>OX463757.1:89800801-90377374 GCA_949824845.1 Rhingia rostrata | reverse complement strand
CGTATAAATTTAGCCTTTTATATATATTTTACACAAGTCTTGTTTTTACATCTCTATAAAGCTCAATAAAAAAAGTATATAATTCGTCTAAAAACGACACGAACAACGCAGTAGCAGACTTTTTTTTTTTCTTACAGAACTAGCACAAAATGGCATGAACTTCCAGACCATGGTGTGACATATCGACACCCACAACAAAAATAAAACCATTAACCTTTGGACAGTTTTTGATAGCATTCTCAATCTACAACTCAAATGACGGACTCTAAGAGCAAGTATTTCTAGAACCTGACCCTGAGCTCATCACAAGCTGAAAGAAGAAATCCACATCGCTGTTTTGCATTCGGTATAAAGGCTGCTTATATAGAAGAAGATTGAAATACAGTCACGATAAGGATGGAAAATTCCTGGAACCCTGAACTCATCATAAGCTGCAAGAAGAGATCCACATCGCTATTTGAATTCGTTGCTCACAAACCTTCCCCAATGTCGGACAAAGTACAACCATTATGAGAGCAATAAAGAAGCTTTACAAGATGAAAATGATTCATGACACCAGTTGTTGAATGATTTATCTGAAAAGAAGTTCTAAACAGCCTTCATACCAAGAACCCATCTCAAGAATAAAAAAGAAGAAACCGATCGTTTCAGTACGAGTACGTAGGTATCAATGTCAAAGCATAGAGCTCCCGCTAAGGGCCAGTAAATTTGAATAAGATGACTATAGCATATGGATGTGACCAACATGTGGTTTCATCAAGTCAGTGAGTGTCACATGCCATACGGCTAGAGAAACAATTCAATTACTGCATGCGGCATTTCATCGTCGTGTAATCGGCTGCTTTTTGCGATCAGAATTTGCCAACCAGATCTTGCGATTTAATGCTATTGGACTTTTTTGGGGATTTTTTGAAGTCACAGTTCTAAGCCAATAAGTCAACAACCAGCAACGCCTTGAAAATGGAAATTTAGCGGTGTATTAATGAAATTCAGACACATTTATACGAAACGGTCATAGAAAATTTCAACAAAGGAGTACTACTTGCCAGCAAATCCGTGGCGGCCATTTATCCGATGTGCTAATCCATATATAACACTAATCTGTATACGTACTCTAGGAATCAATAAAGAATGTAAGCCTTTCAATCAAAAATCTAAATTCACTATCAAACATACATTTTGCGTGAACTAAGGAACATCATATAGATACCGACTCCAACCAAATTGAAGTGCGCAAATGGAGGCAGTTAGCTAAGCACCGGGCTAATTGAAGAAAGGCATGTTGGTTGGATTCATTCCGGACTGTATCGCCACTGAAGTAAGTTTAGGAGACAAGTTATAAATGCTGGATGTCCTCAAGGAGAACATCCGGATGTAGAACCTATCGCATGAAATTGAAAAAAATATATTTGGCGCAAATGGTACTCAACCATGGCCGTGCCACAAATCCAATGATGACAAAATACTTTAATATTAAATAAGCATTTAAAAAAATGCATTGGTAGTTCTTTTTTACTCTACCAAAGGTTTAGCCTAGAAAAATAGGGTCATACCATACCAGAATTAACATAAACGTGAACTATTTCTATATCGATAGTCAAGGTATAAAAAAGTGAAGTTTTTATGCTAATTTGTCTGAATAGAGTAGGAATCCGATAAATTATTCCAAATTTAAAACTACAAATCAACAAACGCTAAATCTCGAAATACACAGCGAAATTCAATGCTGAGACCTTTATCATAAAATTGCCAAAAGTATCTCTGAAATTTTACATAAATTTAATTTCAATTAACACGAGTTTGTTAAGGTGAGGTAAGTATCGAGGGATGTGAATGCAGAACGAACTTCCTTACATCGCAGGTGACGTCTTTTTACGTACCTTTATAGCTCTTGGGATGCTACCTAAATTTGCATTTTACTTTTAAGATGATAATCACGCTGTCAACATATCATTAACGAACTTTTCTTGTAATAAAAAGTAACACTCAGATGAGTTTTCCTCCCGAAAGAAGTGTACGTCTTCCTTTTACCACTGAAAAGCACAATGGTTCGCTTTGTACCTCATATGACCCGAGCAGATTGCAAAACAAAAATGTGATGAGTTGGAGGCGTACTCTTAGATGTCGTAACGAGGAAACAATCTGCAGTTACATTTTACCTAAGTTTATGAAATTTGTGTTTACATGTTACTCTGGGGGCGAATATGAATATATGTATGAATGCATTAGGTAAGTGATAATTCAAAAGAGGTGGTATATCTCAGCGTCAGCTCATATATGTAGAAACAAAGCTGAACAGTAGCAAAAGGTGTCTTTGTTTCCACGAATTTGTAGATATAGAAAGATATATTTGTCTCGGAGTGAATGCCATCGGTGTGCCATTTTGGTTTGTGGAAAGTTCATAAGTGATTAAAACTTTACGTTAAGGGTGATTTAAAATAATGCTCGCTATAGGAGGCTACGCCAACATTTTTATTTGAAAAAAATCGTAAAAGTAAATATGTAAAACATTTAAGAACCATCGCTTCTACATGACCTTAACAGCGTACGGAAAATTTCTAGACGATAGCGTTTTATCGATACAACTAACATTTTGAAGCGCATGCACCATTATCCGAAAAATTCGTAGATCAACGTACACTTTAAATATTTAATACACTACCCAAAAACCATCAAAGAGCGACGAAGAACGTTAAAACCCTTTTAAAACGTTGAGTAGCAATCGGTTTACAACGTCTAACAGCACCGGCGTTATCCGAAGGACTACAAGGTTGAAATTTTGCAGGTAGATGGATTGACTTACGGGCTTTCTAAATCCACAGAGATGAAAATCAGGCTTTAACGGTATTTTAAACTTGAACCACTAGGAGGTTACCATACTATAGCAAAATCCTATTCTACCCAAGACAACCAAAACGTATTAGGAATTTTAAGTGCATTCCAAGAGTCTTTTCTCGAAAAAATATTCTGTTTTCGGGCTTAAGAGCTATGGAAAAAATTGTCAAGGACCACTTCGTCAAAAAAAGGAAGTCTAATAGTTGCTTGTTGCACATCGGATGTGTGGCAAATAGAAGAAGGCTCAGTACATATTATGTACGGTAGGTAGTGAATGAGTGAAGGATTTTGACAGATGCTCGCTGCCAAGAACGAGGCCTACAAGGCTAAGCTGCAGGTGAAGACGAGAGCTGCTTTTGAGCTCTATAGGCAGAGAAGAAAGAAGAAAAAAGAGCAAGAAAAGCGCGCGATCGAGGATATAGAGAGGTGCCACTCCAGGGACAAATTTCGCAAGTTTTACAAAAGTGTAAAACGTCAAAGATGAGTTGCTAAGTAACATCCACTAACTCATAAGCCAAATCTGGTCGGAAGAAAGTATGCCTGAAGAATGGAACCTCATCATCGTTCACCCGATTCATCAAAAAGGAGAGCTATAAACTGCGCCAACTACAGAGGCATAATTCTCCTCAACATCTCCTACAAGATCATATCTGCCGTAATATGTGAACGCCTGAAGACGTTTACCAACAACCAGATCGGCCCTTATCAGTGTGGTTTTAGGCCAAGAAAGTCCAAAAACGATCAAATTTTCACACTTCGGCAGATTCTGGAAAAAACTCAAGAAGTCTAAATCGATATCCACCACCTATTCATCGATTTCAAAGCCGCATACGACAGCATTTATAGAGACGAACTATGTCATGTCTAGTTATTTATACCGCCCAAACTCGTCCGTTTGTGTAGGACGACGATGGAGAATTCTCGCTGCTCCATCAGGGTTGGAAACGACCTCACCGACACATTCGATACCAAAAAAGGATTTAGGCAAGGCGATGCGCTGTCATGTGACTACTTTTATCCGATTCTTGAGAAGATTGTCCAAAACTCACGAGCCAACACCAGAAGCACAATTTTCCCTAAAACGGTACTACTACTAGCATACGCCTACGATATTGACATCATTTGTAGGACCCAATGTGATGTCATAGCCACGTTTGCTAACATAGAGAAGGAAGCGGCTAAATGGGTGTAGCAGTAAATGAGGGCAAGACGAAGTATATCCTGTCAACACGAAAGGACACACAACATCGACGAATTGGACAGAACGTCACCATTGACAGATATAACTTTGAGGTAGTACGGAACTTTATCTATCTCGGGTTAAACGAAGAATTACTCTTGCCAACCTCTGTTTCATCGGGCTGAGAAGGCAATTCAGTAGTAAAGCCCTCACTCGAACTACTGAGGAGATCCTATATAAGACCCTGATCATCCCAGTCCTGTTCTCAAAAGCGGATGAAGAAATCCTTGGTCGATTTGAGATGAAAATTCTTCGAAAAATCTTCGGTCCCGTTTGCGTTGACGGGCTATGGAGACGAAGATTCAACCAAGAACTATACGAGCTGTACAGCGACATGCCCCTGGTCAAAAAACTCCGCATTGGACGTTTAAGACGGCTAGGACATGTAGAACGAATGGACACCAATACACCGGCTCGCAGAGTCTTTGATTCCCAGCCAAACGTCGGACGCAGTAGAGGAAGAACTCGTCTTAAGTGGGGCGCACAAGTAGAAACCGATCTCAACCAACTTGGAGTGCGCAACTGGAGGCAGTTAGCTAAGGACCGTGCTAATTGGAGAGGCTTGTTGGTTCATTCCGGACTGTAGCGCCACGTAAGTAGGTAAGTAAGGTCGTGAATACCACTCCGGGAGAAAATTTAGCAAGAGCCAAGATCCAGACACAAGAAAAAATCTGAAAATTAACGATGGCGTCTACAGCTCCAGTTAGACTGGAGGAAGTGAAAAACCTACATGAGCGGCTTTGATATATTCGGACAACAGGCAGTATAGCAATTTCAGGCGTTAGTCAGACCAGTTATATAGAGATGACCCTTCTCCAAATGTACAACTTGTTACCCTTGGTGATAGGGAAGCAGACATTTTCTTCCATTTATGGGTCAACCGGTACAATACATAAAATAAGTGATAACATCCCTGTGTATGTGGTAAGTGCAAAAGAAACGAATCCTCCTGATTGATTGGAAGCTGTCAACTGGACTCTACTAACTAATGTACCGATTAGTAATACTTCAGATGCCACAGAAAAGATAAATTGGTTTAAGTTAAGATGGAAAATTAAAGAGTATTTTAGGATTTAAAAATCAGGATGTATGATAGAAATCTCTCGCTACTACTCAGTCACGCTCAAATAAAATTATTATAATTGAATCAAGAGCCTCGGAAAGGACTGACTTTATTACTAACGATCATGGTTGGGTTAGGTTAGAGTGGTTGCCAGGGGAAACAGATTTGTTAGTACCCAGGGCCTTGTCTTTTCTTAATTCATGTGTACGTATGTGCTTCTTTGCACGATGGCAAGATCTCCTGTTTTATGCCGAATCCGGACGTATAAGTTGATATAAGCTTTTCATAACAATTGCCACTACTCGGATGATTTGTTGATCTACAAAAAAGCGCTACTGCCATCCAGGAAATACGATAAGATGAGACGGGCAAAAGGAGTTTGTACAACTGTCACATCAACTACGGCCCGTGCTATAGCAAGCAGAAACAGCGAATGATGGTGAGGGTTTGCCAAAAGCACAAACAGACAGAGGCGAAATAATCCGCATCAAGGCTCACACTCCGGTGGAGGAAAACAGGTAGCGAAGGATGGGTTTTATGAGCCCCTTAAAAAAACACGACTACAGAGATACGATGTTAAAATCCTGCTAATAGATTTTAACGCAAACGTAGGAAGGGAAGACATTTTTAGCAATATTTTTAAAAATGAGCGACTACCAAAGAACTATGCTAAAATCGCCCTGAAAGATCTTAACGGAAGTGGGAAAAGACGACATCTTTAGCAGAATTGTCGGTAAACACAGACTACACCATACCACATCTGTCAACGGTCTAAGGGTAATTGTCTTCACTATGGAACGAATGCAACTAAAGCCAGAACACGCTTTCCTCAATCTAAAAGGGGACATGGCGGGACAAGCGGTCAATGAAATTGACCAATTGTGATGGAGAATAGGCACATAGCCTCAAATCATTCCATTGGGCTAAAATCGACTCGGACCATACCGAAAGTAAGAATGCGGATATATCCACCGTAACAAATGGGAAATACTCTGCAATTTGTTATATCGAAGGACTGCAATCGCAAGAGAGCAGACCTTTGCTGAACGAGTATCCCTTAGTTTCTTGATCAATACCATACTACCAGTATCTACTGTCTAATACAAAAGGTGACGATGTTAATAGAAGCCATAGGATCGGCCGCAACTGATTTGCGAGGTTTCGAACTCCATTCAGCAAGAACAAGGAGGTGCTCGCAGCCAAAAATGAAACCTACGAGCTAAAGCTGCTGGTAAAGATGAGAGTTACCATTAAACTTTATAGGGAAAGAAGGAACCAAGAACACAGGCTTCTCGAAAAGTAGAAAAAAGATGAAGAAAATCGCGCGATCGAATACATAGAGAGGTGCAACTCCAGGAATGATGTTAGTTTGGTTGTTTTATTAAGGTGTTATCTCGATAAGATTGTTCGCGCCTTGTATCAACTTTAAAGCCAGTAATACAAAGGGGCTCAGTGGCGCTATGGTTAGTACAATGAACTGCCGCGCAGAAGGTCTGGCTTCGAATCACAGCATAGCAACACCTAAATGATTTTTCACTGGCCCTTCTCTTGTGATGATCTGACAAATCAATCACATGAATAGTTGTGAGAAAGCGAGACCCTGGGTACTAAGGAGCCTGTTGCACCAAAAGTTTGTATTTTTGTATACAAAACGCGAACAGAATCCTGTCTCGGGAAATACCAACACCTCGGTAAAACTAACACACAAACAGAATCCTGTCGATATGAACAAGGAAAGGTCGTAATTGAGTCACAGTTGTTGATGAGATAATGTAAGAACCACCTCTGTAGACTGTTAAGCGCTAATGAAGAACAAATAAATATTCCGAACCTATTCATTTTCCATACTCGTATGTTTATGAATATCCAAAGTTTTGTTTTAAAATAGTCTGTTATGTAAAAGACTAAATCAATCAAATTTTAGCTTAAAGCAAAAGAAAACCAAATAATTGATGAAAAAAAATTATTTCAGTCACGAAATTCTGTAAGAAGTCGTAATGCCCGTTAGCGTTGACATCTTTGGGAGGCCAAGATTCAGCGACGAGCGACATAGAACTGGTAAAAATATTGCATTGGGCTTCTTAGAACGTAAGGATATGTACAGGAATGGATACCATTCCTTCAGCAGATCTATGGGTAGGCGTCTAGGCGACTGTTCGATAACGGGTTGATTATGTTTTCATATAATCAATTTGTTTGTTAATGTTTGAAAACTTTGATTGAAAGCTTTTGTTTTTCTTTGATACATTTCTCGCATTCGTCTCAGTATTAAACTAAATGTAGCCCCGACCAAATCTCCAAGTCCTGAATTTGTCAAATGGAGGTGGGCTTTAGAAATTCTATGCGAATGAGACAAATGCCTATGTAGTTCAATGGTACGCAGAAATACTGTGTATCTAAGTAGGAACAATTATATCCAAATCATTTAGCAGTATAAATCAACCACCATACGCATTTGCGATTTATCACCCCTTCAAAGGACAACTATGAAGGAAATAAAAAATATTAGGACCAACACTCTGCGAATATCTGTCACCACACAACACCAACGAGAAACGTTCCCTTAACATGCGCATTGTGTTCATATTCACATCTGGCATCATGTAATCAACGCAGACCGTAATACCACCCTTCAATCCAGATCATCGGATTCCGGTCCAGAATACATTATTACGTTTTCACTCAATTCACAGAGCAGTACCTAGTGAATATTGGATATAAACTGGTACTTTTCCATTTATCTGAGATGGCTCAGGCAAGGGCAATGAGTACCGCAAACCGGCTTCAGCGGTGTAGGAAATATCAGGCGCCCAGAGCAGCACACACAGGAACAAGCAGTCAGCACAGCACCCAAACAAAAAAGTTCGTTGTACTCGTTGCCACTCGAGCGCGCTGAAGTTGTAATTAGGAATTCTCTTTGGATTCTGTTCCCCGCCGCATGCGATGTGGATGTCCAACACAGCCGCGGATGTATGACATAGCCATGGATGGAGCGGATAAGAACGGACACGCGCCAACGTTGTGTCGTCAAAGTGTTAAATGTGTGAATGGCATGACTTAGAAGTAAGCTTACCACAAGAACTGGGGAAAAATATCCTCGGCTGAGAGATTTGTTGGTGATATACGATTCTCGCTGGCCCACTGAAGAGGTGGATTGCTTTCACGCATGACACGCATACAATAAATTGCTGTATATAAGGATGTAGAAGAGTGCAGAACATTAAATTTATTTACGACCCCACCATTAAAAAAAAGGACACACTTAAAGGATTTAGCTGCCAGTGATGCCAACACAGTCGGAAATGTATCCCTTAAATGGCAAATGTGCAGAACTTTTTTAGGTGATTTGTACAACTTATGATTCTTTGAAAGGACCAGGCGAAGCCAAGTTTGATAATTGGTTTCACGACTGGTGTTAGAACAAAAAAAAATGCAACCAAAACCGTATAAGATCCAGCTTTGAAGTAAACGGTGTTGGGAACCTGACCTGACCTGTATAGCCATTATTTCGTCTGCAATTTGATTTTTAAAATTTTATCTTGGGTTAGAATTCGGTCAATCGTTCACGAATATTGTAGAGTTCCCGAATATCCTACACAATGATCAGACGTAATTACCATGGCGGGTGGTAAAACAATAAAAACATGTCGGATGGTAGATAGTTAAGATTGGACTTACCTTTTTGGTTGTTCCATAACATTCAGTTGTTTTATTTGGTAGATTTGGGTCAACGCTTGTAAATGGTTAGGCTGTCCATCTCGTGCACGGGATTGCGAGTCTGAAAAAAAGAAAAAAATTCTTTAAAAAAACCAAAATAGCAAATAATGCGTATAAAATAAAATCCACAACTGCGTTCCTGGTCTAAGTGTTTTATTGGGATGGAATTACTATCGTTACTAACATACCCTAAGCGGAGCAATTAACTTGCGTGAGTGGTACTGACTACGAAGAGAGAGTTAAATACTTTTAATCCGCGAAGCTGGCTTTCTAGGCACACTGTCACTGATTATAAAGTCACACAGATGACGCACTGCATACAAGAAAAATTGTTCTATGGCGAGTCGTACTGGCACAGCCAGCCATATGGCGGGCCATATATTTTGATCTCATTTCTCATGTGTACGAGCACGATGAAGCTGGTGAGCAAAAGTTTCAATTTTTTTTGTTCTCAATGCGTCATCTGTATGATTTAATAATCTTTGGCACCTGTTTAATCAACAAGTCTGTTGACATAGACTACTGCCACACGACTAAATGACGGCGGGCAAATTTTCACACACCATAAACCATGCAAACAAAATGCACATAAAAAGCAAAAGAAAAATGTATATGGTCTAGGAGAAAAAATTTTGTTGTATCCTCGATATCTCTCCTTAGCTAGACTAAAAGGAGAATTTTCGTACTTGATATTTTGTGCTTATTTTATTTTTAATAATCAATTTGTTCTCAAAATAAATTTCAATTCATATCGTTCCAATGATTTTATAAACAATTGAAAAAATTTAGTAATATTATAAGGAGTCGTCCAATAGGGACTTTGACAGTTGCAGCTACATCTAACATCAATCAAGTTGGCTGTCATTTATTCAGTCTATTATTCACCACAGAAGGACATAGCGTTCAGCAACACATGCAAATGATAAAATTGTTTTCCAAAATGAGTGTTAGTTTGAGCGCTTCGCCCATTTTACGTTCGCCAAAATCGTCCTACCAAGACGACTATTCGCAGTGTGGTGATTCAATTAGTCTCCACTACATCAGTAAACGATAAACAGAAATCCGTAGGTTGACAAAACGCCGAAAACATAGCCGATGTCCGTGAGACTGCGATAGAATACCAGGAGTCGATTTATGCGCCAGGGTCATGGCAAAATGAACATTTCGAATGCGTTATCCTTAAATGTCATAGCAAGGGTATGGTCGCCCTATCACGATTCAAGGTGTCCCAAGCACTTTCATCCGCTTTCTTCTACGTGAGCTTCTCTGTATAGGAACATCGTTTGAAGCTGTGAAATGTTCAACCATTTTAAAAACGCAATGAAATAGACACTCCTTCTCTGCACATCAGCTACTAAAAAAATACAAATTTTTGGCGCAACAGGCTCGTTAGTACCTAGGCCTATATTTCTCACAAACATTCATGTGTGCGTGTGTACTTCTTGTACGAAACAGGAGGTCCCGCTGTTTTATGCCGACTCCGAACGGCAAAGTTGAGATAAGTTATTCTTGACATTTGATACTACTCGGATGAGTTGTCAAATCATCACGAGGGGAGGGTCTGTGAAAAATTATTTAGGCATTGCTACGGCTGGGACGACTGCGCGGCAGTTCATCGCACCAAAGATTATAACGCCACACAGGTGACGCATTGAGACCAAAAAACATGAACTCTACAGCTTCATGGTACGGGCGGGCGGTTTGCACGTACTCATATGAGAATCGAGATAAAAAATATATGGCGGGCTGTGCCAGTACGACCCACCATAGAACAATTTTTCTTGTATAAGGTGCGACATCTGTATACCTTTATAATCTTTGATCGCACTAACCATCGCGCCACAGAGCCCGTCAGCTACTAGACCACCACACAATCTCAATTGGCCCGCTCTGTTAGAAATTATGTCCCTCAACCCACACACCATCTATTACTCTCCATGGTGAACGATTCTGCTGGTGAAAAATTGGCCTCAAGTAAAGCTTGTGAAAAACGACTGTCCCAGCTTTTTTTTTGCCAATAGAATCTATGAGATAGGTATAATCGATTTAACTCCAAAATGCTAAGAAAACGGAGCAATTTTTTTGCTCTGAATTGGATGATGCATATATGGACATATGGTTTCTACAGAACGGCGCTACGTGCTACACAGCTCACGCAACATTGGAAATAACAAGAAAACGACGTTTTTCTATGGCATATGCTTTGGGGTTTGGTATACAAATCGTTTTTTTGAGTTGAATAGAGGATGCATATCCTAAACGCGTCTAATGGTTCAATGCCTGTATGAGCATATACAAATCGTTTTTTTTTTTTTTTTAAGAAAACGACCTTAAACTTTTAAATAAAACGCTTTAAATGTGGGCGTGACAAAACACTTTATATGGACAAAGTATAGATATTAGGATTGTCTAAACGTGATACTGAGACACTTTTTCAAAATTCTTTACCGTTTGGATAAAAACAAGGTTTCTCCGAAAAGTGTGCTTGTCGATTTTGAAAATGTTTACACTTTTTCTGTAGGCACGGGCAAGGATCTTACAAGCTATTAGCCTTAAAATGCCTGTGAACGAAAAAAACCTTGAGTTGAATAGAGGATGCATATCCTAAACGCGTCTAATGGTTCAATGCCTGTATGATCATATTTAATTTTTTTTTATTTCTGTATCTACGACTGCTGTGCCAGGGTTGCCAAGAGTTCAATTGTAAGTTAAAAGAAAATCGTCCAGGATATTTTTGTATTTTAGCAGATGTGTTTCACGGTATAAATTATTCAAATTATTTACTCATCATTAGCCATGTTTTTTTTCTCTTTAATTCAAATCTATATGGGCTTAGCAAAACTTATGTGTAAAATACAAAAACACCTTAGCCTATTATATTTCGCGAAACCTTGATAATTATCCAGTCTTACACTCTTAGACCCGGTTTTTCAGTGCGACATCATCCTAGTTTCAGGATTTAACTCGAGTTAACTCGATAACATAGTTTTTCAGTCATTTTAAATCCAGAGTTAACATAATCCCTTATTGCAAAAGCAACTGGGACAAAATTTCCCGTTTTTATATTGTTGTGTATTTCATTTCTTCCGCCAGAAATGAAAATTGTATTCTAGTTTTCTCCATTTTTAATGCTTTTTCTCTTCTCTTTTTTGTATTTGCCAATTGATATTGTGTCGACGTCGTGACTCTGGGTCATTTTTGTTTTTTAAACCGGAGGATTCTTAATTTTGAAAGCAAGGGATTTTGGAACGAGATATTTTTTGCAGGGGATTTTGACACGGGGGATTTCAAACAAATGTCTGAATTGGAAACAGGGGAAAAAGGGGTCCCGGGGTATTATGGACATGGTATTTCGTAGGGGTCCCCCGAAATGCCATCTGTTGGCGTTTACGTTGTTCAGTTTTAGTGGTGCCAAATCACCGATTAGCGTTTTTTCTCATTTTTTTCTAAGCCTATACCTATAGATTAAGGAAAAATGAAAAAGAAGTCAACAAAATGGGATTAAAGATTTGAAAAAAATTGTCACCATGGATTTCGCAACAATAAAAATCAGACCTTGGTAACTCTGCCGAGCTGTGGAACAGTCACCTATAATATATTTCCCTCTTTTAATTTATGTGACACAAAGCCTGCATAACTATTATGGGTGGAAAAATATTTAAAGAATACGAATTTCTGAGACCCTACTGAATATATGCTGAATAAATACTTTTGCACTGTATAGCTATGCAACCGCTGAGGTGTGTTTTAGTGAATTCTAATGAATAAGGTTAGGTATATGTATCAAAACTCGATGGTTATAAGTTATAACGAAATGCCCCAAGTACATCGCGCAGTTCAATGAATTTGGCAATACTTGCCACTGCATTTTCATTTTCACCGATTCTCCGTATCGTCTCCTTTCCAACCATACAAAATAAAACTCACTCAATCCCCTTTGCCAATCACTCGACATATTTCACCAATTCTCTATAACCCGCTGGATACACAAACAACGCGCTGTTATCATGCGCAAATGTGTGCATATTCGCACACCACACCAAACTACCCTCACACAGTTTTAGCAACGTTCTTCGCAGTATTTGAGCAAAAGATACACCACACAATAAATCAGTTTATGGAGAACTCTAATTCGAATTGGAAATAACTCGGACGGTATAGAGTGCTAACGTCGAACACGTTGTTAGTTTTATTATCCAGTGCTCTCTCCCACACAATTTATACCAAATTGATCTCATCAGTGTGTAAACAAAAAAAAAAATATCTGCATCTTCTATTGTATACGGACAATAAAAAAATAAAAAAAATTTATAAACAAACCAATTTTTGCCATATAAAAACCGTTCGCCAAGTCGCCTTGATTTTTGTCATTCGATGCTGTTGGTTGAGCAAACATTACCACACGGTTAGAGTAAATCAATAAAAATATAACAAACCGTTTCGCTGTGTGTGTGTGTGTATGTGCGTACGTCTGCAAATCGGTCCCTGCTGTGTGTACGTCAGACATAATAACGAAAAGATACACAAAACCTGCAGTGTATCTATGAAAATAACATGCAAATCTTTTGCAATTTTTCTCCAATTCATACAAACAATCAAAATGCTTAAATCTAATTTTAATGGAAAAATGTCTACCCCCGGAGTATTGCGAATAACAACAATGGCTGCTGAAAATTCCTCATCGTTGTCAGTGGAATAGACAGGCAACAAAAAAAAACAAAAAAAAAACATTCTGTGACGGTCTATCTATTTGCGATAAAGACAAATCAATTGAAAATTTTAGTGTGTATCTCGTTCGTTTTTGTTGATTGCTTTCATAATAACAACAACAAAAAATCAGCCCCGATAAGAATTAAGTTTTTCTTCTGTTTTTATCTAATTGGAATTCGGTTTCAGTACGTTTACACTGCAGATTTGTACTTTTGTTTGTGTCTCCACAAACACCAGCAAATCGGGTGTCTCTCGCGTGTATAGATACACCTGACTGGCAAATATAATACTAAGACTGTGTGTACACAACCGTGTTTTGTTTATGTGTATATTTTGAGATACCGGCTTCGTCGCGTTTGTTATTTTGTATCTTTGGTGCAGGTTTTGTTGTTGTATTGACTGCTGCCTGCCACTTGGGTTACTTACACAAAAAGCAGACAAAAAACAAAAAAAAAACGTTGAAAATTTTGTTTTCGTTCGTAAAACATCCGAAAATTGGCGACTCTTTTTTTTCACACCTGAGAAAATTATGTGCGCGTTCTATGAGATATAATTTTCACACCTGATTCGTTTTTGTATCTCATTTTTTGGTTAAGTGAAGACACCGTCGGTTGGTATTCGGTACGCGAAATAAACACCCACACAATGGTCTCCCATTGATGAGTATTGTTTTGTGTTACACACATATGTGGATTGAGTGTATCTCGTGTGCATAGTCAAAACAGATAACAACAAAAATTAACATCAATTCCTATAGTGTTTGTGTATCATTACGGTGTATTTGTTTTTAATTAGCCGGTAATTAATACGACAAACAGTGTAACACTGAATGGAAAAAAAAGTCTAATCTGGAGCAGAGATAAGAAAAAAGTGCGCGATTTTTTTTGTTTAACCATTTCGGTTGGTTTCTATGTCATGTCGGGTGTATTTCATACGCAATTAGTGCGGGCGTTTTGTTTATGCTCATGTTTGTCTTGCATTTTTCGTTGCTAAGATCGCGTTGTCGGTTCACTGATTAAATGTGTCGCGACACTTTGTCTTCTCTATCGCTTTTATAAATAATTGCTATTGGATTAAATTTTAATTAAAAACGCGAAAATTATCTCTTTTTGCGGATTGGGATTACTAAAACCGGGGAAAATAGAAAGAAACATCGAGAGTACCTACTGTTCATGTGGTGATATATATATATATACAACCATCAAATATTCGCATTTTGTATATGTAAGCTGTGCAGAGAGATACACCAAAGACGAGGTAAGTCCTTTAAAAAAATACGATGATCTATCTCTATGTTTTGGGGGGACGCATGTATATAGATTTATATTGTCTTATGGCCAAAACAACAACGAGAGATAATAAATTTGGAAAAGTAAATGCTTGTAAGCTTTTAATCCTGTGATATTTAATTAAGGATGTAGGTACACACTATCTGAATTAATATATTAAAACATTCCGTAGGTATTGTGTATCTTTGATTGTTTGCAAGTCTGCCTTTTGGGGGCTAAATAGCATGGTACTAGCAAGTACTTTAGGGATTACGCAGAATTTAATTAATTTATCATCAAAATGTTTGTTTTGACGCGTAAATATGGTTATTTTAGTTAAGGATTTGTTGTTGACTATACCAAGATAGTTAAAATTTGACTTAAACTTGGAGTTATTCCATGAAAAATCGTAGAGCCTTTACGTTTATGGAAAGCTGTGCAGGATCCCTGCGCAATTTGGGTTGTCCATCCCGCGTGCGGGACGGCAGGTCTGAAATAAAAGGGGTTCCATGAAATGGAACCCCCAATCCATGAAATAAGGCCGAATTTCAAAACTCTGCCACACTCATTACAAAAGCGAAATTATGCCGAATTTTGCAGTTGAGTGGCAATTGGACCGGGTTAATCGAACTACCGTTGCAATTGTTGAAGAAGCTTTCTAAAAAAATAAAATTTGCTCAGCCATGTTTCTTGACTGTCGCAAGCATTTTACAAGGTTACCCCACACCTTTAATGCCTTAAATTCTAATTAAGACAAACAGTTATACCCAATCGTCAAATCGTATCTTGAATATGCACTCTTCCGTGTGAAACTTAAAAAAAAAATATTTGAATTTCAAAGAAATATGTGCAGGTGTAGGTACAACAAGGACGGGGTCAGTGGCGCGATGGTTAGTGAGATGAACTACATTAATGGTTGCAAGAAAGCTCCGCCCTGGGCACTAACGACCCTGTTGCGCCAAAAATTTGTATTTTTTTCTACCACAGGGAAACGTCCTTGGACCAATCTAGTATCTGCTGTTTACACGTGATATACAACAAACAAACGACCGCAGGGAAACGTCCTTGGACCAATCTAGTAACTGCTGTTTACACGTGATATACAACACACAAACGACACAATAGTTGCCACGTTTGCTGACGATACTGCTTTACTAGCACTTGGCACAACAATAGAGAAAACATATGAAATAACAAAACGCTCTTAACAGGGTTACTAAATGAACAAAATAGTCACTGGCAGGTTGCAATTAACGAGAGCAGATCGGTTAACGTAGATTTTCCATATAAACGAACAAATAATTTGCCTGTATTTCAAAATATGGTTCAAGTCAAGTTCAATACAAAGAACTCTACTGTTTGCTTGGAAAATACTCGAATCTTTACCTTGAAAACAAGCTGCTATTACACAAGCAAGTGTAACGGTGTAACCAATGGTATACATACAACTATTGCAAACACTTTTGAAAACTAAATGTTAAGAACATTCGTTTACGCGCCGTTGTACACAAGAAACGAAGATCTCCGAAAAAATCTTTTTTTTTCCCGCGGTTAAAGATGAAACGAACAATTTAACGCAAAAACATAAAAAAACCGTTTTTTGGACACATTAACCATTTGACGACGAATGAGATACAAATGTCCGATAATTTTTCTCGTAAAAGTTTTAAGTTTTGCCAACACTTAAGTCTTGAAATGTTGTGTCCCCGAGTCGTGTTATGTTTCGTCGTCAAAGGGCTAACAAAACGGTCCTCCAAATTCTTAGTTGAAAGACTAAACCCTTGAATTTAGCACGATCATTATAATTCGCGACGGGCCCAATGGTGCGATGAACTGCCGCGCAGAAGGGGCTGGGTTCGATTCCTAGCCGTAGCAAATTGACAAATTATCCTAGTAGTATCAATACTTCAACTTCGCCGTACGGAGTCGACACAAAACAGGAGGTCCCGCCATCGTGCAAGAAGTACACACGCACACATGAATGGTTGTGATAAAGCTCGGCCCTGGGTACCTACGAGCCTGTTGCGGCGCCAATTTTTTTTTTTATTCAAAAATCGCGATGAAAATTGCGAAAAACTAGGAATTCTCAAAGGAAATTCATCTGCCAAATATTTCTAAATACTGGTGATACAAATTTGCTGATAAGTCGCATATTTAGTTGCAAAAGAAATACAAAAAAACGATGCGTTAAGGAAGTTAAAATCTCGCAATACTGTAAGCACGCACCGACGGTCTTCATAGTGTCTATACATTTCAAACAGCCCGAGGAAAAAAAAATTAACAGCTTTATTTGGCTCGGTGTTATTTTGCGGCACCATTAACGGATATATGCAAATAAATTGGTTTAACATTTGATTTGAATATTTTTTACCAAAAAAACGATAATCTTTCAACGTATTAATTTAGTAGAAATTTAGAAAAATATCAAATTTCTGGGAGTAGGTGTTGTTGTCTAAAAATGGAGACAATGTATGAACTCCAAATTGCGTAGGTCGCATCATTAGTAATTTCCGTTTTTGTTTAGTTCATTGCGTAGCACTACCTTTACGTGCAATGCATGAACATATGTATATTGTCAGATGTGTTTGCAAAGATTGCCTTAATTTGCGCACAACACACGCTGAAACTGCGTTAAGAATGCACAAAAAATGTTGCGTTTCGTAACGTTTGACATTGCAGTACTGCAGCAGTCAAAAACACGTGGACAGCTTACTCTATTTCTTACCGTTTGGGAAATCAATGAAAAGCTTCTATGAATTAGTAACTTCTTGGTGGCAAAAATTTATGTTTCAACATACAAATGAATGCTTTGACGTTAGGCAAAAAAGGTCTTAATTCAAAAAATTGCATTTTGGGTTTTTCATTGGGCTTCACTTGATTTTTTCCCCTTTCTTCGGGAAGGTATACTACTTTGCTTGTTTATAATTTTTGATTAAATGAAAGAGAATGGATCTAATTTTTATAAATACATATAAATGCGAGCCCTTTGGAGCACATTTTTCATTACATTCTCACACATTTGACGCGGTATTTCATTAATTTCATCACGAATATTTTGATTGAGTTGCTCAAGCGTTTCTGGTTTGTTTGCATAAACCTTGCCTTTCAAATATCCACACAAAAAGAAGTCCGGAGCAGTCAAATCAGGCGACCGTGGAGGCCGATCAACATCACCATTACTTTAACTTGTTGTGGAAAGAGGTCTTGTAGTACTTCCATTCTATCCTGTTGATACCACATGTAAATCAAGCCCAAAGCATGCAGTTGTGGCGTTAAAAAGTTTTCAATCATATCACGATATCGTTCATCATTCACAGTTACCGTTACGCCGTTTTCATTTTCAAAGAAGTAAGGTCCAATGATTCCTCCTGACCAAATTGCACACCAGACCGTAACTTTTAACGGATGCAAAGGTTACCGATGAATAATTTGAGGGTTTTTTATTGCCCGGAACCGACTATTCTGTTTATACTCATATCCATTCAAATGAAAATGTGCCTCGTCACTCATTTTGATGTTTCCATGAAAATCGAGGTTGTCATGGGATAGCTGTAACATCATATTAGCATATGTACGGCGGCGTAAATGGTCTTGTGGAAGAAGCTCTTGTGGCAACTGAATCTTAAATGGAAGCAAATGCAAATCCTTGTGCAAAATTGTGGCCAAATTTGTTCTTTGAAGACCAATCTCCTGAGCACGGCGTCGAATTGAGGTTGATGGATTGCTTTGAACACTTCCTTGAGCAGCAGTAATGTTTTCAGCCGATCTTGCAGTACGTAGTGATCCATGCTTGGGCATATCACCTATAGACCCTCTTTCTTCGAATTCATTCACTACACGATAAATAGTGCGTTTTGTTGGCACGTTGTTTCTCCCAAAAATTTCACGTAACTCTCTCATCGTCACAGTAATTGATGATTGACTTTGATAAAATGTTTTAACGGTTAAAACACGTTGGTTTATCGAATATTTTTCCATAATAAATAAATAAATGAACTGTCAAGACTAACGTTTACCAAAATGGCGGCAAAACAAATTAGTATACCTTACCGGCGGACACCCTGTACTTGTAATCTTATATCATAGGATATTGACAATAAAAGCTGTTGAAACAACATAAAGTTCTATCTTCAAACAACAATTGTAAATATCGGTTTCCGGCCAATAACCTTTTAACTTATTGTGATTAATCGAAAGTCATTTTTCTATCAAAACACAATTAATCTCCGTCCACCCTGTGAAATGACAAAATACATTTCTTTTCACATTAATAATGCGTACGAAAAAAAAAAACCAAAACTAAATAGACCGAATCAATTCTATTAGTTTTCTTTTAAAAATCAAATAAAAGGGAAAAAGCAAAAAAAAAAAATTAAAATCGATTTCCAATCTGCTTTCATCAGGATACAGATTTTGTACATCCTTTCTCTCCATTTCGTAGAGCTATCTAACAAAATTAAGGGAAACTCAATCGCATCGAATTTGTGTCTCCAATTTGTCTAGAAGTTGAAGAAAAAAAAAAAAGGACGAAGGACCAACAAGCGAACACACAAAGGAATGTACCGAGTATGTAATCAAGAATCATGCTCGTCAAATGATCCAATAAAACAAATTCCAACAACAAAAGCCAAGTGGATAGAAAGAATGTATCCTTCCACTTGAAATTAAAAAAAGGAGCATTTTCTCTCTGTTGCGCTTCTTCTTTTTCTTCGTCGTCTTCGTGTATTAGCTGACTACCCCACCGGTAAGAAAGGCGGCAGCGACGGCGACGGCGGCCGGCGTGAGTAATGCAATAAACTTGAACAAAGGACGAAATGGGTATGGTTCTAGGATATCATTATATGAAAAAGACGGAAAAATAATGAAAAGGAGAGATGGTACAAAAAAGGACAAACGCTGACTTTATTCCAAAGTGTCTTGTTCCTTACTCCGTCAGCCATTAGGCACTCGTGTAATGTGTAATGTCAAATGGGCGACAAAAATTAAGCACACTAAAAAGGGTGTATAAGGAATAATAATTTTTAAGGAAGAAAATTCAAACTTTTTATGTGCTGCGGATTTATTTTTATGGTGATTTTTCTTTAAAGCGGGGTTTGTGTTAGTTACTTGAAGCCGCTGTCAACTTGCGCTTTTGGGGTTTAAATATTTTTTTATTAATATAAGGTTGTAAGAGAAAGTTAAAATGGCGAAAACGAATACAGCCAAATTGGGACTTTTGTCTTATTTCGTTTTGCCTTATTTCACATGACCTACCTTAAGAATCAAACAAATTTCGAGATGTAGAAGCAAGTTTACTACGCATTAATGGAGTTAAAACTGAGGTTGCATGCGACAAGTCATCAAATACTCATCTGATCTGACAAATCATCAATCTTATCTCAACTTAGCCGTTCGGATTCGCTATAAAACAGGAGGTTCTCATTTTTGGTTGAATTGCTACGTCAACTTTTTGAATTGGATGACATGAATGTGGATGAGATGTGTTTTTTTGTTTATAAGTTACACGTACTCAAGGGGTTATGAATACCCTTTATATGTTACCATAGTACGAGCGTTAGAGAAGGGGAAGAGCGGATGAGCCATGAAGATGTTTTTTTTAAGGATTCATTAATTCGTTTACACAAAAATGATTGTCTTTGTGTTTTTTTTTTGTCAAAGCTATCATAAGTAACAATCAGACGTACCGTTTCATAAGCCAAATGTTAACGAATTAGTCCAATAAACGATTAAGTAAATTTAGTGTCCCATGTTCGATACATCCTGAATAAGTAATTTTTCTAAATATGTGAAGGTAAAGAGAAGCTAGCAAACTTTCGGCTCGACATTAACCTACAGAAACTAGGATTATAGCAACCACTCCGTTGCCAGCTCGTATAAATTGTCCGTTTCATCGAAAATGTCATACAGGAAAAAGATTCCTAAACTGTAAAATGGCGACAAAGAAGTCGAGAACAAAAAAAAAAAATTGCAGGAGGACTAGAAACACAAAGATTTTAGTAAGATTAACGGGAACGAGGATAAAATCCCAATTACCACGCATTTCGACAGGGGCCAAAGCAAGGTCCCTGGAGCTGTCAAAGCAAATCCAAATCTTCAAAGCCTGTGAGGATCCCTGATGGATTTTTAAGCGGTTGTAATGGCGTCAAAGTCTATAAGAGGTAGACGGGCTTTGGTAAAACCTAAGAGTATAGAACTACATACAGTGCGCATCTCATACAACGACTATTTTCTATGTGGGTATTGATATTGATACCCAGTTCCAATCAACAGCCTTGCCGACGCATAAGATCTACGAAATTTTTAACCACCGCCCGCGTCTGAAACGGCTACAAAATGTTTAGCTGTGATCCGTACTCTATGTAGTTCTATACTCCGAATTCACCGAAGACCAATGAAAACTGCTGGGAATACAATCTAAGACCCGGTTTTTCAGTGCGAGATCATCATAGTTTCGGGACTAAACTCGAGTTAACTGGAGAAAGTAGTTTTTCATTCAATTTTAATCCAGAGTTAACTTCGAGTTAACTCCAGCAAATTTGGTGAGTTAACCCTGGGACTAAGTGATCAGATGCTTTTGATAGACGATACCAAATAAATAATTTTTTTCAAATCCATTTGTGTGGACATTTTATCAAACTTAAGGAAACTAAATACATGTACGATCAGATCCTACCGACTCGAAACTGTTTTAAAAATTGAGATTGACTGTTTTAAGAAAAAAATGACTTGTAAGATCGCGACAAAAGCAATTTCATTTGTATGGGGAAAAAGAAACTAAACATCTGATAACTGAGCTGTTGCAGATTGTATACATTTCGATAACTTTGTGACAGCAAAATCGATGAATCTCGAGCGCTACCAAATCAATTCCCCACTCTCGGAATCAAATTTAATCTCGCACTGAAAAACTGATTCATGAGTCAACTCTGGATCAAATTTATTCCCGGGTGAATTAACTCTGGGTTAAACCAAAGTACCTCAGCACTTGAAAACCGGGCCACAGTGGTGTTAACGTCGCTATCCCTAAAGTAGATACCACAGTTTTTAAAATTAAGCTTTCACAAACGACCTTGACGAAAATGTTAAGATGTGTTGTAAAAACTTCTAACGAGTGTACTATTCTAAATAAAATATTTTGTTTTATCCAAAAACTACTAAATAACGGTAACAATATGCAATATTTGGCCCAAACAGAGCCTCAAACCTATCTTCTACCTTCATTTGTTTGTGCGTAGTTATTATGTTTAGCACAAAGAACAGGACCTTCTGTTTAACACCGAATCCGAGCGGCAAATTTGAGAAGCTTTTCATGACAGCATCTCAAAGCAGTGTCAGACTTTTGCAAGATGTGAACCAGTGAAAAAAAGTTAAGTGTTGTCACTTTCAGGATTTGAAGCAGAGACCGAATCCAAACGGCAAATTTGAGAAGCTTCTCATGACAGTGTCAGACTTTTGCAACAGGTGGACCAGTGAAAAATAGTTAAGTGTTGTCACTTTCAGGATTTGAAGCAGAGACCGGATCCAAACGGCAAATTTGAGAATCTTCTCATGACAGTGTCAGACTTTTGCAAGATGTGAACCAGTGAAAAAAAGTTAATTGTTGTCACTTACAGGATATGAAGCAGAGACCGAATCCAAACGGCGAATTTTAGAAGCTTCTCATGACAGCATCTCATAGCAGTGTCAGACTTTTGCAAGATGTGAACCAGTGAAAAAAAGTTAAGTGTTGTCACTTTCAGGATTTGAAGCAGAGACCGAATCCAAACGGCAAATTTGAGAAGCTTCTCATGACAGTGTCAGACTTTTGCAACAGGTGGACCAGTGAAAAATAGTTAAGTGTTGTCACTTTCAGGATTTGAAGCAGAGACCGAATACAAACGGCAAATATTAGAAGCTTCTCATGACAGCATCTCATAGCAGTGTCAGACTTTTGCAAGATGTGAACCAGTGAAAAAAAGTTAAGTGTTGTCACTTTCAGAATTTGAAGCAGATACCGAATCCAAACGGCGAATTTTAGAAGCTTCTCATGACAGCATCTCATAGCAGTGTCAGACTTTTGCAAGATGTGAACCAGTGAAAAAAAGTTAAGTGTTGTCACTTTCAGAATTTGAAGCAGAAACCGAATCCAACCGGCAAATTTTAGAAGCTTCTCATGAATGTGTCAGACTTTTGCAAGAGGTGGACCAGTGAAAAATAGTTAAGTGTTGTCACTTTCAGGATTTGAAGCAGAGACCGGATCCAAACGGCAAATTTTAGAAGCTTCTCATGACAGCATCTCATAGCAGTGTCAGACTTTTGCAAGATGTGAGCCAATGAACAAAAGTTAAGTGTTGTCACTTTCAGAATTTAAAGCAGAAACCGAATCCAACCGGCAAATTTTAGAAGCTTCTCATGACAGTGTCAGACTTTTGCAAGATGTGAACCAATGAAAAAAAGTTAAGTGTTGTCACTTTCAGGATTTGAAGCAGAGACCCCGCGCTTAGTAGTCTATCGCTTTACCCACTGGGCCACTATACCCATACTTTGTTAAAACGTTTGATTTTTGTGGGAGCAGATCAAAATGTTTTATTGAATTGTTCGACCTAATATGTCTGCGAAATCGGATTAGACCATTCCATGAAGTTTTTAGGCCTAAAATGTATACTGCATATGTTTGTTTAAAAAAAAAAAGCTTAGCAAAACTTCTCTAGATCGACGTTTCTAACTCAGTGGTTTGGCTTGCATGCTGATGATTCATTGGGATAAATTTTTTTAAAACTTAGTAACACCTCGATAGATTTCAAGGTTTTATCTTAGTCGTTTGACTTGTACACTGATGATTCAATGGGATCAATCTCTGTTTTATTAACTTTTCTTAGCTGCAAAGCTTTAATTTTAAGTCAAACACCAGCTCTAACGCTAACTAAAAACGAGTGCACAATTCGATAAGGCATTTAACTTTGACAATGATGGATTAAGGCATTGCTCTAAATTGCTTTTCAGCTCGGACTTGTCAATAGATACAGCGATATAATACATATATCATCGAATGTATTCAACACAAAACGTAACTATGATTTCGATAACAGTCACACATGGTTTTTTTTTTTTTAATCGTGAAAGTTAATAAGCTTTGATTATAGTAAACGTTCGGCTACTCGTTCAATGGGTAATACTTTATTGTTAGATAGTTATCTTGATATTGGCAGGTTGTTGCAGTGTGTAATCAGTTTCATATGATTTTCAAAGAGATATTGCACCTTAATGATAATTTCGTTGTAATAACGATGTAGTCTTACAAGTGTTTTATGTGTGTTGAGGGAAATAGCCACTTATAGATTTAATTGGTAAAGCATAGACTGTTTACAAACAAAATTGAACAACAACACAATTATTTGTAGATAGTAGGTTTTACAAGTACAGTTTATCAAGATTAGTTTTAGAAAATAAATCGAATATAGTTATCGATCGGATTGGTTTTAATTTTTTTCGTTGTTAAATTGCTTCGAGATTTTATGGAGTCAGTATGTTGTTAGGGAATGAGGGTTTTAGAACGTGTCTTTGAAAGTATTTTAGGCAATATAAAGGAAAACGGAATATATCTATTCACTCAACTTCAAACAACGTTTCCAGGTTGGCTTTGTTTGTGTTTGTAGGTATACCTTAAAAGTGACGTGAAATAAGTCCAAATGAAACAAAGCCTTATTTAAAAAATATTTGAAGTTTAACCAAAATCGTTACGGCCGTTTTTAAGAAAATTGAGGTTATGTATGATTTTTATATGGCAGGTACCGGTAATAACATGGGTAAAAGCAAAACAAAAAAGCATATAATCATGATCAACAAAATGCTGGATACGAAGTTTAAAGAAAATTGTTGAAGTCATTTAGGCTGGAGAGACATGTACGGACAGAGGGACCGACGAACCGAAGGACGGATTTCCAAAAACGAAGTTTAAAGAAAATTGTTGAAGTCATTT
The DNA here is from genome assembly GCA_949824845.1 of Rhingia rostrata. Lineage (NCBI taxonomy): Eukaryota > Metazoa > Arthropoda > Insecta > Diptera > Syrphidae > Rhingia > Rhingia rostrata. Next base: position 90,352,583 of record OX463757.1, on the reverse strand, counting down.
AGGCTGGAGAGACATGTACGGACAGAGGGACCGACGAACCGAAGGACGGATTTCCAAAAACGAAGTTTAAAGAAAATTGTTGAAGTCATTTAGGCTGGAGAGACATGTACGGACAGAGGGACCGACGAACCGACGCACGGACGGATTTCCAAAAACGAAGTTTAAAGAAAATTGTTGAAGTCATTTAGGCTGGAGAGACATGACGGACAGACGGACCGACGAACCGACGGACGGAATTCCAAAAACGAAGTTTAAAGAAAATTGTTGAAGTCATTTAGGCTGGAGAGACATGTACGGACAGAGGGACCGACGAACCGACGGACGGATTTCCAAAAACCACTTTTTTGTGTTCCGCTATCATCGTAATGTTAGAATAAATCAAAATCTCGAGGTCGAAAATTTTCACGAAAACAATATCTTTCTCCTTGTAAGAGAAAGTTAAAATGGCGAAAACGAATACAGCCAAATTGGGACTTTTGTCTTATTTCGTTTTGCCTTATTTCACATGACCTACCTTAAGAATCAAACAAATTTCGAGATGTAGAAGCAAGTTTACTACGCATTAATGGAGTTAAAACTGAGGTTGCATGCGACAAGTCATCAAATACTCATCTGATCTGACAAATCATCAATCTTATCTCAACTTAGCCGTTCGGATTCGCTATAAAACAGGAGGTTCTCATTTTTGGTTGAATTGCTACGTCAACTTTTTGAATTGGATGACATGAATGTGGATGAGATGTGTTTTTTTTTTTATAAGTTACACGTACTCAAGGGGTTATGAATACCCTTAATATGTTACCATAGTACGAGCGTTAGAGAAGGGGAAGAAAGAGAGGATAGGAAAGATTTTGGATGTATTGGAGACTTAACTCCATGGGTGGTGTCCGAACTAACTTCGGGGAGTCACTATTTCTTGTGTTCGTTAAATTTGAAGACATTCAAGATGGTTGTGCATACTTTTAGGTATTACACCGACCTTTTTCATTTCTTTTAAATAAAAGTTAAATGGATTTTGGCTGGGATTGAACGCGCCACCTTCCACTCAACAGACGAACACATTAATACTACACCGCGGCCACCCACTAGTTGCAGGTTAGGTTGAAATATCAGACATGTGAGAAATATAATAGGTGGTCATAAATAAAAAGATATCGATGTGAGACTGGTTGATACTTGTAAGCTTTACTTATGACTTATATGGGCCTTATAGAAGTGACTTAGTTAACTTACGGTATGAAATAATAGAAATTTTAATTTAATATGTGGTTCCAACAAGACGGCGCTACATGCCACACAGCGCAATTCACAATCGATTTATTGAAGGAAACATTCGATGAGCGCATAATTTCGCGGAATGGACCTGTCAATTCGCCACCAAGATCGTGTGATTTGACACCGTTGGATTACTTTCTTTGGCGATATGTGAAGTCTCTCGTCTACGCCAGCAAACCAGAAACGTTAGGGGACTTGGAAGCCAACATTGGTGGCGTTATTGCCGACATACGGCCCCAAATGCTCGAAAAAAATAGACTTGGCTTTATTCGAACCAGCCGCGGCTGGTTGAATTTCTCTAGGCTCATCTTGAATGACGCTCTATTTTTGAAAGAGTCGGAATACAAGAGTAAGCAAACAATGTTGCCTCCTCTTTTGGTGAATATGAGAAATATCTATATGAAGACTTTGGAAGCATCAACTTTTTATGTTTCGAGCTTTGTAGCATTATACCGAAACATGAAAACAAAAATTGCATACCTGTCATAGAGCTCTGATGCTATGCACACATGACAAAGTGTTATTAAACTCGGAAAAAAAAGTAATTCTCGCTTCCAAGGAACATGTAGCCATGACAAAGTGTTACTAAACTCAGAAAAATAGTAATTCTCGCTTCCAAGGAACATGTAGCTATGAGATAGCTGTTCTCTAGAGCAAATAGAGGAAATACGGTAAACTCCGTTTTTTTTCTAAAACAATTAATTTTCACAAAATTGCAGAAACATGTTTTTATTGGATAATGCAGCTAATCTCTAGAAACATGTTTATCAAGATGATGAACATAAATCACTGGATCAACATAATACTGTGGAAGTGACAAGTTGCGTAAAATTATTTTTTAAAGAAATTACCACAAGCAGAGAAATATTGAAACATTTTTTTAAAGAGTGAAGCTATATCCACAGGCTGTATTCTAAAAATAAAATAAGTAAAAGTTTTTCCCAACTTATTTTTTAAATTGATGTTGCAAGTGCCAATGTTTCTTGCCCTCTAGCGTCTTTCTTTTTCATGTTTTTTTTTTGCTAGCTTTGGGCATTATATCCTGCCTTATTGACGGATGTTCCTTGACGGCTGCCAGAGTTTGTGGCTGACTTACAAAACCCTCACTCTGTTTAAAGAAATATACATAAAAAAAAAACAGACTTATTTCACTAAATAGTGGTAACTCAGTTATCTATGCATATTCTAGAGGATTAAATGCAGATAACCAATGGTGAGCTTAATAAATGCGTTTGTGCAAGTTGTACCAATGCGGTAAAATCGGATGATCATATAGCCAGGAGATAATCACCAAAACGCAGTATACAACGACCGAAATTGTTTTGCATATTTAGATGTTGTAGGAATACAAAAACGAAATCGAGTTCATTTTACCCAAACCAATTCACCGGGCTGTAAAACTTTAGCTTGAGAAGTCGATTGTGCCTCCTGGCATGCGCATTTGGTCGTGCTGGAATCACATGGCCTCCAGTTTTATTCACTTAATTTAGAGATAAAATATTATTTGATGGGTTATCAACCCGCACAGTTCTTAACAAAATTATCAAATGACTCTTTCCGAGTATTATCACAACACGCTGTAACTTTGAGAAGATACAATGGTTCCGTAGAGTACTCGCGAATTTGCAATCGACCAGAATAAAACTCCGGAGGCCACTGCACTAGAGGGACGATTTTCCAAAAATTTGTGCAAATACTACAATAAGCCGAAAATATTGTCATCATTGGTTCGATTAAAAAAGAAAGATGCTTCAGCCATGTTCGGTAGTACCAACGATTATAGAGCCATACAGACGATGAACTGTATACTAAAAAAAACTGTTCTATCGCGGGTTGTATTGTCACAGCCCGGCATATATTTAAATCTCGTTTCTCATGTGTACACGCGCACACCGCCCGCCCATACCATGAAGCTGGTGAGCACAAGTTTCTGTTTTTTGTTCTCAATGCGTCATCTGTATGGCTTTATAATCTTTGGTAGGAAGAGCAGGAAGCGAATGGATCCAACTATCCGACGACCAGACGGAGAAATATCCAACGCGCACAATCGATGCACTCCACAGACACAAAATCACACTGTTTTCGAGGTTTACATAGGCTGCACAGACAGTTTATAAGACACGGGGATTCGGACATCGACGTCACGCATCAAAAATCCCTCTCTAGGGCAAGAAAATTTGAGGCTATCAAACCCGGCAGCCCGAATAGGTTCTCAAAATAAATAAAATATTCAGAAGTAAGTATCATACTGACATTCCATTCAGAATTTCCCAAACGACAGCGAACAGACAGACAATCACTGCTGTTGGTGAAAGTCCGGCAAGTGTTGACTCGAATGAAAGTTTTTTCCACGATGGAAAATCCTGCTTAGGATTTCTAAAGATAGCAGAAAAAACTAGAAAAAATTGTGTATCACTGGACAGCATTGACAGCCGTTATTGGTGAGAAGTGAAGTCAAATAACTTGGCATCTGGCTTGACAAGTTTCTGTATTTTAACAAAAATGTAGATGCTTGTCTGGCTAGGGCTAGGGGTGCTTATGCTCTGACAAGAAGATTGTTTCATAGCAGTCAACTTGATTCAAGGGTGAAAGTCATTTGCTACATGGCCCTCATAAGGCCGATCATCGCTCTGACAAGAAGATTGTTTCATAGCAGTCAACTTGATTCAAGGGTGAAAGTCATTTGCTACATGGCCCTCATAAGGCCGATCATCGCTCTGACAAGAAGATTGTTTCATAGCAGTCAACTTGATTCAAGGGTAAAAGTCATTTGCTACATGGCCCTCATAAGGCCGATCATCGCTTACAATTGCCCCGTGTGGTTCAATGTAGCACCAGCCTACATGGAAAAGATACGGCTGTTTGAGAGGCGGTGTCTCCGATCTTTCTTAGGATTGTACCGAACGCCGGACTCCGAGTATATAAAATATTATCGCAACGAGGTTCTATACAATGGGGCTTAGTTGAATAAAATTGACAATTTCCTAATTAAAGGGATTCGAAGGCACGTTGCAAGGGCGATGGCTAGCAACAACAGCCTGATCTTCGGGGCTTATTACCCCAATCACAAATACATGGAGAGCACGCTCATATCGGGCTTTATTCCACCAGAGGCATTCATTTACATCGATTCGTTAGGGTTAGTACAAGACAGGAACGGTATCCCGGTTTTATACCACCGCTACCGTGACGCGCGGGACAAACGGCTAATCCGCGACGGGTACGTCGACAATGCTCCGGAGCTCCTCCGCTTTAGCACTGCGGTATCAGATCGCGATATGACCGATGCTGAAAAGCAGCACGCCGAATATTGGTGGCTACATGAGGAAAGTGATTCTGCACTTCCTCAGGACTTTGCGGACTTTTAGTCCAACTCCTTAGTACTTAAGAAAATAGAATTCAAGTACAAAGTCTGGGGTGGGTCTTGTGCACCATATTGGCGGACAATATGGTCTGACACAGGATGGCCGGGCACCCAAAGACTCAATCGTCGGACAGAGAGCCTAAAAACTAAATTTCATCACTCTAGCTCAAAATTGAAGGCTCAAAAATCAGGGTCACATAAACTGACGGACGGACAGACATTACTAGATCGACTCAACTAGCGATTCTGATTGGATCACATTATTTCAATTATAAAATTGATGTCAAAACTAATATGCCCCAAAGGGGGTTGTTGTTCCTAAATTGAAAATCAAATGCTTTAATAACCTCACTTTGTTAATCAAGTCAGAAAATCAATCATCTGCGCATAAGAACTTTAGGCTTCGCAAAAAAAAATTGTGTTTATATATTTAGGATAAATAGAGATTTGAAAAAACATCAAAGTCCATATCACCTTTGGAGTGTCTTCGTGTTTAATTCGACACTTTCTCTGTACAAAGCAACTGAGACAGAGCTAAGTCTTGCACTAAAGAAACGATAATCGCCTGGTCTTCTGAATACTGATTTTGAAAGTTGCCACAGTTTGCACAAGGTGCTCGGGGGTAAGTTTTTGTACGCCAGCTTGACAGACGTAGGTATGGAACAAAAATAAGGAATCAGCAACCGAATTAGATAACAATTCTGTGGGTCCTGTCATTAGAAATGACAGGATATAAATAAATAAATATAAAAATGCCATTATAAGCCAATACATGCTTACGACAATAATCGAGTTCCAAAGATGAAATCAATGAACTCAAAAAGTTCTTTTTAAGAAATTTGATTCCCAATCATCTTACAAACACATATCACACATCACATCCCCGTCAAATTTCTTGAAAAGGGCATTTCACACGACACTCCATTCATTAACTAAAACATCACATTTAATCATGGCTTTCCTTCTCATTAAAGACATTTGATCCAGAAAACCACTTGATACAATCAAAATGCCCCCTTTGAACCTGTCAAGCTCTTGAACAAATATTAGACATCACTAAATCCGTTCTAATGCTGTTGATTACTCGTAATTATTCCAAAAAAAAGAAACCTAAAACAAATAATCGTCAGAGGCCCATTTCCTCAATGTCGACAGAAAAAAAAAAGTATCTATACAATTATCTATACGAGTACTCGTCGATATTCAAGCATTCTCACACTGTGATGTTGTTGTTGTTTTCCCTTCTTAGATTAGAAGACCAAACAAACCTCAATTCAATCGAAGGCAGCAATGCTCATTAATCAATCTACGACAGCAGCGTTATACTTTTTTCTTTACAATTCCCTGACATTGTGTTATCTTAAGTTAGTAGAAAATAAACATAAATAATATACCAGTAGATGGTGCACAAATACAGAACCCACCACCCCCTTTTTGTTCGTGTGTCTAGGCACACCCCAAAACCAGGGAAAAAAACGAGCATACAAATTGGAACTCACCTGGAAAACAGTCGCAGCCAGTCAGTCACTCATGGTCGATGTGTTTGCTTAAAAATAGCCTTATCGGTGAGTGCTGCTGGCAGCTACTATAAATTGTTTTATTAGTTGAATATAACAGTATGTTGGAAAAGTGCATCATACACTTGAGAGGAGGCTGGAAAAACTTGGATCGTGTTCAAGAAGATGAGACGAATGGTAGAAATTCTACCTACCGAAACGAAAAGATCTTTCCACGAAGCAAATGGCTTTAAGCTTAAGCCAGAAAGGCTTAACCTCGGAATACCTATATGACGCAGCTAGGGATGACACCAACTCATTAGAAAATTGGATGAAATATTGGCTGATCAATCGCATTTCAGAATCCTTTGACGATCCACAAGAAAAGATCATCCTTTATGCAGAGAGTCCATAAAACTGCTGTGCATTCGTGTAAGCTGGCCAAGCAATGGAGTCGTCCTGTTTCGCCCAAGCGTGATTGACACTTTGTGAAGGTTTGGCAATGTTCAATGCATTTATGCCGTTTAAATATTAAACGGCATAAAGGTAGATCTCACTAGAGCTTGAGCGACAAATACCGGTACAACAAAGTAGGAGTGCGCAACTGGGAGTATTAAGCTATGAACGGGCATACTGATGAGGTACTCTGATTGCTACGGAATTGTATCACCAGTTGAAAAAAGAAGACGACATTTGAAGGCAATGAACAGTAGGTGAGGTGCAATACATAATCGCCTCTCCAGATCTGAAACTCGTGTCCTGAAACTCGTGATTTTCGAAATTTACATTGGCAACCCTGCTTTAGAAGGAGAATAGACATGATCCACGTGGTGTCACAATGGACCAAAAAATAGTCAAAGTGTGTTGGCGAACTCACTGGCAGCCACTCTAACCTAACCTAACCTAACCCTTCTATAAGACCGGTCACTCTAGACCAGGGTGGCAGGCGACAAAGCGAGGAATATTTGCAAAACATTCACGTAATTGTCGAAACTGGAAAGCCAATTAGAAGGACAGTCCTTAACACCGATGGGGGTACCCTTTTGCAGCTGAACTAATGTTAGCTAAAACTGCAGAAAGTGACAAAAGACGAATAGCCATGTCAATTTGTGGAGTCTAGGAGTCTAAAACACTGAAGGATTCACCTCGGAGTTGAGGCAAGATTAGCTGATATGGTGAGAAATGATGGTAGGCAAACAAGCAGACCGTCTGCATCATGACCTGCCAATAGTACTATCACATGAAGTCAGTTAAATATTGAAGGTTCAACAGGATGGAAAAAATAATTTAAAAAGGCACACAAATTGGACGAAAATGAACGACAGCAAACCAAAAAAGCTGTAAAAAAGGCCAACGATTTCAATAGCGGAAAAAGTTACACCGGCGCACAACCTGTTGGTTAGCGCTTTTCAATGAGGTTGAGTAGAATCAAAGATTATAAAGCCACACTGATGACGCACTGCATACAAGAAAAATTGTTCAAAGGCGGGTCGTACTGGCATAGCCATACATTTGGGTCTCGTTTCTTATGTTTGCACGAGCACACCGTGAAGCTGGTGAGCAAAAGTTTCTGTTGTCCTCAATGCGTCATCTGTATGGTTTCAAAATCTTTGGTAGAATACAGCGACCCTGACGTCAAACAGGATATATCACAATCACTACGTCACTGCCCTGAGACGAAGAAACAATAGCACTATGACGATTAAGAGGATCTCGCTAATATCCCTATGTTCCAGATCATCTATTTCTGCAAAAGACCGGGCTGAAGCGACGACCGTACAAACAACCAAGACCACCAAAGTATCACCATACCCAGGTAAAAATGTATCATAGAAGATTAACGCTAATGGCACATGCAGGCCTTATCTGTGCGTCAACAAGCCATAAAACCTAACCTTCACATGTGAAAACAACCTCAACCAGCCGAAGTGCTCAACTAAATAAAGTTTGCGGAGGCTTTTGAGTTTCTAAACTACTCTCAGGTTCTCAAGGAATCAATTATATAAAAGGCGCATCATTATCACTCGTCACCTAGAGGTCTCGTTTTTTTCTTATTCGGATTTGCGAGAAGTTGAGGAATAGTTAACATCATTGTTTCGTGCTGCAATCTTTTGAGACCTCATCTACTACAAAGACAATAGTCTCACCTCCGCTATTCACCTTTGTGACCCTGAGGACTCGTCAGTTCTATTATGGATTGCGAATAACATCAACAACGTCAACATATCAAAGACAAAAGGCGCTGAGTTGGAACACAGGAACTGCAGCTATACCTGTCCAATTCGACGATGTTTATGAGCGACTGCAAGATGAAAGCCAGTCAAAAAGTCATCAACGAATTGTCCGCGCAGGCTAGGAAATCCATCAGAAGCCTAAGTGGTTTTAATAGCAAGAAATTCGCTCACAAGGTAATCGTGAATCCAAAGTAAATGCCGCCGATAAGGTCGACTTTAGCGAGAAGAGCTCTATCGCTGCATCTGTTTTCACTTTGAAACTAATTGACAACAGTAAATTCAGAGAGATATTCATATCTTGGTATTTCTTGTGACTTACAAAGAAGAAAGGTCTGTGTTGGGGTAGTAAGTCACTCTTGAATAACTATATCAATAGAGGTTATATGGTGTTGCCAAGGTAAACCTGATCGCACTGTGAAACCTAGGAGATGCATGGCTTCCTCTGCTTAAAGGGGTGTCTTCTTAATTTTCGTTTGTGGGGCTGAGAACTTTGCATTCTTAATAGGCTGTGGACTGCATTTTGTTTGAGTTAAGTTGTACCAGCCGTGTCGTCAACAATTAAATCAGTCCTTTCCGAGGCTTTTGGTTGCTTCGTAACCGTTAGATTTTTCCGTGATTGGGTAGTTAACCCAAAGCTTAACCTACAACCTGGAGGGCCAGTTCCAATTTATTAGATACCCCTAGGACACGGGGCCATCAGTATCCACAAGGGGATTGAGCGCTGCCGTTGGCCTTTCGGTTCATCCGCCACCAGCGCTGTTCAAGGGGCCTGACTAACCCTTGAAATTCCTAGACAACCTGTTATCCGAATATGTCGCAGCAGCTTGTCTAGGTTCGCCTGGGACAGCAGGCCGGGTATTCATTCCGTGCCATTCTGACCTGGCTGTTTATAGTGTTGCTGTTTTTTGTCGTGTTATCAACACTCGCGCTTATCGTTTAGGAAGTCAAATCCGGCTGGATGAGACCAGTACCCGATGGTTACCACTTGGAGGTAAAAATAAGCACTTGATGTGTAGTCAGAGTTACAACACTGGGCATTACCAAGTTAAAGCCAATCAGAGTCAACCCTCGTTCTACAACACCCAACCATCCAAAATTCTATCTGCCGTAATATGTGAACGCCTGAAACCGTTTACCAACAACCTGATTGGCCCTTATCAGTGTGGTTTTAGACCAGGAAAGGCCACAACCGATCAAATCTTCACACTTCGGCAGATCCTGGAAAAAACCCAAGAAGTCCAAATCGATACCCACCACCTATTCATCGATTTCAAAGCCGCATACGACAGCATTTATAGCGACGAACTATACAGAGCCATGTCTAGTTTTGGTATACCGCCCAAACTCGTCCGTTTGTGTAGGGTGACGATGGAGAATTCTCGCTGCTCCATCAGGGTCAGAAACGACCTCACTGACACATTCGATACCAAAAAAGGATTTAGGCAAGGCGATGCGCTGTCATGTGACTTCTTCAATCTGATTCTTGAGATGATTGTGCAAAACTCACGAGCCAACACCAGAGGCACAATTTTCCCTAAATCGGTACAACTACTAGCATACGCCTACGATATTGACATCATTTGTAAGACCCAACGTGATGTCATAGCCACGTTTGCTAACATAGAGAAGGAAGCGGCTGAATGGGTTTAGCAGTAAATGAGGGCAAGACGAAGTATTTGCTGTCAACACAAAAGGACACAAAACATCGACGAATTGAACAGAACGTCACCATTGACAAATATAACTTTGAGGTAGTACGGGACTTTATCTATCTCGGTTCCGCTATTAACTCTGACAACAACATCTCGTCAGAAATTAAACGAAGAATTACTCTTGCCAACCGCTGTTTCTTCGGGCTAAGAAGGCAATTCAGTAGTAAAGCCCTCACTCGAACTACTAAGGAGATCTTATATAAGACCCTGATCATCCCAGTCCTGCTCTACGGCGCTGAAGCATGGACCGTCTCAAAAGCGGATGAAGAAATCCTTGGTCGTTTTGAGAGGAAAATTCTTCTAAAAATCTTCGGTCCCGTTTGCGTTGACGGGCTATGGAGACGAAGATTCAACCAAGAACTATACGAGCTGTACAGCGACATGCCCCTGGTCAAAAAACTCCGCATTGGACGTTTAAGATGGATAGGACATGTAGAACGAATGGACACCAATACTCCGGCTCACAGAGTTTTCGATTCCCAGCCAGACGTCGGACGCAGTGGAGGAAGACCTCGCCTTAAGTGGGGCGCACAAGTAGAAACCGACCTCAACCAACTTGGAGTGCGCAACTGGAGGCAGTTAGCTAAGGACCGGGCTAATTGGAGAGGCATGATGGTTGAGGCCCAGGTTCATTCCGGACTGTAGCGCCACTTAAGGAAGTAAGTAAAGTTGTACCAGCTTTAGTATTCTCGCACTTCACCATAATTTACAAGTCCTCGTTACTTAGAAGAATTTGATCCCATTATTGAAATGGACTTGTAGCGCTAATAGGTGTATCGGCTATGTTCTCCTCAAGTTGTCAGTACCCTGAAATTGGATGTTTGTTGCGGGCAGATGACCATCAAAGTGAAGCAAAGCTGGAAAATAAATTAAGCACCACAATAAAAATTATAGTCAAGCTTTAGGAAGATTTTTTTTTTGATTGCCTTCATTGACTTTTACCAAATTTTGTAGACTAAGGATAGACTAATTATCCAATAGTTTGTTCCAAATGCAATCATTTTTTTTAAATTGTGGGTCATCGACCATAGTTTTCAGGTCGCCCGTTTCCCATATTGAGAGGGTCAAAAATACATTCAACCGGTTGACATATACTTTTCACCAACACTGTTAATCCAAACCACACATCATTTAAATAACACCTTCGCTAAGTTTATGACTTCGGTAAACAAAACGCGAGGTGATAAATTCTCTCCAAAAAAGGAATGCCTTATCAAAATAAAACTTTTATTTGTTGTCCTATCAATATCCCAAATCCAATGCTGTGCATTTCTTTCACGCATTTTTGACGAATATCTCCCGAAGACAATAACACGAATATATCATCGAAGTCCATGACAAAAATCTGCATTTGACAGTTGAAAAGGCGAAAGAAAGACATATCGAGAGAAAGAGCAAGCCCCAACAGACGATAGCTTTGATAAGACCCGTCAAGATATACCACACAGAATGTCACAGTGCAGGCCATTTATTGTGGACCTCCTACTTGGCATTGGCATTGTATGTGGGTGACACGTGAAAAAATATTTGACAATTCCATCAACAGAATGTGTGTGCTGTCTGCTATGACACAAATATGAAGGTGGTGTAATACGATCTGTCACCGCATCGACACAATGGACGTCCAGCGATGGAATGTAAAGTGAAAATAGTTTCGCCAGGCAGACCATGTCGGTGACAATATATTTGGGGCCGCATTGTTCGGAAATAGAAGAGGTAAATGGATATTCCTAGTTCTGGAGAATTATTCCCCCCTGTGGAGTAAACCTCTACGGGTCGATTGAATTTGTTCGCTAATAAAGAATTTGAGAATGACAAAGCCAGCCAATTGTTAAGCTCTGGTTTTGATTAGATTCAGACGAGGAAAACTCTCAAGTAATTCATAAAAAAAAATAAAAATGAGAAATTTTAATAGCTATGCTAATTTGTATCTGTGGGACATTGATTGAGCGCGAGTGAGATCCGTTTGCTCATTCGTGAAATTACTACGAAGCAGAAAGCGCCGGCAGAATGCCTTTGATCGTACAGTTGACTAAATAGGTAGATCAAAGTCGCTAATTAAAAAATGCCGACACTAACTGGAGTTGTAAATAACGTTGTATAGGAGATACTAAATGCGTGGTGAACATTAAACGAATGATATGAACGCCTCCTCTTTTTTTTACCGCCTTGGTTGGTTGGTAGGTAGTTAGGTCGTTAGTGCTAGTGCCGTATTGGTTTCAATGATGATGATGATGTTAATATTGTTGTTGTGCGATGTTGTTATCAAATCAATGAAAATGTAGATCAAAACGAGCAGCTCGTGGGGGTTGATTAGTACCGAAATTGCGATTGTTGTTGTGGTTGAGTTTGTGACATTATTATCTCAGTGCAAAACATTTCTAATAATTGTATAGTATGAGACTTAAAATTGTGGCAATCTCTGGATCTTACTTTATTCAGTGGCGCTACAGGAATAAACATAGAGTTCCACCAACATGCCTCTCGAAATAGTTTTGTTCCTGGCTAACCATCTCCAGTTGCGCACTTCTCTGACTCGCAGAGGTCAAAAAATTGAAGCGTAATATTAGGCGTGTTCCACTTATGGATCCTTCAGAGATATTCCTCGGATACCTCAGCAAAGGTTTTAGGGGAACTTATTAAGACACAATAATGGTCTCCTTAGTTCGAAGCTTATAAAAATGTTTCCCTTCATAAAAACTTAAAAAATACCAGCTTTACTCTTTTAGCAGAAAGGGTGTGGATATAAATCCAAAAATATGTTTTTCTCAGCTTATTGCAGCAAATCCCACTCAAGGATTTGTCGGAGATCTCGAAGGGATGCGTTAGTAAAACAAGCATTCTGCTTTAGCTCAGCAAATGTATCCAATTGGCTTCTCCTTTTCAATGTCTTCTTCTTGGTCAACAGAAGCCGGCTAAAAAATGTTTTACCACCACTTCTTGAGGACTGTCATCATCGTTAATGTAGCAAGCCCCTTATAAACTGAAAGAGTATACCTTTGTTTGGTAAGTCTTTCAGTGGCAGGGTGAATTGTGGATAATAACCAATGAAATTAAAGAGTGTTTGCATAAATACTTCCTTAACATTGGCTCACGATGGGCTCAGTGGCGCGATGATTAGTGCGAAAAGCTAAATTTAAATTTTACCGACCTCTGAAGAAGCGCATAATGTCCCATAATCCATAGCTTGGAATTGTAATTAATATGCGCTCACACTAAGACGGAGAAAAAATATCGCTTCACTAAGGACCGTTTCGACAAAACTAATAAGTCCCTCTGGAAATATGACCTTACAATTGTTTTAGAGGATTTTCAACGCCAAAGCAGTCTTGAGAAGTTTGACGTCGGAAAACAAAGCCTCGCACGTAACAACAACTATAGACAGACTTCGATGCCGTACAACGTGGCATGATTGCCGGCACTCTGTTTCCTTAACTTTGTATCCTTAAAATGATACGCATGTCTCTGGAAAAGGTGATGTTGGACGAGTTGAGAGAGCGTCCCTCAACTGTTTTGCTTTACGTTTGGCTATGGAGCCACTGTCCTGTCTGCTTGAGCGGATTCCCTTTGGGTGCTTGAGTACCCCGTTTATAAGACCATAATCAGCCCTAGCGAGGTATCCGTCGGAGCATGAATTTCAACGATTTCGTACGACTCGGAAGATGTTAGCTTCGAGGTATTCTTCCGAAAAGCTGTGCGGAATAATTCTCCGAAATTTTGTAACGCATCCCGGCGAATTGCTTTGTAGTGCGGTCAGATCCATTTGTCGTGCAATTCTTTTTCCGATTTCCTCGGACACACATTTTTCGCGGAAGTTATTTACGAATTGTAGTGAAGTGATTTTTTCTCCGATGACGCATACCTCGAAAGGAATTTGATCCTTCGAAGAAGTACGCGTTGCGGAAAATTGTCCGCACCGACGGTTACCTCGGTAGGGCAGAATATGTGGTTCTTTCAACTATCCGCAAGCAAAAACCTATAAAACAATTGAGGCATCGGGAAGTTTTTTTTAGGTCCTAGAAGGAGTATTTTCATTGTTCTTAATTTTTTGAATACAAAGACACTAACAATTTTTTTTTTTCCGTGAGCTGGTGGAAATCTTAATAGACACGATGAGCACGTGCCCAAAGTAGTGTGAGACTTTAACCCCTAAAACCACCACCCTTTTGTATATGCGACTTATCTAGTAATTTTTTTATAACGAGTAATAATTGTTTGGCAAATAACTTTTCCTTTGAGAGTTCCTGCTTTTTCCGCAACTTATAGCGCGGTTTGTTATTATCAGGCCAAATCTAAGGGCTTAGTTCGTTGATGAAGCCGCAATAAAGACACTAACAATGATAAAGGAAGTTTGTTGTCCTCTTGAGCAGCCCCAGCCTCTGCTGAGGTTGGGCGAATTATAATGTAGTATTTCAATATGGCAAGTGGACATGTTGCCAGTAATTATTGGTACAAGAGCCGTTATAGGTACAATTTCGCTGGTTTGTAGATAAGGACCATTCCACGTGGAACGCAGAGGATGTAAAATTTAAATTTAGTTTTCCGGTGACATAATCTGAAAAGTAATTTTAAGTACAAGGGTCGTTGGAAATTTCTTTGCATAATTCTTCCGTTTTTAATCAAGACTTTGCTGGTTTAAGTTTCACCTTGTAGCCTATGAGTAGTGGCATTCCATGTTTATTGGTGCAATGGGTATTGACCTGAATTTATTTATTCCCTATAACATATGTAGCATGTAATTTAGACCAGTTTCTGTCTTAATTGCATGTTATGTTTATCATCTTACGAACGGAATTATGAGAGTTCAAGATTTCATCAATTGCCACCCAATAGAAAACAGATAGTCGGAACATAGATATATGCATAGCTGGACTTTCTGCAGCAGGTTTTATCGATTGAAAAGAAGAAAAATGATTAAATGATACTCAAATTATGAATGAAATTGTGATACTTCTTGAATGTGAACAATGGTTTTGATACAAATTAATTGGAAGACTTCAGGGGCTTACTTTAAGGTAATCAAACCAATCATGTATAGGTTACTAAAAACAAATTGACTTCTTCTAAAAAGCCCAACCACGTTTTGGGTTATGTTTCATTGCCACTACAAACAGGCTTCCTTTTGAGAGACTTCACTTTGGAAAAACTGTTTCAGTACCTACGACCAATTGTTTGTTCGAAATTATTCAAAACATACCCACATACAATGAAAACACAATCAAAAAGTTTATCCAATGGTTTTATAAATCGCACTAAATTGCAAGTTAACCTTTTGCAAATTGCCAAATAAACAATTCACATCGCATTTAAAGTACACATTTACACAAATTTACATGAGCAAATGTACAATGAACTAATTGATTTATGGAGTAATTATGTTGTCAAAACACTTAAAAAACATTAATTTCACTATTTCAATAATTAACGAAGCCATTGTTAATGAGAAACACCTAAAAACACCGAAATTCCACACAAAATTGAAAATTTTCTGCTCACTGTGACACTGACAACCATTTTGCTAATAAATTGACATGACATGCGTGGGTAATAGATTGCGGTCGAGAAGCTTTTGTGGAATCGATAGAGCGAAAGTAGTAGAGTTCGTAGGTAATAGGTAGATCGTGGGTTATAAGATTATTTGAAGAAAAATGGAAATTTAGACAAAGGATGCAAAAGTATACAATTGAATAAAATTTTTAATTAACAAAGGATTGGATAAGATAAACATGGAAATTGTTTTTTTTTATTGTCTAAATAATTCTTTTTCAAACTATATATCAAATTCAAAGTGAATAAATTTAGCATTCAACAGATTCGCTGACAATGTAAATGTCGAATAATGTTGTTAAAACAGGTGTGCTTTGGTGGCATTCAAGTAAATCAATTCGAAAGATTGGTACTAAATCGCAATTGAGCAAAATAGTGAAAAACTTAGCGTTTTTCAGTGATACTTACATCGGAAGTCCATTCGTACGTCACGTTTTTAGTTGTTATAGTAGGTACTTGTGTTAGCCTTTACTTTACATTTTCTGATTGTCACTAATGACGTGACATTGGCTGGAATTCAAATTAAAAAAAAGATAATTCCCTGGAAAGTAGGTTGTAAATATGTACTACCTAATAGAAAACTTGATGGCAATTTTTTTCTCCGCTCCAAAGATGAACTCAAAGTTGCCATTTAGTCACACAAAAACCACCAAATAGATAGGGGTAGGCTGCATTGTGGGAAGTGTTTGTATACAAAATTGGCTTTAAATATATGTGAGAGTATAGCGAGAAGGAAATTCAGGAACAATTTAAATAAATAAGAGTGCACTGGGGTCAAACAATGCACTAAGCAATACCTGACCGATCACCAGAAGCTTGAACAAACCTCAGTTTTAGGCATAAAGCTATGAAAAACTGAAAGGAGCATGGCAATAACTAAATTTTGTCAGGTAGAGTAGAATCAAACAATTTAGATCCAAACTTGTAAAATATATTGCGTCTGGTGTTAGTATGCGATAAGCTTTGAAAATAAAAATCCAATTTTGAAGAAAAATTAGTCGGTATTATTCAATACAGGGCCTGAAACCTACCTTCTTTATTTACTTGTGTATGCTAAGCTATATTTTTGCCACAAAGAATGGGCATGAATGAAACATTATTCGACCTCCAAGTTAACGTCGATTTCGGACAGAAATTCGAGGAGCTCTTCATGACAGTTTTATCCTCTTGGATGTTTGTCAGACTTTCATAAGAGGTGGATTAGTTATAAAAACATGGCGTGTTACTTTAAGGATTTAAATCAGAGACCCACACTTAGTAACCCAACACACTTAGTCACTGCAGCCACTGAATTTTGTAGTGAAAATCTTGGTGATTTCGTTGTGACAAGCATGTTTTTTCCCTAGGCGATCTATCCTAATCTAAAACTATAAAAAAACGGATTCCTATTATAAGCAATGGTAGAGACCAATTATAACTAGGCCCAACGTAGCTTTAATGGTAAGTTCCAACTCATTTATTAGCTCATTTATTGTGCTTAAAAACCTGATAGAAGATTCTGTCAATTATTTGCATCCAACGTTATCTTTCCAATGAGAATATTTTCAGGGATAAATGATGTAACACCATCATGGATGTTATAACACTTCGACTGTGTTTTTACGTTGTTTGAGCATTTATTAATTTGTTTATCAGTTGCATTCGCAGTTTTCTCCAGGTGAAAAGCCAATCTCTGAGATCTGACGAGTAATTCGATAGTGCATGCACATTGCGGATGTTTGCTCAGATCAATACCTCGCCCAACTTTCAAATAATTTAATCAAATCGATCATATCGACCAGAGTCTTAAAATCTTAAAATTGCCAAAATACTCCCTCTAACTGAAGGCACGTTTGTATGAGCACTACTGTGACAGTCCCTTATTATTAAAGCTGAAATGCTGAAAATACGAAGCGTATTTTTAGCATTTCTTGTCCAGCAGAATTTGCATCGAGTCACGTTCGAGAAGAGAATAATACATTTGCCCTGTCCTTGAACCCCATCAACATCCTGAATGTATATTTCCTTTCCTCGATTTTTTCTGTTTTCAATTTCTCTACGCTTATTTCGCTGCTTTGACTCACTCTGTGGAAAATAAAGAAGAAATAAACGAAAACCAAGCAGAAACCAAGTGCAGCACAAAACTTAACCCCAATCCTCTTCAACCCTTAGAACCAATTTCCTTTGTCTCGTTCATTTACTTAACGTTCGTGCATACATCATCATGTCTACCCTCCCCCACCTCGAATACATTAGCCTGTGCAGTTTCAAAATCGACACACAAAATGAAAATCTATTTTTCGAATGGGAAAATCCACAATACTTTTCCAAAAAAAAAAAAAATCTGTAAGACAGAAAGAGCCAATTGCGATCACACATCCTGAGAGTGGTGCAAAAGATATATATATTCCAATATCCAACCCTCCTTGTATATCATGAAAAATTGGTCCCAGCTACGTGTCATCCTCTTAGAGTCTAAGGAATTTAGAAAACTACCCTTCAGACTTATAGTGTGACAGAAGAAAAAAATAAGGACAACTACCACATGCACGCAGAAAGTAAATGTGTCTAGATCTAGAGCTGAATTTTCCCTAGCGATAGAACGAAGAAATTCAAATACAAAATAAATAAGCAGCAACCCCATTTGACGACGACATTATCCTTGTCGTTGTTGTTGTTAGTGCTACTGTTAGCATCGCCGCCATCGTTGTCGTCTTCGTCACTCTGGGAAATCATCGCAAAAAAAAACCAAATTGAGGAAAAATCAGGAAAAATCGACTTTGCTGTCGGTTTGCTCACTGCTATTCGTCTTCGTCCTTTCTAAAGTACATTTCACCAACAAGGAAAATATTCCTTGCGAAACCTGCTTCTAGTGAAGCTGAAAGTTGTAGAACACCGCCGAGAGACTTGTTTTTCTTCCTTTGTGAATGTCTCTCTCTCTTTTCCTGTGTGTTTGGTTGGTGAGTGGTGGGTAGGGGTAGTGTCCTCTTTTGCTATTTCTTCTCCTACGGTTGTTCTTATATTTATTTATTTATTTTCATTCTCTTCTTCTAAGGAACAGAAATTAAGGGTACACGGAAGAAAAGGAAAACCCGGTAAATCCCTTGGGGCGAATTCACGATAATAATAGGTGGTACAGGCGACGTAGTGTTCGAAGGAGCGTTTTCGTTTTGGGCATTCTTAATGCTATCCCGTGTGTAGGGTTGTCCCCTCTGTATATTGAATCGCAGGACCAACACAAAAATGGGGACAAGGAAATTAATTTAAATTACAATTTAGCGTTTGTACCTAAGTTTTGGGATGGTAAAGAAAAACTGTTGGAGAAATAATATCTGGATACGTTTTTTTCGTAGACTCATCGGCATGGGGATAACTTTTCAACACTTGTCGAAAGTTGTTTACCTCTGGTATATATGCCGCAAAATTTGCACGCATACCTTCTTTTTTTTTAATGTTGCCGAGGTGAAAGCTGATTACACGAGAAATTTTATTTATGCCTGAAAAAAGTTGGAACTTAATCCAGATATTGCTGCGGGCGACTTTGGTACGCGGATGTTTGCGTTTTATTGAAATTGTTTAAGGACCTCCGTTTACGGACTGAGTTAAACGATGATGGAATGGTTTTTGTTTGTTGATTGTGTTGCATCATGCATAGGAGATATGTAAGATCGTTGCCAGAAAGGTGAAAACGATCTAAAACATTACGATGGTAAATGACAAAATTAAAGCCTTTAGCAAAATTAAATTTATCTATGATTTTGAAATAAGCGAAACTGTGGCTTTTTAACTGTTAATAGCTAAATGCATTATAAAAATTACAAGTAAAGTAGAAAACAGAAGACATTTTCTGCCTCAGATGAGACATAATAGATATAAAGGGCGGTTAAATTTTAAGGGCCGATGTTGATTTTAAATAGAAAAGAAATTATTTAGGAAATTCTTGCCATTTCTTTTTATTATGGTTAAAATGGTATGGTTCAATTATGTGTGGAACAAAATATCGTCTGAATGTCCGCCGCGACCACGTCGGCACACCACCAACAGATGGTCCAAATTTTCGATGACGCTGAAGCATAATTGAGGTTCTATGACGTTAATGTGCCGAATTATCTCATCATTTAGCTCTTGAGTTGTTGCTGGCTTATCGACGTACACCTTTTCTTTCAAATAACACCAACGAAAGAAGTCCAATGGTGTCAAATCACAATCGACATCGCCACCAAGAGAGATAACACGGCCATTGAATTTGTAGCGCAAAAGAGCCATTGTTTCGTAAGCTTTGTGGCAAGTGGCACCGTCCTGTTGAAACCACATATCGTCCACATCCATATGTTCCAATTCGGCCCATAAAAAGTTCGTTATCATCTCACGATAGCGAACAATAACTGAGCTGCACGATTTTTCCGATTGTAAGAACATTTACTTACTCACTTACTTACTTACTTAGTGGCGCTACAGTCCGGAATGAACCTGGGCTTCAACCAACATGCCTCTCCAATTAGGTCCTTAGCTAACTGCCTCCAGTTGCGCACTCCAAGTTGGTTGAGGTCGGTTTTTACTTGTGTGCGCCACTTAAGGCGAGGTCTTCCTCTACTGCGTCCGACGTCTGGCTGGGAATCGAAGACTCTGCGAGCCGGAGTATTGGTGGCCATTCGTTCTACATGTCCTAGCCATCTTAAACGTCCAATGCGGAGTTTTTTGACCAGGGGTATGTCGCTGTACAGCTCGTATAGTTCTTGGTTGATTCTTCGTCTCCATAGCCCGGCAAAGCAAACGGGACCGAAGATTTTTCGAAGATATTTCCTCTCAAATCGACCAAGGATTTCTTCATCCGCTTTTGAGACGGTCCATGCTTCAGCGCCGTAGAGCAGGACCGGGATGATCAGGGTCTTATATAAGATTTCCTTAGTAGTTCGAGTGAGGGCTTTACCACTGAATTACCTTCTTAGGCCGAAGAAACAGCGGTTGGCAAGAGTAATTCTTCGTTTAATTTCTGACGAGATGTTGTTGTCAGAGTTAATAGCGGAACCGAGATAGATAAAGTCCCGTACTACCTCAAAGTTATATCTGTCAATGGTGACGTTCTGTCCAATTCTTCGATGTTGTGTGTCCTTTCGTGTTGACAGCATATACTTCGTCTTGTCCTCATTTACTGCTAAGCCCATTTTTGCCGCTTCCTTCTCTATCCTTGCAAACGTGGCTATAACATCGCGTTGGGTCCTACCAATGATGTCAATATCGTAGGCGTATGCTAGTAGTTGTACAGATTTTTGGAAAATTGTGCCTCTGGTGTTCGATCGTGAGTTTTACACAATCCTCTCAAGAATCAGATTGAAGAAGTCACATGCCAGCGCATCGCCTTGCCTAAATCCTTTTTTGGTATCGAATGTGTCAGTGAGGTCGTTTCCGACCCTGATGGAGCAGCGACTTTGGGCGGTATAAAAAACTAGACATGGCTCTGTATATTCGTCTCTATAAATGCTGTCGTATGCGGCTTTGAAATCGATGAAAAGGTGGTGGGTATCGATTTGGACTTCTTGGGTTTTTTCCAGGATCTGCCGAAGTGTGAAGATTTGATCGGTTGTGGACTTTCCTGGTCTAAAACCCCACTGATTAGGGCCGATCAGGTTATTGGTAAACGGTTTCAGGCGTTCACATATTACGACAGATAGAATTTTGTATGCGATGTTGAGGAGACTTATGCCTCTGTAGTTGGCGCAGCTTAGAGGTCTCCTTTTTTGTGGATCGGGCAAACGATGCTGAGGTTCCATTCTTCAGGCATACTTTCTTCCGACCAGATTCGGCTTATGAGTTGGTGGATGTTACTTACGAAGTCATCTCCGCCGGCTTTATAAAGCTCGGCGGGAAGGCCGTCATTTCCGGCAGCCTTATTAAGCTTCAGTTTAGATATTGCTATCCTCACTTCACTCAGGTCGGGTGGTTGGCAGCTTTCGCTGTCGTTGCCAATATTGAATGGTTCGTTCTGCCTGACAGCGGAATGTTGTTCGTCATCGCCGTTTAACAGTCTGCAGAAGTGGTTCTTCCATATCCTCAGCATCGACTGTGTCTCAACTACGATATTTCCTTGTTCATCTCGACAGGATTCTGTTCGAGCCTTGTATCCTTGGCTTTGACGTTTTACACTTTGGTAAAACTTGCGAACATCTTTCCTGGTGTGGCACCTCTCTATATCCTCTTCTCTCTGCCTATAGAGCTCAACGGCAGCTCTCGTCTTAACCTGCAGCTTAGCCTTGTAGGCCTCGTTCTTGGCTGCGAGCATCTGTCGGCATTCCTCATCAAACCAGTGGTTTCTTGCTGGTGGGCGCGAGAAACCTAGCACATCAGTTGCGGCTGATCTAATGGCTTGTTGGCATCGTTGCCATAGTTCTTCGACATTCGATGTTGGTGGTATGGTGTTAATCGAGAGGTTTAGGGATACGCGTTGCGCGAAGTCTCTCTCTTGCGATTGCAGTCTTTCGACATTAAATTTTTTTACAGTATTTCTGGATTATTGTGTCGTAGTGGATATCCGCATTCTAACCTTGGCTGCAACAAGATAGTGGTCCGAGTCGATGTTAGCTCCTCGGAATGTTCGGACATCAAAAATACTGGATGCGTGGCGCTTGTCTAGCGCTATGTGATCAATTTGATTGACCGTTCGTTGATCTGGAGACCGCCATGTCCCCTTATGAATATCGAGGTGAGGAAACCGTGTGCTGGCTATAGTGGCATTTCGTTCCGTAGCGAAGTCAATTAGCCTAAGTCCGTTACCAGACGTGTTGTCGTGTAGGCTATGGTTTCCGACAATACTGCTATAGATGTCTTCTCTTCCTACCTTTGCGTTAAATTCTCCCAGCACATTTGGACGATTAAATTGACGAACAAATCACGAAGTGCACGATATGCATTTTGATATGAACGCCTTTTTTCAAAAAAAGCGTGAATAACTTAAACGCGTTGCTCGATTGTGTATCTTTCAAGTTGGATTAGTCTGAAATTGAGAAATGTCAAGGGAAATGCAAACTTGACGTTTAGGTGTGGTTCACATTCAACATCGGCCCTTAAAATTTAACCACCCGTTATTTCATTTTACTCGCGTCCACCAAAGTTCTACTTGTCCATGTTCCCAAATTTCTGAAACCCACCAGTGATCGTTGTTGACGCCCTATCGGAGTTTCAACTTCTCCTGGATTTTACTTAAAAAATGACCGTTTTTGGATCGGTCGCCTCGATGATGTTATCCGGTAGGGCATAATCTCTCATATCTGTTTCCATGTTGTGCCTTACTTGTGTGTGCTTTTCTATCTCCCGGCCCAGCTGCTATCTCCGCCTTAGCATAAATCCGTACAACAACCGACCACCAAAAGCTTGCCAAAACAAGGATTCCCTTATCATAACATAAACCTTTCCCAAAAGATGTCACTAACTTTTAAAATGTTCTTTTCTTTTCAGGTATGTTCCATTGCTAAATCCAATCATTACGCGTAAGTATGACTATTACTCATCCTTATCGCTTTTCAACACATTCCACGCACTTATTGAACCTTCTTCTCCTCGGCGTTATTTGTCTCTGCCAACAAATGTCAAGCAAACAACGTTCCTTCTAAAAAAAAAGTAAACCCTGGTGATATCGCACCCCCGCTACAATGTGTCACCAAAAGTGTATCTATCCAACTGTTCACCTACCCCCCGGCAAATGACAGTGCCTCTCTAGATTTCGGGTGCCAAAATGTTCCCCGTTTTGCTTATGCTAAAAAACTTGATCGTAGCATGTAATTAATCATAGTATATCGTCGTCAGTGCTTATTCATCTGTCATGTGTGCTCACACATAAATAGATGTACATATGCATGCTCTAGGATTCCTTGGAAATTATACACCAAGTCCTGACTGCCCTTGTTTGCCATCCGTATCGTAGATGCATGAGCACGTGTGTTTGCTGATTTTTTGTTTGTTGTTGTATTCCTTCCATTCCTCCTCGCTTACTTTGCAGTATGCTGCTTATCTAGCGCTGGCATGAGGAACCAGTTTCTGTGTAACTGGAAAAAGTGTCCAAAGTGATTGATTGATTGATTAATTGCTTATCACTGGAGTAAACCAGCTGCGCAGGTATTCAATCTTCGATTAGATGTAAGGGAGGGAGTTTGTACACTTTAAATCTAAAACGGAAGCACATCGTGTCAAGAAGAATGCGGAATTTCGCTCGGAGGGACTGGGAAGTCCTGACACCACATCCATCTTACTCAATGCGAAATTATGGACGCGTTCTAAGATGAGAACCGACTTGGGGGGAGTGGGATGATCGAATGGATTCTGGTGAGGTTATCACATGATGTTATTTCATGACAGGGAAGAAACTACGTTTGGGAAAGTAAAACATACAAAAAAAACGCTTTACGTTCTAGAGGACCACTTGCTGTCTGAAATCCACCACAAATGCCTGAATAGATGAATAAATACGTTGGTGCAAGTCACCCTAAGACAGTTTGTCTAACACTTAAGGTTAGTTCAAGGTTGATTTTACGAACTCGATATACATGCTCTGAAGTAAAGAAGATATCTAGGATAATTCCGACGTTTGAACGTCATTTTCAGGGTGGTGAAATTCGGGAGACAAGTTTCTGCTTCAAGCATCGAGGTTACCAAATGGCGTGCTAAGTATGACCTTGCATGGGTCTCCCAATAGGGGCGGTAAATTAATAAGTTTAAAGCGGTCATATGATTAAAGGAACATCTGTCAAATTTATTGTGAATTATTCAATAGTTTGGCAAGTTGTCATGGAAGGTAACGGCGTTGAGGCGTACTAACTGGGCACAAGTAATAAATATGAAATCCATCTCAAAGGTGATGAGTTGATGACGTTTGTAGATGTTGCTGTGAATAAGAAGCATACGAGGGTAATTTCCACATTCAGACCCACTACCCATCTCATAGATGTTGACCTTTATAAGGGTTGCAGTGATGAAGAAGTAAACGAGGCGGCCAATGTCCATTTTCTGTGCCAATGCCCAGGAATTAACCACTTAAGAAAAAGGACTATAGGAAAACATTTTGTTCGCTAGATGACGGATCTACCCGTAACCCGATATTCATATCTTTTTAGTTTTGCACCGGAAAGAAAGAGACTTAATAGGCATCAAGAACACCAAAGTGAACCGCCACTACGGGCACCATAATGGGTGCTGACTGACCTGAATGCAGTGATGAAGTGCAAACACCATTAACCTCATCACCCCATTAAACTAAGCTATTGCTTTGAGAACTTTGCTATACGAGCTGTACAGCGACATGCCTCTGGTCAAAATACTCCGCATTGGACGTTCCGCATTGGACGTTTAAGATGGCTAGGACATGTAGAACGAATGGACACCAATACTCCGGCTCGCAGAGTCTTCGATTGCCAGTCATACGTCGGACGCAGTACAGGAAGACCTCGCCTTAAGTGGCGCGCAAAAGTAAAAACCGACCTCCACAAACTTGGAGAGCGCAACTGGAGACAGTCAGCTAGGGACCGGGCTACTTGGAGAGGCATGTTATTTGAGGCCTAGGTTCATTCCGGACTGTAGCGCCACTTAAGTAAGTAAGTAAGCATAGCTTTGAGAAATTTGTTCGAGGCAGGTAATTTTCCGAAGTTCACAAGGAAATTCACTTGGAAATTCTGCGAATTAATATGTAAACCTAAACCGTATTTTAAGCCTGCCTCTCCATTTACTTGTGTATGCTAATTTATATTTTTAGCACAAGGAAAAGGACATCCAGTACAACGCCGTTTCCGAACGTCAAATTTGAGAAACTTCTAACGAAAGTTGGATGTGCGTGATGATCTCACAATACTACAATTGTCAAGTAAAGCTAATCTCAACTTAGCCGTTCGAATTCGACATAAAACAGAAAGTCACACACGCACACATGAACGGTTGTGAGAAAGCTAGGCCCTGGGTACTAACGAGCCTGTTTTAGCAAAAATTTATATTTTTTGGATGTGGGTGTAAGAGATGAGAATAACTTAATTTCCATCTTAATTTCCGTATTTTGAAACAGGTACCCTGCGATTAGTAGACCTACGCATTAATACGTACGCCACTGGACCCATTCCTACGAATTCAAATTGCAAAACTTTGCGTCAGGACTTGGGCGTGTGGCGTGTGTTTGCTGATTGAGCACTGGATCAGGGATGGAAGCTATGCAAAACGTGTACAAAAACTAGTCCATTTTTGTTTGAACGAATGTGTGAATAAGAACAATTTTCAGATATAAAAAAATACCAGGATTTTGTATGGCGAAATCATTAGTCACACAACCCAACTGGTTGAAACTGAAACAGATCAACTTCTTGTAGCCTAAATTGGGTTATAAGGATACCGAACAACATATTTTTTGTTAACAAGATGGTACCCACTCAGAGTACCTATGTCAGGATTGACACTCTTCATGAGCGATTTGAGGGCGCGGTTATATCGCTCAGGGGCGAACTCGACTAGCCACCGATATAACGTGTAAACGCCTTTATACTTTCGCGTTATCTTAAATCACAGGCCTATACAAATAAACCGCAAACAGTTCATGCCATCAAAATGGACATAACTAACGCCATCCATCCAATTAAGTCAGATTTATGCGACGAAATCATCGAAAATTGAACTTCCCGAATACGTGCCACCAAAAAATGCTGCGACGGACATTTGTTGAGCGGTATGCCATAAAATACTTAAAAAAATGGAGAGTGGATATTGCAACTTCTAGCGGCAATCAGAAAATAAACTTTCAGAAAAGCTGATCTTAACTCCGTTCTGATTCGACATAAAACTAGAGGTCCGACTATTGTGCAAGGATTACACACGCACACAGGGTTGGTTGGGAGATAAGGCTCTGCCTTGGGTCCTATAACGCACCTTTTTCGGCGAAAATTTGTTTAAATTTTTAAAATCGAGCGTTTTAATTGAAAGACATTTTATAAGCACAGAGTTTCAGCCTTATAATGTAATGATCAGAATGTCCGGTCTTTCTCTTTAGGTGATGTTACTTTGGTATTCCACCCCGTATACCGAAGAATTCAGTCCAAAGTTTGTTGTGGTCTTCTTGTTGTTGTCAGTTTAAGTATTGGTTTGGGATTGTTGTTCCCCAAGTGATACTCCTTCCCCAAGATTTAAATGGGCAACACAATTTTTTTTGTGTAATTCTTTATCCTAGGACGTGCCATTATGATTTTTGTTTCCTACCCTTGTTGAACCGGCTGATCTGTTAGACTAAAAAACGTAATGACTACTAATCGGTTTTTCAGTAGTAACTTCCGAACATTGACAGTTAACGGCGGCCATATTTTGTAGCTACATATGTCAAATTGGTTGTCATTTATTCAGTCTGTTTTGCCAAATAACCATTGAAAGACATAACGTTGAACAGCACGTGCAAATGATCAAATTGGGTGTTATATTCCGGCAACGTTCCGAGAGCTTCCTCTATTTTACAGTCACCTTAATCTTCCTATCGAGAGGAATATTCGCAGTGTGGTGGATAAATTTGAATCCACTGGTTCAGTATTAGATAAACTAACACCCGTACGTCGACAAAACGCAAGATCTGCGAAAAGATCGCCACTGTCCATGTGAGTGTGCAGGAGAATGCGAGCCAGACGAAATCGCGTTGCTGCACCCGTAAAAAATGCAACTGACCCAGGAGCCGAATGTAAATAACCATAGACAACGACAAGTGTTCGCTGAATGGACTCTGGGAGTAGTTGGAAATCGACTCTTAGCTTCAAAAAAAAGTCATCTTCAGCGATAGGGTCCATTTCTGAATAAATCAGTACCGCAACAACGAAATTGTCGAATTTGGCACGATACAAATCCGCGTGAGATCCAAAAGAGCGTCCAACGCATCCCGAAAAAGTCACCGCCTTTTTGGGCTGGCGTCATCGGACTATATTTCAATATGAACGACGTTGGATCACCGTCAAAGGCGAGCGCTATAGGTCGGTGATAACCAACTTCTTTTGGTCTGAATTGGATGATATGGACACCAACATTTAGTTTCAACAGGACACACAGCTTATGCCACATTGGAAATTCTGCACGAGCGATTTGAGGGTAAGTGGAGATGAACTAGCCACCGAGATCGTGCAATTTGACCTCGTTAGACTTTACCTTGTGGGGTTTTCTGCAGTCGCAGCTCTATGCAAATAAGTCACAAACCAAAGGGGCCCTCAGAGCTAACATAACCTATGACGTCGGTCAAATTCAGCCTGACTTATGCGCCATAGTCATACAAAATTGTACATGCCACACTGAAAATTCTGCATGAGCGTTGCGAGGGCAAGTGGAGATGAACTAGCCACCGAGATCGTGCGATTTGACCTCGTGAGACTTTACCTTGGTGGGTTTTCTGAAGTCTCAGATCCATTCGAGTAAGTCACAAACCACAACGGCCCTCAGAGCTAACATAACCTATGGCATCGGTCAAAATAAGCCCGACACACATTGAAAATTCTGCATGAGCGTTTCGAGGGCAAGTGGAGATGAACTAGCCACCGAGATCGTGCAATTTGACCTCGTTAGACTTTACCTCGTGGGGTTTTCTGAAGTCTCAGATCCATTCGAGTAAGTCACAAACCATAGCGGCCCCCAGAACCAACATAACCTATGGCATCGGTCAAAATATGCCCGATACCCATTGAAAATTCTGCATGAGCGTTTCGAGGGCAAGTGGAGATGAACTAGCCACCGAGATCGTGCAATTTGACCTCGTTAGACTTTACCTCGTGGGGTTTTCTGAAGTCTCAGATCCATTCGAGTAAGTCACAAACCATAGCGGCCCCCAGAACCAACATAACCTATGGCATCGGTCAAAATATGCCCGATACCCATTGAAAATTCTGCATGAGCGTTGCGAGGGCAAGTGGAGATGAACTAGCCACCGAGATCGTGCGATTTGACCTCGTGAGACTTTACCTTGGTGGGTTTTCTGAAGTCTCAGATCCATTCGAGTAAGTCACAAACCACAACGGCCCTCAGAGCTAACATAACCTATGGCATCGGTCAAATTCAGCCGGATTTATGCACCATAGTCATGAAAAATTGTACATTTCGGATGCGAGCCACCCAGAAAAGCTGTTGCGGACATTTCAACGTTTTTATATTCCAAAAACAACGGCATCGATACCCCTTTTAAACGAATAAAAATGTCGAAGATATCTCACACACACTTTGTTTTATTTAAACTTAAAGACAGAAAGCGCTTAGTGAAAGACCCATCCCTACACAGAGCCTAAAGCATTTCGTGATGATATATCCCTGAGCGACAAAAAAGTGAAACCTTGTCTAATACCATGATGAAATGCAATGATCAGTCCCAAGAAAGTATTTTGCCAAATCATCTACTAATCCCTATTGGGTTACTATAACTAATTTCCAGATTCCATGCAATCTGCCAATGTTTCCTAATCTCCTCATATAAAGCTTTAAAAACGTAGTATTCAAAAAAAAAGTCTATTTGCCGGAAGAAATCATTTCAATCTACACTTCCTGCACCATTTCCATGAAAAAAAATGGCAGCGCAAAAAAAAAATATTAATTCACCTCTACGTTTGTTCCAATTCACTTATAGAACAAAAAAAAAGAAGAAAAAGTACATAAATAGCACCAGAAACATCTGTTGCAACAAAACATCTTTTCTCTCACTTGGCGCAATGCCTTCCACCCTTCAGATCACCCTCTCTACGCCATCAAACTGCTCAATTGCTAATCAGAACAAGTTAAGAACGCTTCAACTTGAATTTCCGTTCCGCAAGAACGGCAGCAGCAGCAGCTAATTTATATGCGCATGCAAAATATTTTCCTTTCTTTCTGAGAAAAAAAAATGAAATTGATTCGCAATGCCCATATTCTAAAGTAAAACCAATTAAAAGTTTTTC
This sequence comes from Rhingia rostrata, assembly GCA_949824845.1. NCBI lineage: Eukaryota > Metazoa > Arthropoda > Insecta > Diptera > Syrphidae > Rhingia > Rhingia rostrata. The sequence goes on along the minus strand of OX463757.1, from coordinate 90,323,066 downwards.
ACTTAAGTGGCTTAAAGCAGGGTGGTGGCTTTGGCTGGGTGGCAGATTGGGTGTGCGGTAGGATACGCTTGAACCGATGGGGGTTGATGTACAGTGTACCAGTACATTTGCACAGTGCCTCACTGCGATGGGAATTTAATTAAGTCGAAATGTCGAGTGGGCGCGCAAACACCCACCACCCTCGGGGAGCACCACCTCGTTTTAACGACACCAAACAAGCTGAGAGAGTGCAAAAAAAAAAACAACGAGTATGGAACAGAGAATCGAACGAAATTGAACATAATTACATCTGACAAGTATAATTAAATTCCTTTCATAGTAAATCCTCTTTGCGATTGAATTCAATGACACGGCGACGACGAAAGTGACAGCAATGATGATGGGCCGGAACTTGTAGCGAACGATTATTTATAAAAAAAAAATTGAAAAATAAAACCCAAGTGTGATTTTGAACACTTAAGAGTGTTGTTGGCTTCGTTGAGTGACGATGACGACTGCGCCCGCTGGCTGCAGGTCTGCTGTCAGTTCATTTGCCACTCTCTGTCCATGTAATTGATTCCAATTAAAATTCCCGGACAAATTAAAACTGTCGTCGTCAATGATTGCCAACATTGTGAGCTGCTCCCTGTTCCCTTTACTTTTTGCGACAATGAAGTGTTAGTTTGGTTGTGTACTTTTTTTTTTATATGAACGTCAGTGTTACCTCATTTGCATATGACTTGCAGGCAGATTGTCAATGAAGTGAATTAAGCCTACTCATGCACTTTGTTCTGTGAAGCATCTATTAAAGGGAATCTGTTACTTCTACTTGCACTCAAATGAAAATATTTCTGCTTGTTACTCACAGGAAGCCCTTCCTTAAATTCGAAAATTTTTATAATTATTTTGTCAAAAAGTACTCTTTCCTCACTGAATACAGAATCGGTACTGTACACCACCGAACCCCACACCCTTTTTAACCAGTGAAATTCCACTTCATCACTCTATGAGCTCCGTGAAGTAGTTGTCATTACGTTTTGGGCTGCGGTCTTTAATCGATGAGAACCAAACATCATTATAGCACATCCTGGGATAGAGAATTTAATGGGAAAACAAGTTACCCATTCAGGTTTTCAGGAGACTATCTTAGGGTGAACACGCTTCGATTGGAAAGCAGAGATATCGAGGGCGAAATATAGTATCTCTATCGGATTTTCGAGAGGACTATCTCAGGACGAACAAGATTCGAAGTAATAGATAAATGGGCAACCAGTGTATAAAATATTTCTCCAACTTTCTTAAGCCTAGATTAAAACAAGGTCAACTTCAACTTATCATCTTTAAAAAGAGACGGTACACATTTAATCCCTTACAACAATAAAAATTGAGATGCAAACTACACTAATGTCTCCGTTTGAAGGAGCTTCACAAGACCTTACTTAGCAACCCACGGAAATCTCAATACTAATAGAAAAAATTCCCACTGAATGCTAGGCAGAACCACACCCTATTTAAGAATGTGCCAAAGATATTTACATCTTTACTCTTGAAGACGTTGAGCCGTTCGGAGTCGGCATAAAACAGGAGATCCCGCCATCGTGCTAAGAAGTACACACGCACACATGACTAGTTGTGAGAAGAAAGCTAGTCCCTGGGTACTAACGAGTCTACTCAAATGCCATTGACTCCAAATCAGTCTTGCAAGGCTTTTACACCCCCAAATACCTGGCTTATGTTACAAATACGAGTTGGTGTCCACGTGAAGAGGAAACTGGAGGTAAAGTGCAACCTCGAGGGATCAGAAACTCGTGTTAAAATCTCGTCAGTAAAACAAAAACCTGAGATACAATAATGTATTTAAATATTTCGACGAAATCTATGAGAGGTCAATCGTTCCGCTCATCTCTTAAAAAAAAATTTAATAGCAAGCATGACATTGAAGACGTAGTATTACAAGCCATAGACACAATTTAAGATAACACCCAAACTACATTAGATTAGTGGGCTTTCAAGATTGATGGCTAAGTATTGAAAAAGACGAAACAGCTGGGCACGTATTATACGAAGTCTTACTGACGTAATCCAAAAGGCATCTGCTGGCAAGATTAAAATAACCCTAAATAATTTTTCTGACCTACATGGAATAAAAGACTTTATATGTGGACGATTTTTGAAAAATCGTTGGTCACGTTTGCGTTGACGGGCCGTGGAGACGCAGATTCAACCAAGAACAATATGAGCTGTACTGCAACACACCTCTTGTCACAAAACGCATTGGACAGAGCAACGACAGTGAAAACTCCCAACCTCCCGACCTGAGTGAAGTGAGAATAGCAATATCTTAACTCAAGCTTAATATGCTGCCGGAAATGACAGTCTTCCCGCCGAGCTTTATGTAGCCACCAACTCATAAGAAGTATGCCTGAAGAATGGAACCTCAGCATCGTTTGCCCGATCCACAAAAACGGAGACCTCTAAACTGCGCCAACTACAGAGGCATAAGTCTACTCAACATCGCCTACAAGATCCTATCTGCCGTAATACATGGACGCCTGAAACCCTTAACCAAATAACCTGATCGGCCTTATCAGTGCGGTTTTAGGCCAGGAAAGACCACAACCGATCAAGTTTTCATACTTCGGCAGATCCTGGAAAAAACCCAAGAAGTCTAAATCGATATCCACCACCTATTCATCGATTTCAAAGCCGCAAATGACAGCAATTATAGAGACGAACTAAACAGGGCCATGTCATGTTTTGGTATATCGCCCAAACTCGTCGGTTTATGTAGGATGACGATGGTGAATTCTCGCTGCTACATCAGGGTCGGAAACGACCTCACCGACACATTCGATACCAAAAAAGGATTTAGGCAAGGCGATGCGCTGTCATGTGACTTCTTTTATCCGATTCTTGAGAGGATTGTGCAAAACTCACGAGCCAACACCAGAGGCACAGTTTTCCCTAAATCGGTACAACCACTAGCATACGCCTACGATATTGACATCATTTGTAGGACCCAACGTGATGTCATAGCCACGTTTGCTAACATAGAGAAGGAAGCGGCTGAATGGGTTTAGCAGTAAATGAGGGCAAGACGAAGTATATGCTGTCAACACGAAAGGACACACAACATCGACGAATTGGACGGAACGTCACCATTGACAGATATAACTTTGAGGTAGTACGGGACTTTATCTATCTCGGCTCCGCTATTAACTCGTACAACAACATCTCGTCAGAAATTAAACGAAGAATTACTCTTGCCAACCGCTGTTTCATGGCTAAGACGGCGATTCAGTAGTAAAGCCCTCACTGGAACTACGAAGGAGATCCTATATAAAACCCTGATCATCCCAGTCATGCTCTACGGCGCTGAAGCATGGACCGTCTCAAAAGCGGATGAAGAAATCCTTGGTCGATTTGAGAGGAAAATTCTTCGTAAAATCTTCGGTCCCGTTTGCGTTGATGGGTTATAGAGACGAAGATTCAACCAAGAACCATGCGAGCTGTACAGCGACATGCCCCTGGTCAAAAGAACTTCGCATTGGACGTTTAAGATGGCTAGGACATGAAGAACGAATGGACACCAATACTCCGGCTTGTAGAGTCTTCGATTCCCCCGCACAAGTAGAAACCGACCTCAACCAACTTGGAGTGCGCAACTGGAGGCAGATAGCTTAGGCCCGGGCTAATTGGAGAGGCATGTTGGTTGAGGCCAGGTTCATTCCGGACTGTAGCGCCACTTAATTAAGTAAGTAAGGACATGTAGAGCAATGGACAGCAATTCTTCGACTCATTCTTCGATTCCCAGCCAAACGTCGTGACGTAATATAGGAAGACATTACCTGAAGTGGTACGCATAAGTAAAAACCGACCTCAGCCAACTTAAAATGCACAACTGGGGGGCAGTTAGCCAAGGAGCGGGATAAATGGAGAGGCATGTTGATTGAGGCCAAGGTGTATTCCGGACGGAAGTAAGTAAGCCTACGGTCATTCATTTAAAAAGACGATACAACTAAGTACGTATTATATGGGGATGTAACTTTCATTTAGGTCTTCCCGAGCATACAATTAGCTGGACCCTAATGAAAAAGCCATCTGCTGATAGAATATCAATAACGAATATCATATGACGAAGTGCCTTTCAAGACCGGTTTTTCAGTGCGATGTGATCCTAGTTTATACAGGGTGGGCCAAAAGCAGTCATCCGATGTTGTTTGGCCTTCAGAATATCGGTTCTGGCAGTGTGTGCCGTTGCTCCGTTCTCTTGGAACCACATGTCCTCCAGTCCTAATTCATCCAATTGCGGCAAAAAAAAATCGGTTAACATGGCCCTATAGAGCGCACCGTCCACTGTTGTCGTTTGAACAGCGGCGTTCTCGAAAAAAAAAAATGGTCCGATGACTCCTCCAGGGTGAACAGCGCACCATGCAGTAACTTTGAGCGGGTGTAATGGCGCCTCGTGCATTTGTCGTGGATTTTCGTTGACCCAGAAACGATTATTTTGCTTGTTCACGTACCCGTTGAGGTGGAAATGAGCCTCATCGCTCATTTTGATTTTGGTCGAAAAATCGTCCACTTCGATTATTCCGCGTTCTTGGTGAGTGTTTCGCTTCATGGCTTGTTCACTTGTGTTCTTCATCTGTCTAGTCCACAAATGTCAAAACCGATTTTACATTGGCGGGCAATTGCAAAAATAAGACCATCTTCCAAGAGGGCGATCTCTTTCGGCCCACCTTGTAGATTAACTTCGAGTTAGCTCGAGAAATATGTTTTTCAGTCAATTTAACCCCAGATAACCCATATATACATGCTTTGGCTCGGAGTTAACTCAACACTGAAAAAATGGGCCTTAGGATGGTCATATTTTGGTGAGTTGGTACAATATTCGGCCAAATAAGAACATGGACTTACATCATCACTCGAGACATATTCCATATATTCTCAATAACTTCGAAAATAGCTCTTTCGCACTTTAAATCTATGAATTCATATAAATATCACCGATCTATATCCTACCAAATATTGGGATTCCAAAATAATACCCAAGCGCAAATTCATAATCCAAAAACCTTTAATCCATAAAAAAAAACACAAACTGTAGATCGCAATGTATTAGGGATTTTATTTGTATCACTCCCAACCCACCAGTTATGCCAGATCAACCAATTCATCGACAGCTGTGATGAAACTGCAAAGCAAACCAACTGGGATAACCTGCAGGGATTTCTTGGACTGATGTTTATTTAATGAAAAGTTATGTCAATGTTTGCACAGAAGCAAGGCACAACAGACGTATGGAGATATTCGTCCCCGAATTCCTTTTGAAATACCCCTCCAACAATGTCTGGTTAACAGTGATTCCAGCTAAAAAGAAATCATCTAAACCATGGGGCTCAAACCGAACGAAGGAAAAATCGAATAAATCAGCAAAAGACCGGACAGAAAAAAATGTCTACAAGGTTAGAGTACTTAAGTAGCAAACTGTTATCATGTTAAAAAAAAAAGACTGACGAACATTTCTTTTTCAATAACAAAAAAAAAACAATTTTTACTAATTGTCCTTAGCTCCTTAGTCAAGCCTAAGTATAGCTAGCAGCTACACAACAAAAGAAAGACTTATTAGGCTAGAAGGTTTTTAGAAAATTCCTCATTCGAATTAAACAATGAAAGTTCATGTCTTATAAGAATTTCCATCTCTCCAAATTGTTCGCGATCGTCAAACGTAGGACACTGGTAGTAAGACGATCGAAATCCTTCAAAACAACGAACTCCATTTGGCAGAAAATACCCCCCGAGTACAAAAAACCAACCAACAAATAAAACCCAGTCCCAAAAAAGAGCAAAAATGACTTCTCAAAACTTCAGACCCATTACTTTATTACTCATGCCTTCGTAGGTATACAAATCGAAAGTCATATTTTAAGGGCTCTGAGCAATGTAAGCGATTTATGGACATCTGCGATGGAAAAGCAATTGGTAAAGATGTTTTCAAGACATTAGATCAACAGTGTGATACTGATCATTCTTAGGCAGATTAATAGCATTCGGACTGCAGGAAACTTGTCTTTTTAAGTGGACATGTCTTCAAATAAATGCTCAATAAAACTTTATAACCTTAAGGCAAAATTGTCTCACCCACTCTGTTTCTGCCGCAAGTAATTGATCGTGCTTACGGATCGAACGAAGCGGAACGGTTTTTTTATTCGTTGCAACACCAAAAGCTGGTCCACCTCTTGCGATGATCCGATAAATCATCCGAGAAGGATCAACTGTCAAGAAACGCTTATCTCAACGCAGTCGTGCGTTGTTCAGCATATAACTGTAGGTCCTGCCACAGTTCAAGAAGTACACACGCCGACAAATAACAAGATTTTTGAATTTATTTTTGTTGTCCTTAAACCAACTCCTACAAAGTCTACAGTTGGAGAAAACTGGTTAATTTTCCTGTATTACAAAACTGCTTACAACTCTTGGATATTTGTGAGACTTCCCAGTAGGAAAGGCTGTGAAGAAATACAAATTGTTTCTACTCACCAAACTTGAACCTAAACCCCCCATGTTTAGTAATTCAACGGACTAACCACCAATTCTGTTCAACCAGATATAACTCCATTCGATATAAAAGTTTAATAACCAACAGCCAATGACTTAATAGAGCACCAACATATCCAATAAACCAGTTCTTCGACTGAATCTTTTGCAAATTCCAAACTACTTATACTGTCCCCTCAAAACGTGGTGACAAAAATACACACCACGTTGTAGTGTCGGACAACGAAAATCTATCCACATATAGTGGTGTCACCCCAAGACAAAAACAGCATCTGTCTTCAAATGAATATTCAAAAATAGCTTCCATGCGACTTCTGGTGTTGATTCCCGTGTTGTTCAGCAATCCTTTCATAATCGGATTATCGTGCAGCCACATACATGTGTTCCTGACGGCTGGCTGGAATTGACGGGATTTAAAATATTCTTTGCTAATCCCACGCCCATATGAAAAACCTCAGGAGCACCCACCAGCACGACATGTCTTGCATCACTTCAGAGACCTTTAACCGATGACCCCTCCAGATTGTCCCCCCTCCCTAAACGCCATGTTCACATTCCCATTACCCTGCCACCAGCTTTCAATAAGACGTTCCCTGCTCTCCTCTCTCTTTTTCAATTTGTCTTCGATTTCCACTTGAGGTTCTTGCGGTTGACATTAATCCAAGCGCTCTCTCTGCGTCCATGGTGTCGATCCTCGGTCGTCGCGAACATCCTTGCCATCCTCGCCATGTCGTGCAAAAACATCTGAATTTCACTCAAGGTAGGGGGGTGCTGCAAAAATTATTTTACAATTTTCTGCTGAGTACGTGCGTGCACTGTTAATGGCCTTACGGATTTAGATGCGAATTCGAATTCGGATTTGACTCTGGTTAGTAGTTTGCCAGAGGGGACTTTTGCTTGCGCAATTGCTTTGCCATTTCATATTTAATATGCAGAATGTATCACCGACGGTATTAAGCCGTTTAAGTCATAAATTGCTTGTTGAAAGTCCATTTTTGGGGTTGGGATGACTTGAAGTTCATCTGATTGCAATTATGTATGTTTGTTGTTAGTCCGTGCGTTCACAGACATTTTGTAATGTACTGCAGACAGCAAGTTTTATTAATGAATTTTGCAACACGGTTTTTTACACATGGGTATGAAGGTTTTTGGCACTTAAGTTTGGCTGTTTTGAGGGGGTTTTTGTAGGGAAGTGTTCCACATGGAAGAATTGTTTGTTAGAACATTGCAAAAAAGATTAACACTGGCGGCATAAAATGTTTTCGAAGTTGCTTGGTAATAGGCTTGATCTAGAGTAAAGTTGTTCAGAAACCCGGAAGTCAGTCAATGTGCTGGATCATTGAGTGAATTCATTTCTGGCTCATGAAGCTCATGTTAATTTCCAAAAAACAGTTGACAGTCTTGCTGTACAAAGTTTTAAAGAAGACTTTGTAAGTTGCTTAAGTAACATGTCCAACTGTAAGAACTCGAAAATCGTTTTTTTTTACCAATTGTCCAAGTTACACTTCTTAACACAAAGAAAAAAACTGACGAAATTAGTGAAAACAGCTAATAGCAAGCATCCATTGCATGAATTGCGGAAAATAAGAGAGCAGACAAAGCTTCTATTCGATATTCATGAGGGTGTGTAAAGGACGTTTTGTAATTGGTCAAGGATGTTAAATCCATTATACCACTCTACAAACTTTCAGCAATCAAGAGTCATGAGTCTCTTTTGCCCTTGCAAGGTTTGTAGGTTATTGTAGGTTGTACAAAATAATGATATTCAGGCCTCTAGAAGTTCTGTCTGGAAGTTTTTACGGAGCGGAATTGGAAACCAGTTAAGGCGACCAAAATCACGAACTTACACTGGCTACAACGGTCCCAGAAAAAGAACCCTTTATCCTCAATTTCTAGGAAACGCACAAAGCGTCATTCCCACCTTACATTGGAAAACGGAGTCGAATTGGAAACCAGCTAAGGCGACCAAAATCACGAACTTACACTGGCTACAACGGTCGCAGAAAAAGAACCCTCTATCCCTAATTTACAGGAACCGTACAAAGCGTCATGCCCACCTTACATTAGAAAATGGAGTCGAATTGAAAACCAGTTAAGGCGACCAAAATCACGAACTTACACTGGCAATATCGGTCCCAGAAAAAGAACCCTCTATCCCTAATTTACAGGAACCGCACAAAGTGTCATTCCCACCTTACATTGGAAAACGGAGTCGAATTGGAAACCAGTTAAGGCGACCAAAATCACGAACTTACACTGGCTATATCGGTCCCAGATAAAGAACCATTTATCCTCAATTTCTAGGAACCGCACAAAGCGTCATTCCCACCTTACATTGGAAAACGGAGTCGAATTGGAAAGCAGCTAAGGCGACCAAAATCACGAACTTACACTGGCAATATCGGTCCCAGAAAAAGAACCCTCTATCCCTAATTTACAGGAACCGCACAAAGCGTCATTCCCACCTTACATTGGAAAACGGAGTCGAATTGGAAACCAGTTAAGGCGACCAAAATCACGAACTTACACTGGCTACAACGGTCCCAGAAAAAGAACCCTTTATCCTCAATTTCTAGGAACCGCACAAAGCGTCATTCCCACCTTACATTGGAAAACGGAGTCGAATTGGAAACCAGTTAAGGCGACCAAAATCACGAACTTACACTGGCTATATCGGTCCCAGAAAAAGAACCCTCTATCCCTAATTTACAGGAACCGCACAAAGCGTCATTCCCACCTTACATTAGAAAATGGAGCCGAATTGAAAACCAGTTAAGGCGACCAAAATCACGAACTTACACTGGCAATATCGGTCCCAGAAAAAGAACCCTCTATCCCTAATTTACAGGAACCGCACAAAGTGTCATTCCCACCTTACATTGGAAAACTGAGTCGAATTGGAAACTAGTTAAGGCGACCAAATTCACGAACTTACACTGGCTATATCGGTCCCAGATAAAGAACCATTTATCCTCAATTTCTAGGAACCGCACAAAGCGTCATTCCCACCTTACATTGGAAAACGGAGTCGAATTGGAAAGCAGCTAAGGCGACCAAAATCACGAACTTACACTGGCAATATCGGTCCCAGAAAAAGAACCCTCTATCCCTAATTTACAGGAACCGCACAAAGCGTCATTCCCACCTTACATTGGAAAACGGAGTCGAATTGGAAACCAGTTAAGGCGACCAAAATCACGAACTTACACTGGCTACAACGGTCCCAGAAAAAGAACCCTTTATCCTCAATTTCTAGGAACCGCACAAAGCGTCATTCCCACCTTACATTGGAAAACGGAGTCGAATTGGAAACCAGTTAAGGCGACCAAAATCACGAACTTACACTGGCTATATCGGTCCCAGAAAAAGAACCCTCTATCCCTAATTTACAGGAACCGCACAAAGCGTCATTCCCACCTTAAATTAGAAAATGGAGTAACCTCATCAAAACGTTTCTAAAACGATTGCAAAAACCTATTCGTAGTCAGATTGAGGAGATTGTACATCATGCTATACTTGGGAATGAAACTACCATCGGTCTACATAAAGTTGGGTGTCATCATATGTCATGCGTAAAATCTGTCACAAATCGGAGCCGTGAATAAATTATATGAGGTAGGCACATCCGTCTATGAGGTTCCACGGCTTTTGCTGTAAATTCTGGATCCAGGTTTAAAGCTGTGATGCAGGGTCTTCGAAATGGCGAATGCGATAAATTGCAGATGCAACATTTCTAGCAGCTGCCAAATAGGTCTAATGCCGATGGTGTGTAAGGGCAAGAAAACCACTCACATATACTCAGTGAATAGAAAACTCTGCCTTTCAGTTTATAAAGAGGTCAATGCAGCTATCAAAGAAGATGACGAAGGGAAATCCCTTGTTGTGACGGCACAAAACTCTTTAAATATAAAGGAGATGACTTAGATTAGTGCCGGTGCATGTACCAAGCACTGGCACTAATTGTCAAGCAAGTCTGAATCTGGTTTCCAGTTGCTCTAACTACTGAGGCATATTTATATTCATATTATCAACTTCCAAAGCATTGTCGACCAAGAGCCTTGAAAAAATCGCCAATAGAAGTAACTGGAACTGTGATAATGTTAGGGTGTTCATCTCTACCCTAAGTTGCGAACCCAATAATGTTTCAGAAGTTGAGATCCATCGAAGATTAAATCTTGGGATCCGATGTTTTGAAAAACAAATTTTAAGTCCAAACGTATGGTAAACCTAATCCGTTTAGTCCCTACTAATCGGTCTCCAGTGCTGGAAAAGTCTAAACTTAAGACACTTTGAACACAAAAAATGTTGAAGGGAAGAAAGGTCGAACCTCCGGTTCAAGAATTTAGTAATAGAAGACTGAAGACTATTTGACTATGTGATTGAAATTAGAGTACCCATAATCGAAAAGAATGAAGCCTATGTTTTCTCTATCAAAGTTCGAGAGCGCGTTAAAAAAAATTGCACACTAAAGTAAATGGTGAACTTATTGCCATGAAATTATTTGGCTTTGAGAAAAGTTGATTGGTTATCAAAATCATGCTGTTAATCCGTTGGAGCCTAGCTAAATGCTTATTTGAATGAAAGTCATTTCCAACGAGACAGGTAGAGGATAAAACTTTGATGCATTGCAACGAAGATTTTTATTAGAGAAAGTGTGAATCAAAGTGTTTTTACAATAACAGTCCATACAGGTCCTCAAACCTAATTTCTTTTTTATTTGTGTGTGTGAAATTATTATTTCTGCCACAATTATGAGGACCTCTTGTTTAATGCCGAATCCGAAAGGTAAATTTAAAAGGATCCTCATGGCATTGTTACTCTCGGATATTTGCTAGCCTTTTGGAATATGTGGAGCAGTGAAAAAACTTGGTGGTGTTGTCTCTTCCGAGATTTGAACAAGAGTCATCGCGCTTAGAAGTCCAACGCACTAACCTTTGCGCCTAAAGTATTGGTTTCTTGAAAAAAAATCGGATCGAACAAATGGAAATGGTACGGCTCTAACGATTTTAATTAAACATAACGCGTAATTTAACCTTAATGTTCCGAACAAAAGTGCATGCCTGGTTTTTTCAAACAAAAATCAAACGACGGAGTATTGTACAGGTATACAACTTAATTTTGCCGCCATTTTGGTAAACATTAGTCTTGACAGTTCATATTTGGCAATCGTGAAGTGGCAAATTTATTATGGAAAAATATTCGATAAACCAACGTGTTTTAATCGTCGAAACATTTTATCAAAATCAATCATCGATTACTTATCGTAAGTTACGTGAAATTTTTGGGAGAAACAACGTGCCAACAAAACGCGCTATTTATCATGTTGTGAATGATTTCGAAGAAAGAGGGTCTGTAGGTGATAGGACCCAGCATGAACCACAACGTACTGCAAGATCGGCTGAAAACATTACTGCTGCTGAAGGAAGAGTTCAAAACAATCCATCAACCTCAATACGACGGCGTGCTCAGGAGCTTGGTCCTCAAAGAACAACTTGTGCCACAATTTTGCACAAGGATTTGCATTTGTTTCCATTTACAGCCACTAGGCTGTACCCTGAAACATGAAAGACCAGTAAGTACAACGATGTAGGTACACACTTGAATCTTGTTGACTCATTCTCCTTCTGAACGGTAGGTTCCGATCTTTTCACATTTTTCCTAACATAGTCTTTATGACAACAAAACTTTGCTGTGTAATGTGTATTTGACGTTTGGTGAAATGCATGACACGTTATATTTGATAAGAATCGAATTATTGAATTATTAAACATTTTTCGAAAAAAAAAAAAATTTCTGTCATGCTTCGACTGGGAATCGGACCTGGAACTTTTGCATGGTAGTTCATCGCCTGGGATACACAGTAGTCATGGCTGTGAAGGCTTAACTCTAAGGTCTATACATGTTAATAATTGGATTAACTTCGTGCAAAGTTCTACCGAAACATCTTAACGTATGGTACATGTACCCACATCTCCAGAAGCTTAAAAACAACCTTACAGAGGTAATAACTTCGGTATGCTTAAACAGGCTTCCACCCAAACAGTCGACTGCAAAAATGCTCAACCTCTGCGCATAAGTGTTTAATGACTACAGAAATAATTGCTTGTGGTAATTAAATTGCCTAATAGAGGAATAATTGTTTGTTGGGGTAATTCGGATGTATGTGGAAACAGGTACTTAGAATCCTTTTTACGTAGTTTTTTTTTGAAAAGTTAGACCCAAGCAAAGAGTCCAAGCACAATTGATAATTCCAAACATAACATTTGAACCGGGATTGCGGTTGTTGTCCATATAATTTTGCGAAAACTCATCGAAAATATTGACTTTTATACTGGAACCGTGGTTGGTGGTTGGCAAATGCACGATGTTACGTTTTGCACGTATTGGCCGTGAATAAAACGTTATTACTCCATAAATCCATAATGTTTACTCATAACATATGCGTTTTATGAAGCAACCCTTAACATGCAAAGGGTTAAACTTGGGAGGATTTATCCACCTCTTACGTTTTTGTGTAATTTAAACGGTCTCTTGCTTTTACAAGATTGTATCTACCCATATTATTTCCCCATATTATCAAAAAAAAAAGAAAGTATAAAATACCTGACGGATTAGTGTTCGGTTTATAACCAACCATAACATTGTTATGTCAGCAATGTAAATTTTTCTTAATGAAGACATTTGACAAATCGACTGAGGCTAGTATGCCGATTGTCTACTAAATAGCTTCCTCCGAGCATGCGCATATTCCCCTCTCGACGTCACAATTGACAGTCGCTTAGCATGACATTCAAGCGAGTATCTACTATCATTCAATGCCAAACTGATTGCCGATGCAAGTCAATTCACGTGCATCTCTTCAAGACCCATTATCTGTTGTCTAATGCATTTTAATGTGTGCAAACGTCTCATGCACACAAATTATCTGAACAGCGATTAATTTTAATCGTCGATTCTGAGCAAATGGTCAAGAAAAGTCCAACCGACAAGTATTACGTATCGGTTTTGATTATAACAACCGCGATCACATATTTCCGGCGGTTTACATTGTCTAGATACACGACCATAAGCAATTATCCCGCCTTGTAATTATTTCGCAAATATATTCGCCGTGAATTAAAAATGGCGGGGAGTGGGCTGTGGGCGAGAGCATTATCCCTCCAATAAGTAGGTTGATTGGATACAAATATTCGTTACACTTTTACCAGCCGTTCGGATGACGAACTCGTTTCGAGCTTATGCTCTTGTCTCCGACCAATTACAATTTCACGTTAAATTAAGACGATGAATCGAATCGAAGCAATTGAAACTTTATTTGTGTTTACTTTAATCAGCGAGTTGGCAACAAATACCCGCTTAAGGCTTAGCCTCAGATGGACCACAAAAGATACATTTTTCCTCGGTTGTTGTTACGGATAGAAGAGCCTAGTTTCTGAGGCGGTCCATTATTTGTTTTCATAGTTAATTACGTTCGGTTGTCTACCTGTTGTATCTCGAATTCGAGACTAAGTCATCCACCTATTCGACGTTGTTATTGTAGTTGCTTTGGAGGCGTCCCATTGTTGTCGTGCCGGTCGTTCGTCCGGTCCGTCTCTTGTCGTGGCCGTGAACGAGTTAAGTCCCAGTTAATCGCATTTGGTCAGCAGCTGTGTATGGGCACTTCTTTTTCATCTTTTCTCGACTACAAATCGGGCTAAAAAAAACTTTCAGTTTTTTTTCAGTTTTTTTTCCCCCTAAGTACACACACATACAACCTCCGGTCGGTAACGAAATTGTCATCAATTGAACAATAAGTCTGATTGATTGATTATAATTCCCAATTAGAGGTCCGTGTAACGAGAATTGTTTTTTTTTTGTTTTTTTTTATTCGCCAGTCTATCCGTTGTTTGTATTCTTTTCTTTCATTAACACAATTCTTTGGTCCCGCATTCAAAGTGCGACACACGGAAGACATAGAAAAATTGGAAAAACATTTCCACAGCACTTTAACGACTCACCAGATACATTTGGGTATCTTTGTGTTTGCTTTGCGCTCGCATGTCGTAGGGCATGTCCTTGAAGGCGAAATTTACATTAAATTAACGTTGATTGTGAGGTTAATGCCATTAAACAAATTGCGACGTCAAGAAGAGCAGCAGGCTTTTATCGTGAAAGCCCTGACAAAGATCTTTAGTGCACGAGGAAATTAGCAAAAATGTGTCGAGGTAGGTAATGTTATATGAAATACTTGTGTGAATATTAGGAAAGCATTTTAGAGCGATGTGACGTTGATTGAATTTGCCTAAAATGTTATGTCAAATTGTTTCACTTATCGCCTCGTGGAAGGACGATTAACATATAAACGACTTTTATTTTCAGTGTTTTTTTTTTTTTATTATGTATCTCAATATTAAATCTGAACGGTCCTCAAGATGGTGAGTTGTTTCCGCATGGAACACACTACATTAAGCCAAATGGGCTTTGTCTTTCTCTTCATAAAAATAAACGTTATTTGGATGGCATACAATTCGTCCATTAGGGATTAGATACTCTAATGAAAGTCTTAGTGATATTATGGGGCGGAAAATAATCTCTGGTTGGGATTTTTGGACTGAGTTATGGAAATGGTTGTGGGGAAATAAGGCTATGCTCAGATTGACAATGTATCCAAATGATATGATCTTAAGTGGACGTCTTGAAAGAAGGTTTTGATGGGTCTAGGTTCATTGGATTAGTTATAGCGAAGTTGTATGTCGGGCCACCTTAAGTTACTCAACGTTGTTCTTAAACAAGCGTGAACATATTTTTATTTCCATGTTTTGCATCGAGTATCTAGTTTGTTGAATGTTTAATAACACTTATAGCTTCAACGACATAAATATTGACAGAATACCAACGTCTGGACCACGCTGCTCCTGCATGGAAATTTTTATAAATGCCATAGGTAGATCTTAAAGTAGTGCCGCATGATATTTCTTAATAATTTTTTTTAACGCTGGAAAGCCTTAATGATCAATTCCCTGACCAATTCATATTTCTGCAGCATATGACATGTTAATGCCATCCCAAATCTTGACTCTGACGAAATTATGGGATTCAAGCTTTCAGTTAAATGAATTGCATCTAATGATATGTTTCGCAATGCACAATGAGGCTCATGAGTCCTTGACATGTTATAGTCATTAGTTCAAGATAATACAAATTCTTGGCGTAACAGGCTCGTTAGTACCCATGGCCGAGATTTCTCACTACCATTCATGTGTGCGTGTGTACTTCTTGCACGAAGTTCAAGATAACATTTAATTAAATTGCTTTTGCTAAAATTGGCGATAGTCCCTTTGCATAAATAGAATTAGAGACATAGGTGCCAATAATATAGCCGACAAACTGGAAAGACGAAAAAGGATCTGCAATACATCATGATCAGTCATCAGTGCAAAACTCCAAAGAACATGTGTAATACAAGATTTGAATGAAAGCTCATATCAGGAGGAAGTCACTGACTATCTGTCATCTATCATGTAAGCTGTACCCATGTCAGGAGGAAGTCACTGGCCATCTGATATGTGTCTTGTAAGCTGTATCCAGATTGGCAAATTATTGATCGTGATCGTGATCATGATCATAATCAGTCATCAGTGCAAAACTCTAAAGAACGTGTTGAATACAAGTTATGAATGAAAGCTTGTTTCAGGAGGAAGTCACTGACGTGCTGTCACGTATCATGTAAGCTAAGCTGTACCCAGATTGTCATGATCCGTCAGCAGTGCAAAACTCCAAAGAACGAGGGGAACACAAGATTTTAATGAAAGCCAATACCAGTACTTAGATTGGCAAATTATTGATCATGATCAGTCATTAATGCAAAACTCAAAAGAACGTGTGGAACACGAGGTATGAATGAAAGCCAATATCAGGTGGAAGCCACTGGCCATCTGTCACGTATCGTGTAAGCTGTATCCATATCAGGAGGAAGTCACTGACCATCTGATATGTGTCTTGTAAGCTGTATCCAGATTGGCAAATTATTGATCTTGATCATGATCATGATCATAATCAGTCATCAGTGCAAAACTCTAAAGAACGTGTTGAATACAAGGTATGAATGAAAGCTTGTATCAGGAGGAAGTCACTGACGTGCTGTCACGTATCATGTACGCTGTACCCAGATTGGCAAATCATTGATCATGATCGGTCATAAGTGCAAAACTCCAAAGAACGAGGGGAACACAAGATTTAAATGAAAGCCAATACCAGTACTTAGATTGGCAAATTATTGATCATGATCATGATCATGATCATGATCAGTCATTAATGCAAAACTCAAAAGAACGTGTGGAACACTAGGTATGAATGAAAGCCAGTATCAGGAGGAAGCCACTGGCCATCTG
The DNA here is from genome assembly GCA_949824845.1 of Rhingia rostrata. Classification (NCBI taxonomy): domain Eukaryota; kingdom Metazoa; phylum Arthropoda; class Insecta; order Diptera; family Syrphidae; genus Rhingia; species Rhingia rostrata. The sequence goes on along the minus strand of OX463757.1, from coordinate 90,306,159 downwards.
TCACGTATCATGTAAGTTTTTTTTCCAGATTGGCAAAAACTATAATTTCGCACATACAAATGAATTGAGAAGATTGGTTTGAGGCCATGTATGGTAAGTTTTTCTAACTAGAAAAAAAATATTAAAACCACATACTGGTCCTAAGTTAAGAAACAAAAACAGAAAATAAATTTCAAGAATAACGATATTGTCAGAGAAGATGAAGAACCTTGCGGGTACAAATTACTTTTTCTGTCACTGACCAGGAACTAAACACATAAAAGGCTTTATTTTGCCTAAACGTTGAAGATCGATCTTATATTATATTACCTAATACTTAAAGGCTTCTCAAGACATTAGAAAGATTGCAAAGTATTGACTGCGAAGAAGAAAAATGACGATAGGTCATAGCTTAACACTGTTGTAGGGTATCACAATGGCTCTGGTAGGGGACTTTTTTCCTTAAAAAGACAGAGGTACCTTTAAAAACAAAATATCTTCGGAGTCATTGTAAAAAGTAAGCCTAAACTGAAAGCTTAAAATGAATGGTTAGATTTTTGGCAATGCAAAGGCTTTGGAGCTTATCTCCAAAAAGTCCCTATTGATGAACAGGGCAATGATTGAATCCTTTACTCCCTAGGCATTGATTATTGTAAAAAAAATCCCTTATCAAAAAAAAAAAAGAACGATCTATCTCGAATGTAGGGGCCTCGCAAATACCCTTTGTGGAGCTCTTTCTTACTCCATTTGATGGCTGCGTCATTGGGTACTGACTTAATGGGATTTCCCAGTTGATGAAAGTCGTCATTTGTTATTATGTGCTAAGACCCCTATCAACTACTTTGCTCAGTAGTAAATGAAGGCAGGCAGTTGTTTTAGGGTATTGGGGCTAAGAAATTAACGTCATCGTATTTTTATCGATGGATAGCTGTCATTTCTATGTTGTAAACAATTGACAAAGCTATGGTACCCAGGTTGATAAATCCTGGTAGTTTCTTAGGATAAGGATCTCACTATAGTGATCGACAGCTAGGAAGGCAACTTAAAAGTAAAAATGTCTCTGAAAAGGCCTAGAAAATATATTCATCGCAGGCTGGATGTGTGGCATACAGCATGACAAGCATGGATACTGTCAATAAAGGATGAAAGCTAGCTTGGGAATTGAAGGGTTGATAAAACCTGGTAGTTTCAAAGGAGAAGGAGACCATTATAATGATTAACGGCTAGAAAGGCACCTACAAAGTAAAAACCTATATGGAAATGTCAAGAAAACATATACAATGCAGTCCTAATGTGTGTCATACAGCATGGAAAGAATGCACCGAGTCTTTAAAGGACGAAAGCTAGGAAGGAATTTTTATGTGTGTGATGTTCACACAATGTGTGATGTTTCCACAAAGCTCTGTGGGCTGTCTATTAACGTTGAGTTTGAATTGAATCTGAGAATTTATAGACTAAAACGAACATGTCTGATGTATCTTCGAAATTTACTTCTGTGGGCTGTCTATTAACGTTGAGTTTGAATTGAATCTGAGAATCTAAAGACTGAAGCGAACGTCTCTGATGTATCTTCGACATCACAACCCGACCTTTTTAAACAGAACTATGAAAACTTATTCATATTAATCTTGTAAAAAAGATTAAACATCTGGCTTTAACGGCCATATAGGGCCTTTAACCTGGCGAAGTTAAATTTTTGCCACAACCAATGAAATCTCAATTTCAACGACGATTCTGAACAGAAAATTTGAGAACCTTTCATGACAGTTTTATACTTTTTTTTAACGCCGATTCTGAACAGCAAATTTGAGAACCTTTCATGACAGTTTTACACTTTTGGATATTTGTCAGACTTTCTCAAGAGGTGGGTAAGTGAAAAAAAAAACGAAAATGTAGTATGGCGTAGAGAAATGTGGAATAAATGAATGGGGGGTTCCGAAAGAAGGTTCTTCAATACATCCCAAGAAGAGGTATATACAACGAGGAGATATATTCGCTGTTCGTCTATGTTCATTTTACCGAGAATCAGATAAATATGTGGTATACAAACAAAAAGCCTTTATAGCTCATCGAAAAAGCCTGATAAGTCTCCGATACATATCAAACGTAGTCCGCTTGTATGAACAGTTCAAACCCCGATAACCCCTACTCGGTTTAATATCTCACGAAATAGGGTTAAATTTTGACTTTTTTCTGACTCAAGTTTTGCAATTCGGCCTTATTTCACTCGGCGTTATTTCACGGCAGCTTCAACAAAGAGGTAGGTCTGTTGGCTAGAAATTTGGTAATTATGATGCGAATAGAGCTTAGAGTTATTAGAGCGACAAATATCGGGATCCATTCCTTGTACCTTTGACATACTAGTGGTACAAATACCATGACATTGGTACCACTGTATTGGCAATACCTTGGGTGGTGACAAACACTTCATGTAGTATGAGTTCAGAAACGGCAATCCGAAAATTAGTTCTTCAACGTACCACTTACCAAGAATGGCGCTGCGATCACTAAAATTCTGTGTATATTACGGTGAAAATGATAGTATCAAGCCAAGCAGATATCATGCTGCTTCGTGATATTAGCGTGGTATTTCATGACACATGGATGGTACATCCGTTAACTATGGTATTGATACCATCAGTGTGTCAAAGGTTTTAATAACAAACGCGTTGCAGACACACTATGTGTGCAAAGCTATATGCGCCAAAGACTGGTTTATATTCGACCGTTGACCACCCTGTGAAAGTGACCTCTATCTAAAGAAAAACTAAATTAAGTGTGGACGATTACATTATCCCCTGCATAACTTTCTTCTGCCGGGTATTGATGCAACAAATCTCCATACAAATGTTAGGCTGCTTGAAGATTAAAAACCAAGCTGCTATCTAGATTGTCCCTGGTTAAATAAATTATGTAAGACTCCTTCCCCTTGGATCCCCCAATCAATTGACGACTTTCCCGAAACTAAATTAGTTCTCCTCTCAAAAAAAGATGATGATGATGATGATGTTCATTAGAAAAGTGAATTTATGTGACTTTTGTTTTCACCACACAATAATACAATTGCACTCGTCCCTCCAGCATACGCGCGCAGCACTCAATCTCGTGAGACGAAAACCATTCTCTGGATTGAATTGATTTCCAAGTCAAGAGCCACAGTACGCGAACAAGTACATCACACACAATGGCGTACGTTGTGCATTATGTCACCAATTGAATTCAAGTATCTCGAGTATTGTAATTTACTACATGTTTACCCACGCAATATTCTTTATCCTATACGTACATATGTGTGTGGGATCAACGATATGAAGCTATACAGTGAACACAGGGAGTTGGAGACGCACTGGACCGCCAAGAGACGCACACTCGACTGGCGCGGACTGTGTGAGCTCGAAATGTAGTGTCGCGCGCGTTGGAAGTGGCTCGAACTTAAATTCTAAATTATGACGTTCCCTGAACTGTAGATGGTGGCAGCATATAAATTACGAGCGTCATATAAATAATTCATTGTCAAGCGGGCGTAACAATGGGCGAACCAGCACACCAGTAGGCCCATCTCTCTTCCATTACATTTATGGTGCGAGTAAATCTCAATGGAGAGCACATAATATAATCGATTCGGCAATTTGCGATAAGCGGTAGAGATTTGCCGTTTTAAGTTAATAATTTATTTAAAGCTGATTTCAAAGGGAAATGGGGGAATTTAGGGGCTTTAGGGACTCTCTAGTTGCGTTGGTGTGTATGAAAAGCACGAATGTTTTAAAATTTGAATCGGGATAGTTTTTTTTTTTTAGGGAATTATACATATTTAAACAGGATATTGAGTTTGTTAAATATGTTAAAAGAAATATGCTTGCTCCTGCTTTATCAAATGGGCATTGAGATATTTCCATGTCAGATTGTGTGTGTGTAAGTTAACACACCTCTTTGATGATGGTTGCAATAAATTTAGGCAAAAGTTCAGTTAAATTGTGTCCTTTTGGTAAATTTTGACGTTTATGAAGGGTGCCCCGAAATTCACACAGATTTGAATTTTTCGCCATTTGTGGGGTGATGTGTAGCAACAAGATGAAAAAAAATGCTGAAAGCTTAGCGTTATTCAAAGTTGTGCACTCCTTTTTATTGTTGAAAAATATTTCAAAAGAAAGTGGGTGGCCGCAAAGAAGTGGTAATGTGTTCGCCTGTTGATGCAAGGTTGCGCGTTCACTATATGATAGCGCACTTTATGATCGAACACCTTTTTTTTATTGTTGAAAAATATTTCAAAAGAGAGTGAGTGGCCGCAAATAAGTCGTAATGTGTTCGCCTGTTGATGGAATGTTGCGTGTTCAATCCCTGCAAAAATCCAAATAAACTAAAATTCAAAGAAATACAAAAAAGTTTGGTAGTTACTCCTAAAATGTAACCCACCTTGAAAGTTCTGCGAATATAACGAAAACAAAAAAAAATTAGCGACTCCCCGAAGCTAGTTCGGACACCACCCATGGAGTAAGTCTCCACTGCATCCAAAAATCTTTCCTATTTCTTTCTTATTTCCTCATCTCTAACGCCATCAGTGTGGTAAAAATGTTAAGGGGTATGCATAACCCCTTGGGTGCGCGCAAGTTATAAAAATAAAGACAATATGGTGCTGATAGACACACTGGTAATCTAATGAGAAGATGTTGCGAATATCAGACTAAAGGCTGAACTATAATAGTCGGAAGCAATCGGAAGCTAATGTCAAAATTCTACGTTAAGTTTTCTTCAGCACTGTCAATTACTCAAGTTGCCCATAATAGACTTTTGAGAATGGAAGAATGGAAAAATGAAAGTCGTTTTGCCAAACAAAATTTCGTTGCTTACAAATTTAAATACACACAGCTGTTGAAGTTGAAATGACGGCCTTCCCGCTGAACTTTATAAAGCCAGCGGAGATGACTTGGTAAGTAACATCAAACAACTCATATGCCAAATCTGGTCGGAAGAAAGTATGCCTGAAGAATGGAACCTCAGCATCGTTTGCCCGATCCACAAAAACGATGACCTCTAAACTGCGCCAACTACAGAGGCCTAAGTCTCCTCAACATCGCATACAAGATCCTATCTGCGTAATATGTGAACGCCTGAAACCATTTACCAACAACCAGATCGGCCCTTATTAGTGTGGTTTTAGGCCACGAAAGTCCACAACCAATCCAATTTTCACACTTCAGCAGATCCTGGAAAAAACCCAAGAAGTCCAAATCGATACCTACCACCTATTCATCGATTTCAAAGCCGCAAACGACAGCATTTATAGAGACGAACTATGTCATCTAGTCGTCTAGTTTTTTATACCGCCAAAACTCGTCCGTTTGTGTAGGATGACGATGGAGAATTCTCGCTGCTCCATCACGGTCGGAAACGACCTCACCGACACATTCGATACAAAAAAAGGATTTAGGCAAGGCGATGCGCTGTCATGTGACTTCTTTTATCCGATTCTTGAGAGGATTGTGCAAAACTCACGAGCCAACACCAGAGGCACAATTTTCCAAAAATCGGTACAACTACTAGCATACGCCGACGATATAGACAACATTGGTCGGACCCAACGTGATGTCATAGCCACGTTTGCTAACATAGAGAAGGAAGCGGCTAATTGGGATTAGCAGTAAATGAGGGCAAGACGAAGTATATGCTTTCAACACGAAAGGACACACAACATCGACGAATTGGACAGAACGTCACCATTGATAATATAACTTTGAGGTAGTATGGGACTTTATCTATCTCGGCTCCGCTATTAACTCGTACAACAACATCTCGTCAGAAATTAAACGAAGAATTACTCTTGCCAACCTCTGTTTCATCAGCCTAAGAAGGCAATTCAGTAGTAAAGCCCTCACTCGAACTACTAAGGAGGTCTTATATAAGACTCTGATCATCCCAGTCCTGCGCTGAAGCATGGACCGTCTCAAAAGCGTCGATCATCACAAGAGAAGGGTCGATTTGAGAGGAAAATTCATCGAAAAATCTTCGGTCCCATTTGCGTTGACGGGCTATGGAGACGAAGATTCAACCAAGAACTATACGAACTGTACAGCTGTTCTATGGCGGGCAAGCCATTAGCAAACCAGCCTCACACGAGAAAAACATAGCGAGCACGAGATTTCACTAACAGAAAAGAGTAGCGGTAAAATATTGTCAGATGCTTTCAAAACGATGAATTTCCTTTCAAAATGTCTGACTCCTCGCGACATGATCTGATCCTAGAAAACCTAAACTTAGTCATATAATCCGTGCCCTGCCATTTCACTCAAAACAGACCAAATAACGTCTAAGACTCTGAACTTTCCCTTCTTGTAATTTCACTGCCTATTAGCATCAAGAATGACGTTAATATAAAAAATGGGGGACCTATTCCTGATGCTCGTGTCATACCATATTGCATTTTTTTTTAAAAAACTGCGTTGTTAAGGTCAATAAACGCCCTTGTCAATGCAAATTGCAACTTTATGCTTGAATGTTAAAATAATGGAAAAAAAATCCACGATGAAGGATTTCCCACTTATTTGAACCGAAACGCTTTCACATGACCTTGAGTGCTCACCAAGGATACAAAACAACTTGCCTCAGCCACATAATACCCTCCCGAAGGACTTCTAGTGGCGTAATGTTATCCAATAATTTTATTGTTCCATCTACACGCCCACACAAAGTGTTCTTTTAGATGGCAAAACGCAAGAAGAGCAGAATTTCGCCTAATGGATCTGTTTTCCATAAGAATGGATTCAAAAAGATGGATTTCACTTTTCGTCCTTCCATTATATTATCGTTCGATTTGTTTTCTCTTTTATTTTGTCATATTCTTCTCCTCCACCGATGACAATAGCGGAAGTACAAAATGTGTTGGTTATTTATTATCCTTGGAATTGCTGTCGTTTGACTTAAGCTAATAGCATTTTTAGGGGGTTGATGGGTCCTCCGAAAGCCTGGAGAACACACCCTCCACTCATTGGGAATATAAAACAGTGCAATAATGTTTATTGGAGGAGCTTTTCTTGAGTGGGTAAACGAAAATTCACATGTATCCTTGGTATTTGGGCGAACGCTTTGGGTCACCGAACTTTTAAGAGTAGGTTTTGAATCGATTTCTGGCAAACTGCCAACCATGGTGATGACAAATATTTTTATTACCATCATGGAATGTGGATTAGATGTGCTTTATTCTTGAATTATTAGAATGGGGGTTTTTTTTTTAAGTGGCCGGGTATGACTTTGGGTGACGAGAGCTGTTAGCGTTAAGAGCTGTCGCGGCACGGGGATTTTTATTTATTTAACTACTAGGATAAGAGTTTTGTTGCGGTAGGCAGAAAATATGCTGGATAATAGAAAAGTCTCTTTTGGTGTAATGAGGCAGATGAGCAGATCTATTAAATAGGACATGGATGTTGTTATCCGCGACGGCGACAAATTTGAATGTGTAAATTTGGGCTCGTCTGTAAGTTCCATATATCAGAAATGAATTTTTTTTTGTAATTTGTTAGAGGGAATTAAGGGTGGTTTTTCTATTCTTTACAGTTTTGAGTGTACTTAAATGTTCTTTAACATTGAGCGACGTACCGAAATTATAATGGCATCGTACTTGTCTTTCATCAAAATGTATAGAACTACATAGAGTGCGCATCTCATACAACGAATATTTTCTATGTGGGGTACTGATATTGATACCCCAGTTTTCACATTGATACCCCAGTGTTCGCATTGCTACCCCAGCATCAAACAACAGCCTTGCCGACGCATACTATCTACGAAATTTCCCATTCACACTTACCGCCCGCGTCAAAAGCGGCTACAAAATTTTTAGCTGTGATGCGTACTCTATGTAGTTAACTCTTTGCTTTCATGGTCAACTATTTCTGAAAAGTTTGGCTGTATTCAACTTGCATTTCAGGATAAAGACCGGTCAAATACCTTGAAATGAAAAAAAAAAAACTAAGTAACGGCAATACTGGACCTCACACCCTAGCTTCTCCATTAATTTGTGTGTGCAAAGTTATATTCTTGCCACAAAGACTGGAGCGGAACCTCCAGTTTAACGCCGATTTAGAAGGAGAAATTTGAGAAGCTTCTCGTGACAGTTTTATACTTTTGGTTTGTTCTATAAAAAAAAGTTGAAGAGCAGATTAGAAGTACATTTGCCCCCTGTCAAGCCTTACATGAGATGAAAATACCCCCTACATATCGATTACACTCGCGGTGTAGCCTGAGAGTTTTTTTTCTCCAAAGGGACAGCAAGGAAATCGACGGTTGATATGACGCTCAGAAAGTTGCTTAGGTAGAACAAATTTAAATTAAAGTCTAGTACGCATCCGATGACTGAGGACAATGATCTGAATTTGGGAAGCAAATATACTAAAAGATTCTAAAAGAACTAAAATTAGGTACAGATTAAGAAATACTGCGACTGTGCTGTGTGATAGTTGGATGTTGGGCCACCTAGACCATTTCTTTAGCTTACTCTTGTGCTTTTATGTGGAAACTTTATAAACGATTGTCAAAACAGAGTCGTCTATCTACTACCTGGGTGTCGGAATCTACGATTTTTATGTTGGAAAGTCCCAAAAGTTGTATCAAAGATTATAAAGCCATACGCAAAAATTTTGCACGCAAACATAAAATACGTTTATTGGGACACGTTAACACTACGGTCCTCTAAATTCTTGACGAAACAAATTTATTGCGGCGTCTTCAATGAACTAAGCCCTTAGATTTGGCCCGATAACAACAAACCGCGCTATAAATTGCGGAAAAAGCAGGAACTCTCGAAGGAAAGTTACCTGCCAAATGTTCATTACTCGTGATGAAACGAGTGATGGGTGCACGACTGTGTCGTACGCAACTTTCTCTGTCACAGCGAGTTAATTTGACGTTTTTAACAATTTGGCCAAAATACACAATAATGCTAAATATATCATATCAATGCTAAAAATGATAAAAATAATGTCGAAATGTGATTATACGAACGTTTATTCCGTCATCGAAAGTAATCGGTGTCCATGTGAATAACAATGATTTTCGGTTATTGGCCAAAACTGAAAATTCCGTTAAGAGATATTTGGGCCAAAACCAATTATGTGGAACTCATGAAAACACTAATAGCAGTATACAAATTAAATTTAATTCAATTTGGCCAAATAGTTTGCGAGGAATTGACAATTTTTTTTATATGGCGGCCTATATAAAAAAATCCGTTAAATGGATTTTCTCCAAAAAAAAATGGATAAACAGTTTTGAGAGAACTGATATGCTAACAGTATATATAAAGTTTAATCAACATTTTTAGAGCTGTTTTCGAGAAAATTGAGGTTATGTATGATTTTTATATGGCAGGTACCGGTAGTAACATGGCTAAAAGCAAACAAAAAAAATGGCCTAGAATTATGACCAAACAAACGCTGGATACGAGTTTTGAAGAATATCGGTCATATCGTTTAGGCTGGGGAAGCTTGTACGGACAGACGGACGGAATTCGTAATGTTAGAATCAATCAAAATCTCGAGGCCGAAAATTTTCACGAAAACAATATCTTTCTCTTTATAAGAGAAAGTTAAAAATTGCTAGATAAGTCGCATACTTAGTTGCAATACAAATACAAAAAGGGCGGTGGCTTTAGTGGGTTAAAGTCCCACACTACTTTGGGCACGTGCTCATCGTGTCTTTTGAAATTTCCACCAGCCCATGGGGGGGAAAAAGAAATATGTACCTAGAAGTATTAGTAGCACGTGCTTTATTATAAGCAAATAATAAGTGGAGACGCAAGGATACATATTCGGACCTCAATCATAGTTGGCTTGAATAGTTCGTGCGCAGTACGTACATCCAAAGTATTTTATTCCAAACCTTAGGAACAATAAATAGGCATGAATCATTTGGCAGGGATAAATTTTTTTTTTTTAAATATGTTAATACTCAGCCAAGATGTAGACGTAGCTAATAGTTTACATCAATTTTTTGTATATACCCGAGGTTATGATTACGATGGTCTTATAACCACAATTCAGATGTTTTTGAAACGGATTGAGTGTGCAGTTTCAAAAATTAATCCGACCCTGCAGTTTATTTCGGTATGACTCGTTGGGAACTCAAAAACAAGATCAACAGCGTGCAGCGTCATTTGAAAGGTTTTTCTGAAAACAAACTTCAAACTATTGAGATCGAAAGTGGTGACCTTAATTCCCCAAAATGAATCCTCTTTTCAGCACCGTCGCAGGACAAAAGAAACGAATCCTTATAACTTGAGCGGACTATTTTTCAAGAAAAAAAAATCAAACACCTAGTTGTATTCCCAAGTCACCCCTAATCTTTGTAATTCTAAGGAACAGCATATTTTATAGTAATGAATTAAATCAACGACTTACCCAGTTTGAAGCACTTGAAAACCTGAAAAGATAAAGAAAAGTTGGGTGATAATTTGTTTAAAAAATCTTTAATTTGTTTTGTTTTATATTCATAGTATATGGTTTTTATTTACAGCCTTTTTTAAGGTTATGATCTCAAAAACCTTACCATAGCTGACAAACAACTTAAGTACCTAGATTGAGGCACCAGGTCGCGATTAACCCAGAGAAGATTACATTTGTTATTGCTTGCACCAATGTATTGCATATAATAATAGAGTAACTGACTTTAAACGGGTGTGTGATTGCTTAAATTAAAAAAAAAAAACATCAAATTGTATACAGAACGGAACATTTCAAAAGTTTCTTATGACTGTTTTATGCTCTTGGATGTTTAATTCAGTCACTCCCAAAAGGATCCGCTCTCGAAAAATCTTTTTTTCTTCAGAAATTTGAGCAGGGACCTCTCGCTTAGCAGTCCGCAGTTATCTATATAAAATGCAGATGCGTATCTGGCGGGGGGAAAAGAAGGTTTATCTTCTGCCAAGAAGAGGGTTGCTGTTTCAAAGCAATTAACCTGACTCAAGGCTGAAGATCATTAGCTGCCTACATGACTCTGATAAAACCAATCATCTTTTACGGGGACCCCTTGTGCTTCAATGTAGCGACAACCTACTTGCAAAACATACGTCTGTTTGAGATGAGAGACTCTCTCTCTATGTGATATTTTCTCGGATTGTACGAAAGCCGCAATCTTAGTACAAAAAATACTATCGCAACAAGGTTCTATACGATGGGGCTGAGCGCTGAATAGAGAATTTCCTTATTAATTTGATTGGAAGGTAAGTTTTACCAAAGTGCAAAAAGTCAAAGCCATGCTAACAAGGCTCGAACAGTTTCCAATCGGGATGAACAAGGAAATATCGTGGTCGAGACACAGACATCGCTGAGGATGTGGAAGAAGCGCTCAAAATGACTGTTAAACGGCGATAAAGAACAATATTCCGCTGTCAGGCAGAACGAACCATTCGATACTCGCGAGGAAAGCGAAACTACCACTCGACTGAAGCGAGGATGCTTAAATCTGAGTCAGAAGTTAAAAACAAGCAACCCGTATGCGCTTACACAATGTGTATCTTCGTGAATCTGCAGCTTTAAGTTGAATGGAGGGCAACTACACACAAGGAATGTATCTCTCTTTTCACAGCAATACAAGATACCAGCTACAGATACGCATTCTGGGGGTCCTTTAAGCTTAAAAAAACTGCCGGAAATGACAGTCTTCTTGCCGAGCTTTATAAAGCAGACGGAGATGATTTGGTAAGTAACATTCATCAACTCACTCATAAGCCAAATCTGGTCGGATGAAATTATGCCTGAAGAATAGAACCTCAGCTTCGATTGTACGGTCAACAAAAAAAAGGAGACCCTCTGAACTGCGCCAACTAAAGAGACATAAGACTCCTCAACATCGCCTACAAGATCTAATCTGCCGTAATAGTTGAACACTTAAACCTTTTACCAAGAACCTGATCGGCTTTTATCAGTGTGGTTTTAGGCCAGAAAAGTCCACAACTTCCAAATCGGCACCCACCACCAATTCATCGATTTCAAGGCCGCAAACGACGAACGAACTGTACAAAGCAGAATTGTGGGTGACCGCACCGACACATTCCGATACCAAAAAAGTATTTAGGAAAGGTGATGCACCGTCATGTGACTTTTTTAGTCTGATTCTTGAGAGGATTGTGCAAAACTCCCGAGCCAATACCAGAGGCATAATCCTCCATAAATCAGTGCATAGACCTATCCAAAGTGGATGCCGAAATCCTTGGTCGATTTCGATAAATTCGATACCAAAAAGGGATTCAGGCAAGGTGATGCACTGTCATGTGACTTTTTTAATCTGATTCTTGAGAGGATTGTGCAATACCAGAGGCATAATCCCTTTATAAGTCAGTGGACCCAAAGATTATAAAGCCATACAGATGAAGCACTGCATACACGAAAAATTGTTCTGTGGCGGGTTGTACTGGCACAGCCCGCCATATATTTGAATCTCGTTTCTCATGTGTACACGAGCACACCGCCCGCCCGTACCATAAAGCTGGTGAGCAAAAGTTTCTGTTTTTTGTTCTCAATGCGTCATTTGTGTGGCTTATCCAAAGTGGATGAAGAAATCCTTTTGAAATCCTCATTTGAGAGGAAATTTTTTTGAAAAATCTGCGGTCCCGTTTGCGTTGACAGGCTATGTAGACGAAGATCAACGAAGAAACTCAGCATTGGACGTTTAAGATGACAAGGCGTGTATGGCGAATGAACACCAATACTTTGGCTTGAAGATTCTTCGATTCACAACTAGGCGTCGGACGAAGTAGTGGGGACCTCGTCTTAAGTGGGGTGCAGAAGTAAAAACCGACCTCAACGAACTTGAACTGCGCAACTGGGAGCAGTTAGCTAAGGATCGGGCTTATAAGAGAGGCATGTTGGTTTAGGTCCAGGTTCATTCCGGATGGTAGCGCCACTTTATTCAATGGAAGGTTCATTGCAATTGTGATGCTTAGCGACAATAGGCTTAGTGCACCAATCATATAAATATGGAAAGTACGCTTTTATTGGTATTTATCCAACATGAAGCATTTGTTTGTGGGTGCAGTGGCCTAGTGCGCTGGACTTCTAAGCTTGGGGTCCCTGGTTCAGCTAAGATTTTTTTCACTCCTCCACATCATGCTTAAGCGTGCCAAACATTCAAGAGTATTCACCTGCCATGAAGAGCTTCCAAATTTGACGTTCGAAGTCGTCTTTAAAAAGGAGGTTCTATCCTTTTGTTGCAAAAATATATCGCAAGCACAAATGAAGAAGGTTTGAGGCCCTGTTTGGGACGGTAGTTCTAGTATTCGTTCAATTCGGCTCTTTAGTGTTAGGGCAACAAGGAATGGCAAGTTAAGCTGCTGATCAGACACGGGAATGTCGACAACGCTTACACGCTCCTCCGCACAGAAAGGCAGCAAACCGAATTTTTGCGGCTGAACAATGATGAAGGTAACTTAGCACTTTCCCAGTAGTCCACTCCTTAGTTTAAAGTTGGACTACATAGATTGAATTTACCTAAGGGCTCTGTTTGGGAGATGCTTACTCAGCCATCATGGAATCGTCGATGAATTATTATATGATGGCTAGCTAGAAGCACAAAGACGCAAGTGGAATGGCGATTGGACCGCGCTATGGCAACGAGCGTTTACCACTCTGACTTACTAGGTTAGAATTATAGTTATTTCGGACATTACCAAGTGTCCTCATCAGATTCCTTCTAATAGGGACGCTAATTGAACTGAGTTCAGTTCTCTGTATGATTATTGAAAGAATTTGTACTACTACTACTTGCGCCACTGACTTCTTGGTGTGTATAAACACTAAAAAATGCTGGTTTTCAGCCTCTCAGTTCACTGAATTGAGCAAATTGACTCCTCAATTCAGTGAACTGAGAGGCTGAAAACTAGCATTTTTTATTGTTTATACACACATTTTGTTGTTGCTTTTTGTTTGAAAATACAAAGTGTAGAGTCTTATGACAAAAAGCGGTGAATATAAGTTAAATATAAGCATAGAGTGCCCGCTAAGGCCCACGAAGTTTAGATTAAGAAAATTCTTAATAATAAGTTATGCATGTTTGTCAAAAAAAAAAAAAAAACGCTTTGCTTCACATATTTTCACAGTTATTGTCCAAATACCTGCTCCAGATTAACGGAAAGGCTTAATTTATATATTCTGACTTTCTTCAACCTCCATTAAAGCCTCACACAAAAATATGATATGTTTCCGCATTATAGCCGACAGCTTTGATTAATTATCCTTTTACGTGTAACATACTTTTGTCCACAAAGTGATGTCATGACACAACAACGACGGCTGAGAAACAACAATTTTGTTCAAAGTACTTCATGCCGGAAACCTCATTAGTAAACAATTACAGATAATTTCCCATACCCACTCCAAACGTAATCATTACTTGGACTCTCAAGCATTAAACATTTACCTATCGATTTCTACAAACTCTCATTGTCTCTTACACATTCTTACCCGCTAACGGCAGGTTTCATTAATCATCCATAATTGTGACACAATATGTAATTGTTTATGTTCATGAATCAAATGTTGTCATCTGCGGGTTGTTGAACGGTTTCACACAAGGGTCCAAAAATCACACAACCAACCACATAGACATTGTTTAATCACCATTCTGCAAGACAGAGTACTTGAGAAGTCTTAGATGCTGTCATTCCTAGAAGATGAAAGTATAAGTCCACCGACGACAGTGTGTATTCATAAACATCACTTAACACGACCATTAGCGAGTTGACAGGCGACTTTAGGATCCACAATTTGCACATTATATGCGCATGTGTTCAGCGAGTAAAAGTGAAGTTTTGTTTTTTTTTTTTTTTGCTTGTCAATTTGCATTGAACTTGCAGATACAAATCGGGTCTGTGATGATGTTTGGTTTTTAATGTCATTCATGATGTTGAAATGCCGTCACTTGGAACGACACGCTAATGAAGATTTTAATTACCATTCCATCCATGCACAAACGTACTGATGAAGATACTAAAACCAATGGAATAATTGCCGATAGATACATGTCCATGGGGTATAGATACGTGGGTAAGTCACAAACATTGCAGAAACTCGTCTAAACTTTCAATTGGTACGATTAGAGTGAAAAAACTCAGAAGTAGAACATGACAAGAAATATCTTAAGATCAATAAAATCCTTAAATATTATATAGGACTACGAGTAGATACACAACATTTGAAAGTATCTATACACCATATCCCCCCAGCAGATGAAAATAAATAAAATTCCTTCCGTTTATTACCCATACCTACTCTCTTTCCAATATTTGTTCTGCAAATGGTCAATCAATGAGTGCATTTGACCGTGTCACACCATAAACAGCGGGATAAAAACATAGAAAAGTATCTATACCTAGTATCTTGTTTTTTTTATCTCACACAATCCGAGTGCGAGATTAAATGAGAGACGTTGATGGACACTACAAATGGGCACTTACTAGCACTTTACTAGTGAAAATCAATGGATTAATATGTTTCGTATATCTCAAGTGGCAGTTTGTGTCGAACGGCTTGCCATATGTGGCGGATACAAGCACTCAATTTGTTAGATACTTTGCGCAATAATTATGGATAATGATAATCTTGGGAATTGGGTGTCTGGATTTGGTATTGTTGCGTTTTGGAGCGATGTGAAACCTGTCATTTGTTGGTACAATGCTCCTTTATGTATTTTTTTTTTTCGTTGTTTTGTTATATCGATGACAATTTGTGACATTTAATTGGTGTAATTATTAGAATTGAGTTTTGTTTTGTTGTCGTAATAGTTACAAGAATTCGATAATAGATTTTAGCTAATTTGTGATTATTTTTCCTGTCTTTTTAGGTAAGTTTCCGTGCAAGACTGTGATGGATTATGAAGCATGTAACATATACTGACGTAAGTGAGAAGTAGTCTTGATTTATAGAATTTGGGATGGAAAATGGATATAAAAGACATGATGAAACATTGGGAAGAAGTTTTAATATCAAATTAGGTCTTATATAAAACGTTTCCGAGTCTGATGATAATGGCCAATACCATTTTTATCAGATCTACTCGTAACAATAAACTTTTTTGTTTGTTCTGAGTTATATTTTCGACACTGAGAAATGGAACTGAAAGTCCAACACCGATTCCAGAAGACGAACTTGAGAAGCTTTTCATCACAGTTTTATACAATTGAATTTTCCTCAGACTTTCGCAAGACGTGGATTATTATTGTGATAATCAGCTTTAAGGCCGTTGTCACCAATATGCACCTACGCTCAAATTGACCAAATAAGACGATTTTTACGAGCTCTACTGCAAAGCCGATAAGTTACTTGTGAATTACTACATTTAAAGCGTTTATTTAGGAACAACAGTAGAAAAAAAAACATCTGGAAAACATTAAACGACACGACGTCTAAAAAGGATCATATCGCCAGTGGTAAAGTGTGCAGCCTACAAAGCAACGCTCTCGTGAATATCTGAGCTTTATTACAAGAACAGTTTAATGTACCACCAAAGTAGAAACGTAATACACAAAAATGAAAAAATAATACACAAAAAAAATTTGAATTCATAGTCGGTTCTGAGAATGTTGGTGAGAACCACCTCCGCAAATTATTGATCGGTGTTGGTGATCAATTGGTAGACATAATAATTCTTAACATGAGAAGAGTCCACCTTACCAAAATGAAATCAGAAGAGAAATATCAAAACGGAAAGTTCAATAAGGCTGTTTGGAGCAATGACATTTCCCTTAAGCTGTTGTAAGCCACGTGTAATGACGCATAGCAACACCAACTAATCAGTAATTTAGTTCGATGAGAGTATTCCTTGTGCAACTTGTTCATGGTTTTTCAATCTGCAACTAAAAAGATTCGTGAGCAGCACCTACTAGGAAGTTTTCTCAACCTCATCTACTAAAAACCTTATTCTCGCCTATCATTTTGGTTTTAGGTTAGAAAAGTGAAAAGTAAAACAAATCCTTAGAGTTATACAGATTCCGGAAAATATTCCAAGATGTTAAAAACCTATTAACGTTTGTAAATTGTAAATTGCAATTGTCCGAATCGTTAAATAAAGGGTCTTTCATTGAGGACTTGACAACTTATTTAAAAAAAAAGCAAACTACTTCAGATATCGCAAAAAAAAAATTGGCTTGAATTGCTATCAAAACATTTATGAAGTCCACCACAGGAAATTATGCAATTGTCCATACGTTGCACTAAATTTTCGATGACTCGGCCGCATATTTCGACCGATACGGCTGCTATTTCAATATTGGCTCTGAGCTCATCTAACGTCGCAAGCTTGTTGACACAGACCAATGTCTTAGTGTAGCCCCATTAAAAGAAAATGTCTTAAATCACACGATCTCGGCGGCTAATCGACTGGTCATTTTCTCGAGATACCACGTTCCCCGAGCTGAGACTTCAATAACTCGGTTGTTGCACCCGCTTTGTGACTTGTGGCACCGTCTTGTTGGAAACACATATCACCGATGTCCAATAGATACAATTGCTAAAAGAAAATACATATGTTTAGCGAATACCATTTACCATAACGTGATTGTCATTTTCATCGCCAACAAAAAAAAAAACAGCCCAATGACATCACCGGCATGAAAACCGCACCAAACAATGACTTTTTGTGGGTAATATGCTATTTCATGAAGCACATGAGGGTGCTCACCTGTCCAGTATCGTGTATTGGCTTATTGACGCAGCCAAAAACGAGCTTCAGCGCTGAAGATGATTTTGCGATGAAATTCTTGATTTTTTCCCATCATATCCGGACGGGCTCATTGGCGCGATGGTTAGTGCGATGAACTGCCGCGCAGAAGGTCTGAGTTTGAATCGTAACCGAAGCAATACCTAAATGATTTTCCACTGACCCTCCTCTCGTATTTGACAAATCATGCGAGTAGGATCAATTGTCAAAAAAGCTTCTTAAATCTCAAATTCGCCGTTCGAAGTCGGCATAAAACATTGAGGTCCCGCCATCGTACAAGAAGTATACACGCTTACACGAATGGTTGTGATAAGCTCAGCCCTGGGTACAAACAAGCCGGTTGCGCCAAAAATTTGTATTTTTTATATCCGGATATCAAATTTTATCCAGAGCACCAAAAATTTGTATTTTTTATATCCGGAGATCAATTCGAGAAAGAAAGTACGTCGCTTTATATGATCAAGTGGCTTAAGGTCATGAGTCATGAGCTTGATCTTGTAAGAGTGTAGGCCAAGATCGTTACGCAAAATTCGTCAAAATGAGGTCTGGTAGAGCCCTAATTTTAGAGAATTCCGTAAAATTGACTGATTTGGCTCGTTTGTGACGGACGAATCTACGGAAGCAATAATCTGCACAAAACGCAGTCTCACTGGCATCGCAACATCAAGCAGCGAATATTCGGACTCAAATTTTTCTCACTAAACTATGAATTGCTTGTCCGCTGGGAAGAGAATTACTGTCGAAAATTGGCGTTAACGGTCTAAAAGTTGCCACCACCGAATTGGAATTTCGGTATTTAAAATTTTTGTAAACGTAGTTCCTTCGTGTTCTTCATCATGATGAAAATTTGGATTTTCCTGAATATTTTGACTTGACAGTTCGGTAATTGGTTTAAGGGTGCGTTCACAATGAAAGTTTGAAATTGTGAAAGAATCTTTACTATTTCACATCAACAAAGAAGGGACAGACAACATTGACCCCAACTTTGCAGTCGACCAATGTATCCTTAGGTTGGTCAAGCAATTTGCCTTCAAAAATATGTTCAATATATGGCATGAAAGCCTAAGATACCAGTTATAGCAATCATTGAACAACTTCACTGGAACACAACACATGATGGAATTTAAATGTCACCTCCATAGCTGCTTATAGGAATTATTGGAAAATTCCGTTTCGGTCCGGTGGAATGGCAATCATTGCTTCATAGAATGATTGCATTTATAAAAAAGCCGCAAGAAGCTAAAGCCAATGAGGGTTTGCAATGATAGCTATCGGGTTTTTCAACAGGGACGCTACAAAAGTTGAGCGACAGGGACAGCAAACGACGCCATATTTTTTGCCGCTCTTTTGACATTTCTCTTCAGTAAGGTTTGCCATTTATGTTGGAAAGATATACGATCCAACAACGAGTCGAAATTTTTAAAATTTACAACTGAAATTCGGAGTCAGTGGCCTCAACGTTAAGAGCGCTACGTCCAATTTATGGTCGTCATAATCGTCCTAGCAGATCAACAATTGAGCGTCTAGTGGAAAAATTTGAGTCCACAGGCACAGTACAAAATGTTCCCGTGCCAGTGAGACAAAGAAGTGCCCGTAGTGTCGAGAATATTGCTGCCGCTGAGTTGAAGAAAGCCCAAATGTGTCTCTCACACGTCGTTCTCAAGCGTTGGGCATCTCTGTAATGCCGTTGTGGCGAATTTTGCGAAAAGATCATGGCCTACATCCTTACAAGATTAAATTGACGCAAGAACTGAAGCCGCTTGACCACCAGAAGCGTCGTATGTTCGTGAATTGGGCTGAGCAACAACTTGAAAATGATTCGGATTTTCATCGAAAAATCATCTTCAGCGATGAGGCTCATTTCTGGCTGAATGGCTTCTTCAATAAACAAAATATGCGGTATTGGTCAGGCAGCAATCCCCACGTACTCCATGAGTTATCATTGCAACCCGAAAAAATTACGGTTTGGTGTGGTTTATGGGCCGGCGGCGTCATTGGGCCGTACTTCTTCCGTGATGATCAAGACCGGCACGTTACTGTGAAGGGGAATCGCTAACGATAAATGATAACCGAATATTTTTGGCCCCAATTGGATGATATGGACTTGGAGGACATGTGGTTCCAACAGGACGCCGCCACAAGCCACACAGCGAATGCCACAATCAATTTATTGGAAACCAAATTTGGAGAATGTGTTATCTCACGAAATGGTCCAGTCGCTTGGCCGCCTCGGTCGTGCGATTTGACGCCGTTAGACTATTTCCTGTGGGGCTACGTCAAGTCTATGTTCTATGCCAACAAGCCAGCGACGATTGATGAACTTCGTACGAATATCGAACGTGAAATTGCAGCAGTATCGGCCGCTTAACGCTTGAAAACCGTCGAAAATTGGGTTCAGCGTCTGGACTTCTGCAAGCGTGCCCGTGGTGGCCATGCAAAAGAAATCGAGTTCCATACATAATGGCGTCGAAAGTACTTTCACCGTTTTTGTTTTATTTAAAAAAAAAACGTTTGTAGCGCTCTTATTGAAAAACCCTTTATAACTGGGTCCTACCTACACTGCTCCTACACTGCTTTAAACCTAGTGTGCGAAGCAACATTTTTGGCTCAAGGGTTGGGATCTCCAGTATATTCCTGGATGCTTGTCAAATTTTCGCAAGTGAAAAAAAAAACTTCCGGGGTTGGAGACAGAGACACACCACTTGGCAGTCTCGCGCAGTTACAACTAGGCCATTGCAACCACCGGCTTTAAAAAGTAAACAACGAAAACTATCGGCAATCGCTGTTTCTTTGGTCTAAGACGGCCATTAAATATTTATGCTCTAACTTGGGCTATTAAGGAGATCCTGTATTATACCCTGACTATCTCAATCTTTCTCAATGACATGCACCGTTTTAAATATGAATACAGAAATACATCATCGTTTGGAGCACTTTATTGGTTCCTTCCAGGTTGCTTCGACGGCCTTTGGATGATAAACGACGACAGGAATGTATTGTTAGCAATACGGGATGCCTCGATCAATGTCTAAATTATTTTTCTTAAATTCATGTATTTGATCCAAAATTAGTTTGCTTTTCTTCCTATTTGGTATGCTCCACAAGTGAGGCATTGAGAGCAGGAGTGGTGTAACCCTAATTTTCTCAAATTTGAGACGAATAAAAATATTTTAGTCTATTCGGAAGTGTCACTATTTGTGTTATACTTTTCGTTTCGAAATAATGCGGTTTTTTTTTTTTTGTAAAATCATTTACCACGAACATCTCAATTGTTGCGGTTTTGGGTTACGCCACTACTGCTCTCAGTGTCTCAAGTATGTGTCACATGTTCTTTTTTTTTGCAGCAAGGTTATAGTTTTATATATTAGAGTTAAGCCTATCCTAAAACGATTTCAAAACACATTTCCCTCTTATGTTTTTCTTTCCGCCGGTCTGACTCATTTTGTAAATATGGCCATCGGCTATTTTCAACTGCTTCTTTGCACTAATAAGCTGAATACAGTCTATCACGTTTAAAACCTACTCTCCAGCATGTTATTACACATTTCTTCTTCACGCTTTACACAAGTGTGCCCCTTTTTACATGTGTGGGCAGAAATTCTGCCACCATCGTATAGCACCTTTCAGACAAGATATCGCATCTTTTATCTCACAATCCCCCCTATATGGAACAAACACCTTTTACACCTGCACACTCCAAAGATGTCTATCACTGTGGGCATAAACCACAAAGATTCACTCGAATGGGGTTACTAGACGACGCCGAGTCAAACATCTTCTCATACATACCCTACGTCTTGCTCTCTATCTGTGCCGCAATCTAAACACAGACGACTTCCTTTTTGGCGAAATGTGGTTATACACGCTTAGTAATTCTCTTTTCGAGAACCGAATTAATTTACTCAGCGCTTCTCTCAATCAACAATCAATAGGACGGTCCTTTCGCAAATGCCACAGATTCCGACCACTTTGGCACTCTGTGTCAATAGAAGCGCACAGTCGAACTCAATCAAATCACAGGATGTGCCGAGCTAAATGTGTGTGTGTTGTGTGTATGTGCACTAGGCGCCGCTATCAATTAGGAATCCAAATTGCTTCGGTGGTGTATAGTTTATATCGTTTCACTTAGTCTATTCACAGGGAATCGTTCAATCACTTGCATCCGTCGATAGATGATTAATATAACAACGTTCATGGTAGCAAAGGCACATGGACTGAGTCTGCCGATGGAAGGAGGCTTGGAGCCTGGGATGCTATTAACCTTTTGCAATTTTGCGGGTGCCCGCACAAAGGCCATCGGCAAGGCATCAACGTGTTGGTGACGTTCAATTGGGTAAAAGTGTTGAATTTGGCAGTTTTGTATCGAAAACTTGATTGCATCAGGGAATCACTGATTTGGTATGAGGCGGAAGCTGCCAACCGTAAATAACTATAACACGCGTCAAAGGAAGGGGATAGCTGTGCATCTATATTACTTTGCTGTTGGCGAAATTAATGCAAAAAGCTGTGCAACAGAAGTTTTATCCGCAGGGAGGATAAAAAGTGATCTCCGGTGAGGGAAACGCATCAGCGGCGCTTCGAGATGTTTGCTAATGTTTATTAAAATTCCGTGTTTAGATTGCATTTGGGGGAACATGTCTCCTGGTAGATCGGTCCAATATTTTATTTTGTAACACAAAAAGTTTTGCAGATGTAAAGGTTGGAAATCCGATGTACGAGAAGAATCCTCTGTAAGCGGAACGCTAGTTTTTGATAGAGTCCAGCAAGTTCTTACCACGAAAAAAACGCCAAGTTGTCAAGTTAGTCTTAGGACCCCGAATAACCTAGTAAGACATGCAGGATACACAACCACGAAGCTACCACGAACTTGAATCTGTACTCATGCGGTACAGGGCAGATATTACCGCGGTTTAGATAGAATCATCAATGAAAGGAAAAAGCATGCGATATAGGCTACAGCTGCAAGCATAGGCGTTTAGGTTGCGGTTTTACCGTAAAAAACACTATCAAGTTATGAGGAACTGACTAAATGCGGTTTGTAAAACAATCCTCATATGTGACCATGCTCCTACTAAGAGGACTAAAGAACTTATCAAGGACGATCACCTGATTGAGTCTGCTGAGCTGTTCATAGTAAAAGTACCCAGGATATCAACGCAAAATCGAAAGAGACACACCTCTGTTGGGTTAGTTGAAAAATATAGCCAAGATATATTTGCATTTAATTGTCGCAGGGTGTAATACAGTGATACGAAGTAACAGCTTTCCTTGGCTTTAAATCCTCAAGGCAACCTAGCGATCTCGAGTTGACAACCAAATCAACCATGTGTTCGAAAATGCAAGGCACAAATCGAACATCCTGAGTGAAGCTTGACGGGCACAGTGGCGCGATGGTTAGTACAATGAACTGCGGCGAAGAAGGTCTGGGTTCTATTCCCAGCCGTAGCAACACCTAAATGATTTTTAACTCCTCTCGTGATGATTTGACAAATTATCAGAGTAGTATCAAAAGTCAAGAATAACTTATCTCAACTTCGCCGTTCGGAGTCTGCATAAAACAGGAGGTCCCACCATCATGCAAGAAGTACACACGCACACATGAATGGTTGTGAGGAAGCTAGGTCCTGGGTACTAACGAGCCTGCTGCGCCAAAAATTTGTATTTTTCTTGAATAAAGCTTAAGGGGAAACGTCGCGTCGTCTGTAACCATTTCCTCGTCACTGCGAAAATTAGAACTTGACTGTTCTACCAGGACCAGAAATAGCCTGAGTCTACAAAAAACAAAATATTCAGAGACTCTTCTTCCTCAACACGAACGCAGTTGGTTAAGTATGTCTATGCTATCAGCAACCATCAAAAAGATGAGTTTGGTATGATTTTTGGAAGTCGAAAGGAGGTGACAGAATAGGCGTATCGTATGGCACTGCAATGAAAAACAAGGGTGGCGCGGTAACAGTGTGAAAATCTTGGATTATAAAAGGATAACTCATTAACGTCCTATCCAACCTACTGTGTAAAGGCCTAAACTCCTTTCTGCATCACACGTACAAGTGTACCTGCCAACACGGCAGATCAATAACAGAATAAAGTTTCAACCTAAGCTTGCTTATGAAAAAGGCCAACGAACTTCAGGCCGAGACTTATCATCTTTCATCGACTTTAAGGTCGCGCAGCTTTTCACAGAATATATAGAGCGATGACCTAATTCTAGGTTCTTGAAAATCGACCCTTACACTGAACAGACCGCAGATTCTAGACCACAAGGAACATCGCACTTGACTTGCTGAAGAATGTCGATAGATGCTCGCAACAAAAAATTAATCCAAAGTTGGTATATAAAGCTGGTATATAAAGAAAGACAGAAATGTGTTTAAATTTAAATGAATCAGTACTCTGGCAACTGCTGTTTTTTTCGGACTAAAGCCCCGAAGTATAGATCGCAACAAAAACAGATGTGGGAATGTTTGTTCGTTTTGATTGACAAATTCTTGGGAAAGATTCAACCAAGAAATTTACAAAAAAAAAACTTTGCATTCGACATTTAAGGTAAGAACAATACTCCAGCCCACAGAGTCTTGAATTTACAGCTAGACTTTGCACGCGGCGTCGCCTGAACCAACTTGAATTACGCAACCGCAGCCAATTAGCTAACGACCGGGCCAATTTCAACCTGGTCATGTTGGTTAAGGGCCAGGTTCAGTCTGGACTGTAGCGGCACTTAAGTAAGTAAGTGATACCCAGGCTAAAATGATTACGATTTGTAGGAGGTAATGGTCTAGTATGGACCTTACTAAGTGCATGTCCAGCTCTTGTTCTAAAATTGCTTCAAAACACCACGACTCCATTCAAAAGTAACAACCCTACAGATGCTAGGAAACAACCCTTCAGGTGATAGGTAAAAATTACCGAATAAATAATGCCCAGAGGTTATGATTAAATTTCCTAAGCCTCGGATGGGAAAATCAATCATACATGGATATTGTTCATGGTAACCCACACGATGGGTATTAATAACATCCCTGCATCCAAATATAACCTTTGCCAATCCTTACCAGCGACACAACATATGCCTCTCCTTCTGTATGAAAAAAAAGGCAAAGCCCCCTTGGCTATCTGTAACCATGCCAAAGTAATGTATCTTATATCGATTCCCTTTCTAAAAACATATCATCTTCTGTCCCAAACACACACAGATACATACACTGTGTGATTCCTCTGTGTCTTGCACCATAAGTTACAGTCAGTCAGTCAATTACTAGCAACGGATGCTCTAACTCTATTTACATGGATCGATGCCAAGAATCAGTGAAACCAGGCGGAGGTACAGACCCAGTCTGGCCCTAAAAGAACAACAAATTGACTAACAACAAATCGACAGACAGGCGCACACCGGATGGACAAACATAAAACTTTCAATGGCAACCAACAATGGCGGGGATACACTACAAAACCACACACCACCACCGGACCGAACTTGGCTGCATATGGCCGACTGACTATACCACGGCTGGTTGACTTAACTGCGAGTTATGCTCTCCGGCAGTCTACCTATCTCTGTCTATATGTGCATGTGTTTGTGGATACAAATAGGTAGGCTTAGTCCATCAAATGCAATTTTTAAAGTTGCACTTTCCTGTTCCTGTTGGCAATAAACGTTGTTTTTGTTGTATTGTCCTGGCTAGTAAGTGCATGCAACCGGTTTTTATTCACCCGCTACAACGAGGTCGTTGATATCCTTTTTTTCCACCATCCCATCGGGACAACACTCACTCTCTCTTTTATGCGATGGTGTAAGTGTCGTATTGGAAAATGACTGGCGTAGACGACTTCAGATTCCGTTTTTACTTTTTTTTTTACAGATTTTTCCATTTTTATGAACTAAATTACGATGCAGACGGTGCAGACAAAAAAAAATTCAAAAAACACCCGAGACAAGGGATATTCTAAAAACTGCGATGGAAAGTAACAAAAAAAAAAACTGCACATTGAACTTCTTATGCAGGAGCGAAATTGTGCAAAAAAGTATCTAAAACTTCTTGAAAGAGGTGTCGGTGTAGACTTTCACACAACGAATGCGATTAGAGCCTGAGGAAGGATATGCCAGTTGGCAGTTGAGTTTGAGTACAAGTATGCAAAGAAAATCGAGAAAGGGAAAGTGAAGTGAGATCCATTAGGTGCGAATTGAAGGAAATCACAATGCAACGGAAGAAATTGAGTGGTATAATGGATTTAGCACAGTAATACGGGGGTGGAGCTAATTAACGAGAACAATTGGATGGCGCTTCAGCGGGTTTAGCTCGCATGGGTGTCTTTTACTTCTTCTTTTTTGTTTTTATTCCCTTTGTAACCACAGACTTACGCCAAGTAAACGGAGGAAGAAGAACCCAATGGTGTTTAAGAGCTTTTAACTTTTCTCACACCTAAGGTGATAATTATCAACTCAAGCGGGAAGTTTTAGTGCTTAGACATGTTTGTGTAAATGTTGACTTGGATATCGAATGGTGAGGACAGTTTTGGTAATTGACTGCACTTATATCGAATCTAGTAGTACGTGCTGGTATAAGGATAAGCGATGCATTCATTGTGGGGGGAGTAAGAGCGCACCAGTTCCCTGTTTTACGTGTGACATTTATGAAAATTGGACGGTATACTTTTGATGACTTCAGTATGGAGCCGTACAACAGCAGGCAACATTGAAAAACGCAATTAAGGGGATGCAGGTGGCAGCACACTTCGATTTTGTCTGTTATTTTAATCAACAGAATGGCCGCTATTGAGGCATTGAAAACCCTGTGTTGATACACCAAAGACGGTAACTGTATGGTGCACCATTTTGGCCCGCGGCGGAGTCAATGGGACATATTTCTTTGGAGATGCCATGTTCAATGCAGTGAAAGCTACTTGTGGACGTGCTGTAAAACTTTCTTGTGACCGAATTGGTACAATTGGGCCTAGATGACATGTACTTCCAACGAAACGGTGCCACATCATACAGAGCTCATTCTACGATTCGAATTTTACGTGAATTTTTTTCCGCCCGATCAATATCAAAACTTAGTGAGAACGACTGGCTCCTATGACCCCCTGATATACCTCAAGGTTTCCTCTTATGGGGGAACTTGAAGGAAAGGTGTACACTAACAAACCAACCGCAACCTCCATACTAAAGGACAAAATTAGAAAAGATATTTCTGAAGATATATTAGAAGTCTGAGCTCGCCTTTGCACCACGGCCATAAGCGTTACTTGAACGACATCCTATTCCACATATAATGTCAAAATCATTAAAACATAAATTAAAAAAAATTTTATTTCATTTAAAAGTTACTGACAAAAAAAAAACATAAAACGCACTCATTATGTTCCGACAAAGAATGGGACCTTCAGTTTCCGAACGGGAAATTTGAAAAACTTCTCTCTCACATAATGAAAATTTTGGTTACTTGTCCGATTTCACAAGTGGAGTGGCAGTGAGAAAAACTCAGGTGTTGTTACTTTCGGGATTTTAAACAAGGACCCCACCCTTAGTAATCAAACGCTCTAGGCAGCAGGACACTCAACCCACAGTTGCTATTTAGCTTCACACGTAATTTTGTATGTCAGACTGTGAAGTTTCTGGATGGCGCGTGAGAAAATGAAACGACCCACGATCCAGCATTTTGCTCACTTGAAAAAAATCCACCGAACCCATTCAATCTTTAATCAGCTGAAGACATCAGCAAAAACCATTTGGAAGGAGAATTGTTTTGGTATTTCTGCTTGTGCAAGTACAAGTGAAGAACGCGATTTTTATAAATCTATGAGCGTCGAAAAAACAGAAAAAAAAGAACACATTAGGTACTGTCAAGTTGGAGGCCATAATCACTTGGAGAGTCTATTTATCGGTAACCAAACTATATTGCCACCCTAAAATCTCTCGACTTCATAATATTCTGCACTAGAGCGAGGTATCCGTCGGAGCGGACAATTTTCCGGAAAGCATACTTCATAGGAACATTTTTTGCAGGAGGAGATACAGTTCTCCGTTTTGTACCTGCTCGGCCTTCATAAAGAAACAAAGCTTCACCTGGGACTATAATGGTCCAAATCGTTACAATTTGTCAAAAATTGACGTGAAAGCTTCCTTCAAAAAATTGAAAAAAAAATTACTTCGCTACAATTCGTATATAAATTCCGCGAAGAATTTTTGTCGTAGGAAATCGGAAAAAGAATTGCACTTAGCTGTCAAAAATCGCACGAAAAATGCACCTGAACGCACTTCAACGCAATCCGCTGGTGTGCGTTATAAAATGTCGGAGAAATATTCTGAACAGCTTTTCGGAAGAATACCTCGAAGCTAAAGTCCTCCGCATTGCACAATATCGGAAAATTTTCCGCTCCGACGGATACCTCCCTAGGGACGATTAGTGTGGCAGCATTGTCGTCCGTAAAAGGACACCTTCTTGTTAGTTTTCTCTAACCTGTCTATGTCTTCTGTGTGTATGTTTGTTCAATGTTACCATTTTTATGATGATAAAAAACAGTTTTAGTTGTCGGTACTATATTTCATGTGAGCTGATTCCAATCACAGATTCCAGAGCCCATAATTCTGCTTCCCATCTGCTGCACAAGGCATCAAACTTGCATGGACGTTGATTTTTCTGAGTTAAATCATCCCAAGCAATGAAGCTGACTTACACATTGATGGCTTCGTTTATCGGCAAAATTGTCGGACTTGGGTCTCAGAGAACCCACATGTGACTGTCGAAAATCAAATGTGTCATCGTGTCAATGTTTGGTGCTGATTTTGAAGCTAGTCAAGCAGCACCTGTTACTGAGGCCTAAATTCGCAACATTATAACCGATTGATTGATGTTAATGTGAACACGATATGGGGTTCAACAAGACTGGAATTAAATTGTTTCCCGGGCTGCATATGTATTGTGGGTATGCAGCCCGGGAAACAATTCAATTCCTTCTCGTGTTCTTCCCTAGTTTTGTTGATCAGAATTGCCCCTTTAGATCATGGTATTTGAAAACGAAATTTCTAGATATCTCGAAATGGTTATTTGAAGTCCAAAGTCTATGAGTATAAACCTAGAATCGTGGTGCATACAACATACTATACTGCACAAAGAACCAAGGAACCAAGTTTTTCAAAGTTTTCTTGGTAAAAATTTTGTTACTTTATATTTTTATATATTAGATAATAGGCCGAAAGGCATTAGAATTAAGTTATCGTATAATTTAGGGCGCCCGCATATAGAGCAAGTAAGTTAGTTAAGTAGTTGATAAGTAGGCTAGTTTTTTCATGAATTTTTGTCTAGCATTTAAGTTAGTTTTTAAGAAAAACAAAATAAAAAATGAATTAAAAAAAAAAAAAAAACTGCACAAAGAAATTTATGCAAAATGATTTTTGAAAATTTCGACAGAGTTAGGTAAAGTAAGGATGCCATAGGCTAACCAGATACATAGACCCGATTTGGACCTTTGTATTACCACATAGATACGAATCTTCGAATAATACAGAGGAGGCTTTCACTTCAATTTTGGACAAATTGAAACGATTTTGAAGCCATTATAGTCCAAGGTGAAGCTTTGCTTTTAATGAATGCCGAGCGGGTACAAAACGAAAACTGCTGCAAAAGTTTTTAACATCAAATGTCAAGATTTGTCCTTCCAATGACATCAATGATTGCGGTGTCATGGGAAATCAGTTTCATAGTCTATGCAGATTCAGCTGTGTAAAAATTTTGGTGACTTGGCACGTGTTGCTGAGGTTTGATCTGTTTTTAGCATGCTGTCGACAAAAAAGTGGGCATATAGCGATACCAAGAGTGTCCACTTGGGATAAAACTGGTATTGTAGGTCAATATCTGGCCCAGAATATCAAAGAATTCGAATCCTATAGCGTATACGTAACAAAAGTTAAGTTATATGGGAAATACATAGTTCGTGGGTATGATATTCGACAGTTTCAACCAATATGTCGTATGTTTCAATAATACAAAAAAAAACAAATTATGACTACTTCCAGGAAAATTGCAAAGACATGGCTACATGCACTGACATTCCGAAGGATAATACTTATGGCATCGCGAAAGACAATTTCTACAATTTTTTTAAACATATTTCGGGCATTTTAAGGAAAATAGAAAGAAAGAGAGAGGGACATGATAATTGCTGAAAAGCCCGACCTTTTAGACAATTTGGAGGTAGTTATATCGTCGAATTTTTAAACATTTAAAGCATGTCTGCTTTTTTTTATAAATATGTGGAACAATTTACAGAGCAGAGAAAAAGATACTGAAGTGCAAGAACAGCCTCACGATCTTTTGAAAAAAAAAAACTACAAAATATGGTTTTTAGATGATTAGACTCTAAAACTCATCTGGGTAGGATTTATTGAAACCGCCTGGGGCCTGAACCACAAAACATAAAGGATTATACAAGAAGTAATTTTTAACTTATAACACGACTTTCTGCATACAAAAACTCTTATTGTATGGTTAAAAAACAAATTTTTGTACAATACTTGTTGTTCCGTGGTACAGGCCCCTGATGGTCGAACTCATAACAAAATTTTACAAAAATCACCTCTTTAGAATCGTAATCAATGGAAAATGTGCATTTCAGAGCTTCAAGGAGTCGCCAAAGAGACAAGAAACAAATTTATATATTCCGAAGTATAGCTAACACAAAAAACAAACATCGTCTGTAACTCTTATTTTGGCATTGTGAATGCACGAATGTACGAGTATCTAACCCACCGACCGACCGTGCCATTAAAAATGTTGTCTCCATTTGTTTCATTGCTATTGACACAAAGACTTTGTGCACATCTGAACATTGTAAGGAAAAAAAAAACTTCTCTACAGATAACCTGCGACAACAGCCATCACAACGTATGGACTTTTGTTATATTTTGTTCCTTTGTTTAAATTTCTGTTATCAATGCAAAATATTTTCAACCTACATGTATACACTGGAAGGGCTTGTGTTTGGCTATAGAACACGGTCCCCTGAAACTAATGACACCCAATTCGAAATCTCCTGACTCAAGGAAAATTTAATGCCAAATAAACTATCTATCCTGCTGATAGATAGAGCGGAGAGGAGATAGGTAGAGTGAGAAATGTGAACCAGAGAACCAAGCGAGCATCAACCCACACGCAAATCGGAAACCATCAACCAACATAAATTCCAGTTCCAAATGGCCATACGACCGGAAAAGTATCTATGAGATAATTTTGTATCTGACAGCAACCGAATTTATAGTGGATTTGGTGATATGTCACATACATTGGGTGTGGATCAGGGTTATGGAAATGCGAGTTCAATTTTATTGTCTCTATCTTTGGAGACTTGGGTCACATACTTACTCCTTGTGGTTTTCCATGATTGGATTAGATTGGAACTGTTATAGTGGCGTACCGCATACAAATCATTTGCCATCGAATCACTGCAGAAGCGAAGACAAAACGATGTCTCGGGTGCTATTTTCGGAAGCAATCCAAACACATACCAAGACCGAGAGACAGAAGATCCCCTGACTAGACATCCGGTGGTCGATTAATTGATTTGGCATTTTCATGCGTGTAGAAGTGTCGACAGTTTATTTGGCAAATTTGTTTCTTTGCGCTTTCGACAACTAAGAGAGGATAGCTAATGAAATGTAGGATTACACTCGTTTCGATGGTGAGGATGTTTCGAGATTGCAGGAGATACATTCGAGTGGCGATGACAATAGTGATGGTGAAAAGAAGGCTTGGAGTGTAAATATTTTTTTAAATGAAAAGGTGTTGAAGGGTTGTGCATACAGAAGATGTTTTTATTGCGTCAGCTCCTCAATTGCTAAGGATCGTAATATTGTGAAAATTATTGTTGCGACGAATACATAGTTTAAGAGTTCATTACTAGGAGTATAATAGTCAATAAATCAGTTCGATGACATATTGACATGATTGTCTGAAATAGAACGTGATGTCAACTGAACACTAATTTTCAGTAAATCTAGTCTGAGGTTAGGTTATACGGTTAAACTTTAAAATATGCTGCAACAGAGAGGGAAACACAGCATCGAGGACTCCGACCGAACGTCGCAGTTAGCATCTACACCTATAATTTTGAGGGGTTAAGGGACATCGCCTCTCGAGTGCATCGAAGAATCAGACCGAACGTCGCAGTTAGCACCAACACCTATAATTTTAAGGGGGTAAGGGACTTTGTCTAGCTCGGCTATGCTATTAATTTTAACAACGACATCTCGACAAAATAAATGGAAGAGTAACTCCTGCCAATCGCTATTTCTTGAGGCATAAGCAGGTCTTGCCAAATCAACTACCCGTTTGGTGTTTCAGATGACAAAGCCATGTGCACTAAAAGTAGGTCCGAACCAGACCGCGCCATCCGAACTGGCAGCAAATCGTACATGCAACCCTGATTATCACAGTCCTTCTTTCCCGAGCTGAAGGCAGGAATCAAATCAAATTCTGAATTTATTCTTCGATCCCATTTTCCCTGTGAATAGCTATGAATGTGAAAATTCAAAGATTCATTTTACAAGTTTTACAGCGACTTGAACCTTTTCAAAGCAATTACGCATCGGGCGGTCAAAATGACAAAACATATACATACACCAAAAGTAGATCCGAACAGGACAACGCCAGCCGAATAGGCGAATTAATTGAAGCGATTATAGTGTTGTTCAAGATTCAACGTATCAATACCACAAGCTAAAATACCAAGAAGCTGCTGGTCCACTCGGGATTCAGTATGTAAAAATACATTGGCTTTATCGTAAGAGTCGTACATGCCTTTGTGAAACGATATCTAGGTAACTTTTTGAGTTGCACAAACCACCCCACGAACGAAAATTTGTATTGTAAAACGAGGGAGGATTCAATAAGCACAGACATTCAAGGTTGATAGTGGGTATGCATTGGCCATTCCCTTCCGAAAATGGTTGCCAGCAAAATGAGTCAATCAAGACCAACATGCCACAGAACAGTGGAATTGGAATTATTGCAATTAGGGAAGAGTTTGCGCGATATGATGCACAGGCTCTATCAATATCATTGCTAGATGGGTGGCACAGTAGATGAAGACCCTTAAGTAGCTTTTAAACGAAAAAAAAACAGAAATCAATCAACTTGGAGTGCACAACTGAAGGTAGCATCCACAGTTAAACAAATGTGTATATCCAACAAGCCACAACAACGTCCACATTCAACGTCGAACGACTGCAATCACAAAAGATCTTACCAAGTCATAAGATCGGACAGGTGGTGTCCTCTCCAGTTCAACGGCTTAAGAAGATACAACTGAGCTTTATCAGCAAAATCAAATATATCCAAAATAAATGCTAACAGTTCGAAAACACTTCCCATCTGTAGTTGTATACAACACAAACGGCTTCCTGAAGGTCTGAGCAAAAACAGTTACATTTTTGGAAGAAGTAAACACCCATAATCTCTCCTTCACCCTCTGAGCAAAGCAGTTACATTTTTGGAAGGAGTAAACACCCATAATCTCTCCTTTCCCATTTTCTAGAAAATTCCAAGAGATCTTAAAGAAAGCTGAGCCATACACACTTCACCTACACTAGGAGCTCTTGAAAAGTTAGTTAAACTCAGTTCCAACGAACTGAACTAGAACTGCGGTTAACTAGAGCTAAAGAGAACATACAAATACATAGCGGAAAAGAAGTTGGAACAAGTACATTACTGCAAACTCTGCAAAAACTCCCATAGCTCTATTCTTAAACCATGGTGGTGAAAGGTTAATAGCAAGAGCACCATGTTCGGTATAAATAGTTGAAAAACAGTCAAAAGTCTCGACGATGCTTAGAGAGGATTATACAAGTTTTCAGGTGCCAGTAGAAAGGGTAAACAGAGACCAATGTACGGTATATTTCCAAAACGCATTCAATTCCATAATAACAAAAAAAATGAATTGACTTACCTATGACGTAGACTTCAACATCTTCATTACCGACTGCGGTTCGACGGAGATAAATTAACACAAAATTTAGATTAAGATTACGATCGCGGATATATTGACTAAACTAACGCTAAAGAAAACAATCAAAAGGGGACAAATGCCTTGATACACATTGAAACCTGTGCAGCTTTACACCGTTATCATGATGATAACATAACTTACACTTCAATTTATTGCACTAAGAAACACACACACATTGCTGCCTTGGCTTGACTTTACTTGGCATTTGAAAAATTTACATGGAAAAGCAGAACACATATTTCACATTGACCAAAGAACAAAGGGGGGACAGAGAGCAACACACAAAAGAAAAAAAAAACTATTTGGGCAGAACTTTACCGATACCGAACCACGTCCAGCACCTTACAAATCTTCACCCACTACTAAATCAGTGCGAGTGTCCGTGGCCCTGACCTACATTGCTACAACAAAAGTCTGCAAATTTGCAAAAAAAAATCTCTTGTCTCAGAGATCACCCTGTGAGAGATTACATTTCTTTTCTCAACGCTTTACTTTTCTACAGTAAGTGGTGAATGAGTTGGGTGGCTGAGTAGGTGGTAAAAAAACTGAGTTCGGCTTAGAGGCTAAATCTCCAAATTTGCAGGAAATATGTTGTCTGAGATAAGTCTGTGAGGGATATGCCATGAGAGATCATGAGATTACAGTTCTGTTCTCAACGCTCTACTTGACTACCGCATGTATGGTGAATGGGTTGGGTGGCTGAGCGGGTGGAAAAAAACTTAGATCGTCCACATTTTATGTTTCCAACTTTTGGGCATCAAACCGAAACACGAAAAACAAAAATCTATGCCTCTCATAGAGTTCTGAATCCTGATGCTCTGGTGCCCTAGCACCCATGACAAAATGGTACTAAAAAAAATTGTTTTTCTCGCTTCCAAGGAACATGTAGGTAATAGGTATGAGTTGGCTGCTCTTTTGAGCAAATAGAGAGAATTCAGTATGACCGTTTTTTTTAAATAATTAATTTGATTGCAGTTGTTTGCAACCTGCTCCTCTAGACAATGTAGATTGGCTACAGAAATATGTTTATCAAAATTATGTATATAAATCCCTAAATCTGCAAAATGCAGTGGTTGTGAAAACAAGTTGCGAACAATTGAATCGTGTGAGTGGAAGAACAGTGACCAATTTTTAACATTTGCGAGAGTATTTCTTACGGGAAAAGCTGGCATGTAATTCCTTGATTCGCTAATCCGTGTAACTGTTTATTAATACAGGGGTAGATGTACAAAATATCACTTTTTACGAAAACACTAATATAGCCAGGAGTTCACGCGATTTGAACTGTTTTCCACAACAATTTTCAATTGTTGTATACATTTTCATGATTGTTAGGTAAACATACGTCCAGCATTTTGGATATTTCAGCACATAAATTATTTTTTTCCGCTTCAACTGTTCTTTCACTAACCGATACAATTATTTTTGCAAAAATTACCACACGCGCAGAATATTTGAAGATGTTATGTAGATATACGCATGGAATTTTCTATCCTATGCGAAATGGTAGAAATAGAATAAACAAAAGTCAATGCGTTTATGGAGGCAGCTATTACTATTTCCAACAGCCAAGTTATTTTTAAAATGATATTGCATGTGACCCTCGCCAATGTTCCGAATGGATCGAACTATCCCCTAAGGTAGCTATTTTCGATGACCAGACTATCACACCCCTATCGAGGTATCCCTTCGGAATAATCTCTCAAACGAAAATCGGTTCCAATCGGAACTCAATTTGCTCTAGGGGTAACAAAATAAAAAAGGATGCAATCGCGTTCGTTTGATCCCGTAAATTTTTTTTGTCGGTAAAATTCGGAAGAAATTTAACTCATATCTCTCAAAAAATGTCGACTTTACGCATATCGCCGATGCTCGTTCATGTCCGTTACATTACGTCGAAGCCTCTGTCCGAAATATTAATCGGAACGGATAACTCGATAGAAAATTCGATTTCGAATATATCGGAGGAAATTTCATTTTGAACGGATACCTAGGTTGAGGTGTCAATTTAAAAAAAAAAAAACCGAAACAAATATGTTTGGAGTCCCATTATTTAGGGCTTCTAGTGATATACTAGAATACAAACTGGAAAAAGTGAAATTATGTACAAGGTGGGCCAAAAAAGACCACCCTATTGGAAGATGCTCTTATTTTTGCAAATGGCCGCCAACGTTAAATCTGTTTTGACATTTGTGGACTAGACAGATGTAGAATACAAGTGAATACGCCTAGGAGGGATACACTCCCCAAGAGAGCGGAATAATCGAAGTGGACGATATCACCCAAATCATAGTGAGTGATGAGGCTCATTTCCACCTCAGCGGGTACGTGAACAAAACTATCGCTGCTGGGGCACCGAAAATCCACGAGGGGCCATTGCACCCGCTCAAAGTTACTGCATGGTGCGCTGTTCACGCTGGAGGAGTCATGGGGCTTTTTTTTCGAAAACGCCGCTGGTCAAAGCAACAGTAGACGGTGCGCGCTATAGGGCCATGTTAACCGAGTTTTCCGCCGCAATTGGACGAATTAGGACTGGAGGACATGTGGTTCCAACAGGACAGAACAACTCCACACACTGCGCGAGCCACAACCGATATTCCGGAGGCCAAACAACGTCGGATGACTTCTTTTGGCCCACCTTGTAAAGGGTTTTTCAAAAAGAGTGCTACAAAAGTTTTTTTTTTTTGAAAAAAACAAAAACGGTTTTGGATAACAGTGTAATTCTTTATTCCTGTGAAAGTAAGTTTGATGCCATTATGTACGGAACTCGATTTCTTTTGCATGGCCACCACGGGCACGCTTGCAGAAGTCCAGACGCTGAACCCAATTTTCGACGGTTTTCAAGCATAAAGCGGCCGATACTGCTGCAATTTCACGTTCGATATTCGTACGAAGTTCATCAATCGTCGCTGGCTTGTTGGCATAGACCATAGACTTGACGTAGCCCCACAGGAAATAGTCTAACGGCGTCAAATCGCACGACCGAGGCGGCCAAGCGACTGCACCATTTCGTGAGATAACACGTTCTCCAAACTTGGTTTCCAATAAATTGATTGTGGCATTCGCTGTGTGGCTTGTGGCGCCGTCCTGTTGGAACCACATGTCCTCCAAGTCCATATCATCCAATTGGGGCCAAAAATATTCGGTTATCATTGAACGGTAGCGGTTCCCATTCACAGTAACGTGCCGGTCTTGATCATCACGGAAGAAGTACGACCCAATGACGCCGCCGGCACATAAACCACACCAAACCGTAATTTTTTCGGGATGCAATGATGAATCATGGAGTACGTGTAAATTGCTGCCTGACCAATCCCGCATATTTTGTTTATTGACGAAGCCATTCAGCCAGAAATGAGCCTCATCGCTGAAGATGATTTTTCGATGAAAATCCGAATCATTTTCAAGTTGTTGCTCAGCCCAATTCACGAACATACGACGCTTCTGGTGGTCATGCGGATTCAGTTCTTGCGTCAATTTAATCTTGTCAGGATGTAGGCCAAGATCTTTTCGCAAAATTCACCACAACGACGTCACAGAGATGCCCAACGCTTGAGAACGACGTGTGAGAGACACATTTGGGCTTTCTTCAACTGAAGCCTCAGCGGCAGCAATGTTCTCGACACTACGGGCACTTCTTTGTCTCACTGGCACGGGAACATTTTGTACTGTGCCTGTGGATTCAAATTTTTCCACTAGACGCTCAATTGTTGATCTGCTAGGACGATTATGACGACCATGAATTGGACGTAGTGCTCTTAACGTTGAGGCCCCTGACTCCGAAATTCGGTTGTAAATTTTAATAATTTCGACTCGTTGTTGGATCGTATATCTTTCCATCATGAAATGGCAAACCTTACTGAAGAGAAATGTCAAAAGAGCGGCAAGAAATACGGCGTCGTTTGCTGTCCCTGTCGCTCAACTTTTGTAGCGCGTCCCTGTTGAAAGACCCGATATATTGGCACCTTCGTAATGCATTGTAATGCATGCTTAGTCGAAAATATTGCTGCTGCAAGTGCAAGTGTTGCTGGTGAACCGATTTTATTGTTTTCCCGGTGTTCACAGCAATTTTATGTGTCGTACATCTCACTACGCCGTATTTTGCATTTAGATTTACATCTTCATCCTTATAAAGTTCAAATTACGAAACAATTAAGCCTGCTGACCATTCACAAGGCCGAATATAGATACCCTTAATGGATGTTGGAGCAACAGCCAATAAACACCAATATTTTGAACAACACTTTCTTCAGCGATGAGGCAAATTTCTCACTCGGTGGGTATGTAACAAAATTGCCACATATGGGACTCAGAAAACCCACATTTTGAACGGATACCTAGGTTGAGGTGTCAATTTAAAAAAAAAAAAACCGAAACAAATATGTTTGGAGTCCCATTATTTAGGGCTTCTAGTGATATACTAGAATACAAACTGGAAAAAGTGAAATTATGTACAAGGTGGGCCAAAAAAGACCACCCTATTGGAAGATGCTCTTATTTTTGCAAATGGCCGCTAACGTTAAATCTGTTTTGACATTTGTGGACTAGACAGATGTAGAATACAAGTGAATACGCCGAGGAGGGATACACTCCCCAAGAGAGCGGAATAATCGAAGTGGACGATATCACCCAAATCATAGTGAGTGATGAGGCTCATTTCCACCTCAGCGGGTACGTGAACAAAACTATCGCTGCTGGGGCACCGAAAATCCACGAGGGGCCATTGCACCCGCTCAAAGTTACTGCATGGTGCGCTGTTCACGCTGGAGGAGTCATGGGGCTTTTTTTTCGAAAACGCCGCTGGTCAAAGCAACAGTAGACGGTGCGCGCTATAGGGCCATGTTAACCGAGTTTTCCGCCGCAATTGGACGAATTAGGACTGGAGGACATGTGGTTCCAACAGGACAGAACAACTCCACACACTGCGCGAGCCACAACCGATATTCCGGAGGCCAAACAACGTCGGATGACTTCTTTTGGCCCACCTTGTAAAGGGTTTTTCAAAAAGAGTGCTACAAAAGTTTTTTTTTTGAAAAAAAAACAAAAACGGTTTTGGATAACAGTGTAATTCTTTATTCCTGTGAAAGTAAGTTTGATGCCATTATGTACGGAACTCGATTTCTTTTGCATGGCCACCACGGGCACGCTTGCAGAAGTCCAGACGCTGAACCCAATTTTCGACGGTTTTCAAGCATAAAGCGGCCGATACTGCTGCAATTTCACGTTCGATATTCGTACGAAGTTCATCAATCGTCGCTGGCTTGTTGGCATAGACCATAGACTTGACGTAGCCCCACAGGAAATAGTCTAACGGCGTCAAATCGCACGACCGAGGCGGCCAAGCGACTGCACCATTTCGTGAGATAACACGTTCTCCAAACTTGGTTTCCAATAAATTGATTGTGGCATTCGCTGTGTGGCTTGTGGCGCCGTCCTGTTGGAACCACATGTCCTCCAAGTCCATATCATCCAATTGGGGCCAAAAATATTCGGTTATCATTGAACGGTAGCGGTTCCCATTCACAGTAACGTGCCGGTCTTGATCATCACGGAAGAAGTACGACCCAATGACGCCGCCGGCACATAAACCACACCAAACCGTAATTTTTTCGGGATGCAATGATGACTCATGGAGTACGTGTAAATTGCTGCCTGACCAATCCCGCATATTTTGTTTATTGACGAAGCCATTCAGCCAGAAATGAGCCTCATCGCTGAAGATGATTTTTCGATGAAAATCCGAATCATTTTCAAGTTGTTGCTCAGCCCAATTCGTGCGTTCAGTTCGTGCGTTAATTTAATCTTGTAAGGATGTAGGCCAAGATCTTTTCGCAAAACTCGCCACAACGACGTCACAGAGATGCCCAACGCTTAAGAACAACGTGTGAGAGACACATTTGGGCTTTCTTCAACTAAAGCCTCAGTGGCAGCAATATTATCGACACTACGGGCACTTCTTTGTCTCACTGGCACGGGAACATTTTGTACTGTGCCTGTGGATTCAAATTTTTCCACTAGACGCTCAATTGTTGATCTGCTAGGACGATTATGACGACCATAAATTGGACGTAGCGCTCTTAACGTTGAGGCCACTGACTCCGAATTTCGGTTGTAAATTTTAATAATTTCGACTCGTTGTTGGATCGTATATCTTTCCATCATGAAATGCAAACCTTACTGAAGAGAAATGTCAAAAGAGCGGCAAGAAATACGGCGTCGTTTGCTGTCCCTGTCGCTCAACTTTTGTAGCGCGTCCCTGTTGAAAGACCCGATATATTGGCACCTTCGTAATGCATTGTAATGCATGCTTAGTCGAAAATATTGCTGCTGCAAGTGCAAGTGTTGCTGGTGAACCGATTTTATTGTTTTCCCGGTGTTCACAGCAATTTTATGTGTCGTACATCTCACTACGCCGTATTTTGCATTTAGATTTACATCTTCATCCTTATAAAGTTCAAATTACGAAACAATTTAGCCTGCTGACCATTCACAAGGCCGAATATAGATACCCTTAATGGGTGTTGGAGCAACAGCCAATAAACACCAATATTTTGAACAACACTTTCTTCAGCGATGAGGCAAATTTCTCACTCGGTGGGTATGTAACAAAATTGCCACATATGGGACTCAGAAAACCCACAAATGATCGTAGAGGTGCCATTGCAGAAAGAAAAAGTGACTGTTTGATGTAATTATGATCGAAAGGTGTCATTGGTCCAAATTCCAACAACACGGGGCAAAAATCCACACAACACGACTTTGTTGTTTTTGGTGCAACAGGCTCGTTAGTACTCCTGTTTAATGCCGACTCCGAACGGCGAATTGAAGATAAGCTTTTCCGGACAATTGATACCACTCGGATGATTTGTCAGATCAACTCGAGAGAAGGGCCAGTGAAGAGTCATTATGGTGTTGCTACGTCTGGGAATGGAACTTAGACCTTCTGACGGTGCCATGAAATAACGCCGAGCGAAATAATGCCGAATTTAAAAATTTGGTGTTTTTTTCACTTTTTGAAAGCGAAATAACGCCATATTTTGGATTTTGACTTTATTTCACTCGGTGTTATTTGGTGTTATTTGACTATGTGAAATGAAATAACGCCGAGCGAAATAAAGCCAAATTCCAAAATTTGGTGTTGATTCACTTTGTAAAAGCGAGTTAATGCCAAATTTTGGAATTCGGCTTTATTTCTCTCAGTGTTATTTGACTTTGTAAAAGCGAAATAACGCCAAATGACGAAATGACAAAGTGAAATAAGACCGAATTTGAAAATGCGGCATTATTTCGCTTTCATAAAGTGAAATAACGTCAAAATGTGAAATTAAGCCGAGCGAAATAACGTCGAATTCCACAATTCTTCTAATCGGCAATTCATCGCACCACTCGATATGTGCGAAAAAAAAAGTTAAAAATTACCTCAAAAGAATCACCTGGTGCGAACACTCCCGATGCGGCCATTTGAATGATTTTGTTTTCCACACTTAATGGCAAAGTCCCAGCTTAATAATGAAAAAAAAATTTCATCAAAAACGAATCCCTGTGTGTGTTTAATTTGGCTTTACTTTCGAAACCGAAAAAACCGAAACCCGGGGAGATCGACCCCTGGAATGTCGATGTAGTACACAGAAAGCATGTCCCGCGTTATAAACTAAATCAGATTTTAAGTCCCCTAGCAAAGCACGACCAATAAACTGTAGATACTCGTATATCATTGATAGCTTGTGTGTTGCATTAATCACAGGTGAGTTGAAGTTTAAGGTCGTGGCACTTCAAAAACTTTTTTATTTTTTTAACCCATCGAGTGTCTATGGAGTTTCTGCAGATGTTGCCAAAGGACATTCGTTTTACTAAAGTACGTAAAATAATGTCGAGCACCCTGCAAATTTTTTTTTCCTTTAAAGAGTGAATCCCAGTAGTTAAGTACTCCAACTATACAACCATGTTACACTATGCTCGGCATACACAACGAGGACTGCCACCTTGCAGATGATAGCATACCCTCGACATTCTACCGCTGTTATCCCCATACGCGCACAGTTTCTTGCTCATTTTGGGAATAAATTTGCCGT
Organism: Rhingia rostrata; assembly: GCA_949824845.1. Lineage (NCBI taxonomy): Eukaryota > Metazoa > Arthropoda > Insecta > Diptera > Syrphidae > Rhingia > Rhingia rostrata. Next base: position 90,264,406 of record OX463757.1, on the reverse strand, counting down.
TCCGGATCGTTGTCTGTTGCTAGATAAAATATTGTTTAACAAAAAGTTGTAAAATTGATTTACGACTTTCTCAATGCGAACGAATGTGCTTGTGTAGGTATTATAGCCCTAGCCCCTCTACGGCTATGAAGAAAAAGGGTTTTCTATAATAACTTTACCGGAATATATTACCCAGGGTCCTCCAAATACACCACTTACACTCCCACAAACGAACGAGTGAGAGCTTCATGATCTAAATATTTGATTAGGCTACACGTCCAGCAGAAGTTCAATGTGCACATAGATAGCTCGTCGACCATCGACCCCCGCCCCCCTCCCCCCATCTAACCAAGGTAATTACACGAAAATCGAACTTTAATATTCGCAACCATATGTCATCCACGGGGACTCCAATTGGCTAGAGTTCCCATAACTTCGTCCTTTCTCCATATACTTGTACCTACATTGGGTAAAGTATCTGCAGTTACATAGATAGGGGGTGGAGAAATGTGATTAAAAAGTCGTTCACTTCTCCTTTGCCGAAGGACTCTACAAAATATAGGTGGTACATGTGTTGTATAGCGAAGGTAGCATGTCATATCATAACTGTATGTCTGACAAGTTTTCGGGATGGTGGCGTTCCGTTTCATTCGTTTGTTAAGTGCAGTCACGCAAAGTAAAAGTTTCTTGCGGTTTTTTTTTTTTGTTTTTACCTCCCCCCATCAGTTTTTTTTATGAATTTTTCATTAAGTTGTGGAAAATTCAACAAGGGTTATATGAAATTGAAAATGCAGAGTGAAATGTGCGCTATGTGATACATAGTGCTAGTTGTATACTTGGCAATATAATTCAACCAATTTGCGGTGCTAGGAGAGATAGAGATGACGGTGAGGGGGGATTCTGTTGATTTATGTCTGCATATGAAAATTGGAAGACATGTAAAGGAAGACCTTCATGTGTAAGAATTTTACAATCCATCTGCAGTTGAAGTTGGAAGTAGTTATATCCATGTGAAGGGCGTTTACGAATGCTTACACGAAAAGTGGCTGAATGGAATTGGCAGAGTATGCCGACGTGCATGTTGCACAACTATTTTGATGAGATGGGATGTATCTGTCACAGTAAAAGAGTTAGTACATGCAAATGGAATGACATTGTCATGATGATATGGGTATTTGGCTTCGAAATGTCTTATTTTATGCAGCGGAAAATGGCAAAAGTAATTGCGAATGCCTTCCATTTGAAAGGTAATCAAATTGTTGTTAGCTTAGCTTATATGGTATTGAAAATGATTAAACTGAATAAAATACAAGGGGGGTTCTGATGTTTTGTTAAACGATTTATATAGATCTGGGATAACATTAAGTTTGTTTTGATGGAAAGTGAAGGGTACACACAACTTTGAAATATATTTTCTCTGTAATTGATAGGAACTATGAGGATGTAATAGCTCTACATGACACTAGGAATATCACATATCAAGAAACGAGAACTAATCCTACGTATTATAAGACGTTATGTACAACCTTGTTAATGATTCATCAGCATATATCTTACATCACATTACAATGACTATCTACCACTACGAACTTACGATATTACGACAGGTTCGCACTCAACATAGTTAGTGCGATGAACTGCCGCGCAGAAGGTCTGGGTTCGAGTGCCAGCCGTAGCAACACCTAAATGATTTTTCAATTGTCAAGAAAGCTTATCTCAAATTTGCCGTTCGGAGTCGGCATAAATAAGGATATCCCGCCATCGTGCTAGAAGTACACTCGCACATATGAATGGTTGTGAGAAACCTCGGTCCTGGGAACTAATAGCCTGTTGGGCTAAAAATTTGTATTTTTTTATTCACACTCAACAGCCACCAACTATCGGGTGATCCAAGTAGAGATACTTTTTTCAATAGCCTTTTTTGACAGATCACGTGTGAGTCGTGTCATGCTGTCATGTTATTTTTGTTTAGTATTGTTTGGCATTTCATAATGGAAAGACTTACGCGTGAACAACGTTTACAAATTGTTCAACTTTATTATGAAAATTCACGTTCTGTGAGGAATGTGTTTCGTGCACTTCGCTCAACTTATGGTCAACATAATCGGCCTACTGAGCGTACTATTCGCAACACCATCACCCATTTTGAGACCCAGCATTCATTATTGGATAATATTCGACCGAATAGACCACGTCCAGCACGCTGTGAAGAAAATATAGCGGCCGTAGCTGAGAGTGTACACGAAGACCGTAGAGAGTCGATTCGGCGCCGTTCGCAGCAACTCAGACTGACGTATGGAACGACTTGCCGCATTTTACGTCAACATCTTAAATTGAAAGCGTACAAAATAAAGCTTGTGCAACAACTGAAGCCACTCGACCTTCCCAAGCGACTTCGCTTCGCTCTATGGGCTCTTGAAAAATTCCAAGAAGATCCGACGTTTTCGAGGCAAATTTTGTTTAGCGATGAGGCCCATTTCTGGCTCAATGGGTATGTAAACAAACAAAATTGCCGCATTTGGGACGAAGAGCAACCTGAAGAGATTGAAGAACTGCCACTTCATCCAGAAAAAACAACGGTTTGGTGTGGTTTGTTGGCCGGTGTAATCATCGGTCCATATTTCTTTAAAAAATTATGCCGGTGCGAACGTAACCGTCAATGGCGACCGTTATCGTGCCATGATAACCGACAATTTAATGCCTGAAATTGAAGCTCGTGATCTCGGCGACACTTGGTTTCAGCAAGACGGCGCCACTTCCCACACATCGCATCAATCAATGGACTTATTGAGACAACATTTCGGTGAGCACATAATTTCACGTTTTGGGCCGGTCGATTGGCCACCAAGATCGTGTGATATCACACCGTTAGACTTTTTCCTGTGGGGATATATAAAGTCAAAAGCTTATGCCGACAAACCCGCTTCGATTCAGGCCTTCGAGGAAAACATCACGCGTGTCATTCGCCAGTTACCAGTCGAAATGCTCGAACGAGTGATCGAAAATTGGACTCAACGGATGGACGTAGCAACGGCCAACATTTGATAGACATAATCTTCAAAAAATAAATGCCAAAGAATGTTCTTTCAAATGATAATAAACATTCTCCATAAAATTTGAATTTTCTGTTTTTTTTTTCTTTAAAAAAGTAGGGAACCTCGAAATGGATCACCCTTTACAAATTATCAATGGCCCCGACGACATGTGGATCAGATTCGGCTCTTCCCTGTGCTTGCTTACTCATAGAAGAAGAAGAAGACTCAAGAGGTCTTGGAATGTCGCTATGGAGACGTGATGAAACCATCAAAGTATGAAACTTTCGGTTTAAAAATACATATACAGGGTGCAGCAACACAGCTTTCTTTTTTAAATTCCGAGGTTCTGGGAATTTATAAATTCCAGGCAAAGTACTATAGTCACTCGGCCCGTCATGTCACTTGAAAATATTGAGGCAGTGTGCGCCTCAGTCTTTTCATCTATCTTCGTTCAAACGTGGTTATGCCCTTGGACTTTTAGTGCGTTTCAGGCAAATTCTTCACGATAAAATTCCTTACGGCCTTTACAAGTAAGCGATTGTGCAGGAACTCCTCGAGCGGTTTTAATGCAATTCATAAGGAATATGAGGCGCTTCTCGAAAATGTTATTCAAAATTCTTCGAAAAATCTTCGGTGCCGTTTGGATTGACGGGTTATGGAGAACTATACGAGCTGTACAGCACCATGCCCCTGATCATAAAACTTCGCATTGGACGATAAGGATGGCTAGGACATGTAAAAAGCATGGACACCAATACTCCGGCTCGCAGAGTCTTCGATTCCCAGCCAGACGTCGGACGCAGTAGAGGAAGACCTCGCCTTAAGTGGCGCACACAAGTAGAAACCGACCTCAACCAACTTGGAGTGCGCAACTGGAGGCAGTTAGCTAAGGACTGGGCTAGTTGGAGAGGCATGTTGGTTGAGGCCCAGGTTCGTTCCGGACTGTAGCGCCACTTAAGTAAGTACACAATTGAAAAACCAACGACCCCTACATTGCCGAAGAGTTACTGTTTTGTGTGTTTTAAGGATAAACAAAATCATCGAGCCTTTTTTTGTAAAAATTATGAACTCGTGATCATCGATTTCTTCAAACTAATTTTTCTCTTACACACATGTTTTTAGCAACATGTAGCGTATCCGCATACTACCAGAACTGTAATGAACATTTCCCATAAAAGGTTAACAGCCGCCTTAGGTAGTCTTAGGCACGCCCGCTTTTTTTTTAATTTTTAATGTAAAGATAGAATGGGATAGGGTATTCAACGATTCTTATATGTTTTCTAAGGGGCACCCTGAAATAATATTGCAAATGTTTATTGACTCGGCTCTTAAATTTTTGGAGATTGTATATTGGAAGACCGTTCCATTGTTTGCCTGTTCTGTACCCGCAGTTTACATTAAAATGACTTAAAAGGACGGTTTTAGGTAACAATTTGTTTAAAGATAACTAAAAATGATTTGTACGGGAACAAACCCTGTGCGTTTGTCTCGAGTGTTTTGCAGAATAATTTAGAAACAACGTTTCAAAATCTTGGGTTTATCGAAATCCCCTTTTGGTGTTGATTGTATCGATGAAGTCGTTGTGGATCTTGATAAAGCAGCGTCATCAAGTATTCTTCATTCTGCACTGAGACTACGCTGTTTGGTCCAAAATTAGAATTGTCCCTCTACTCTCTAAGTGCTGCTATATGCAGCATTAAAATCGATGAATAAGGGTTGGCTTCTTCTGGATTCTACAATCTGTAAAAGTGCAAAGACTTTAACAGACATTCCAGCCCTCACTTTAATATAAAACCAAAGTAGCAAAACTGTTTATTACTTTACAGGATTGTATATTGCAGCACTTCCCTTTCATTTAAATGATAATTAAGTTTCATCGCATTGTCATCTACCTGACATCGTTGTTGACGCCCAGACTGCATAACATTTTGTCGAAATCGTTTTAAGGTTCAAACCATAGGGTTACTATGGATGGAAATTTTTGCACATTTAATTCCATTTCATAAATCTGTTGTGCATTTAAATATTTGCATCCATCAATCTGTCAATGCATCTCGTCGTCGCGTCGCACCTTCTGGTGGTAAAAAGCTATCCAGTCATCACTATCAACAGAGCATGACTTGTTGGGCATAAAAATTGATTTCACTCAGCCGTTCTGCGTGTAATGCCAGCCACCACCTCACAGTGTTAAGTGCCCATTGTCTGCCGCCTACGGGTATTTTTTCAAGTTCAATATTTTATTTCGCTTTTATCGTTTTTTTTTTGTTTTTTTTTTATCTGTTCAATTCAGCTGTGGCAGTAATATCAGTTGAACAATTTAATTGCAGTAATATTTACACCACAGACCCGCACACATACATGGAACGAAATGTCTCCACCACCCATTGTGAGTCACAATGCATTCGCATGTATCGAATATCATAAACCCCCAACAACGACAACGACGACGACCAGGAACCAGCCAGCCCCACTCATCTAGAGTAGCAACAGTGTCAGAGCAGCAGATTGTAGCCGGGTAGGAGGACATACTAGTAGTCTGTTATGGAAATCCATTATCCCTACGAGTATATATACGTAACGTAGTTGTACGTATTGATGAATTGCCTGGCCATAGGGCGAGTGTTGTCAGCTTCAGTCTCGTTATTATGTTCGCAATCAAGAAATCCCAATATGTTGCATGAAGTACATTATTTGTTGCTGATGGTGTTGTTGATGTTGTTGTTGTTGTTGTTGGGCTAAAAATTGCCATGGTAATAAAATGTGGTTTCTATACATCAACACAGTACGCCACATGATTTCATCTTGATTGGAAACGGGAAAAAAATTGTTCCGTTTATATGGAGCGTGTAATAACAGACGCAAACGATAAACACATTGTACTCGTAATATCGCAGCCGCCAACGCCGCGGAGCTAGAGTTACTCCTTCATCAAGACATGGATTGAAGGCGATACGGGACCGCGAATGGCAACTATCGATGATGGAAATACATGAACTACATGTGCGCCAAAAACAAGGCCTTCTCGTATTCACCCCGACTAGTACTCCTTCCTGGTAGACGGGTGCTCTATTAGAAAATTCCGAAATCATTAAGTGATTTTGGTTGATGGTTGGAAACATAATACAATGCTGTGCAATGGATATTGAAGAAATTTACAGTTATGGATTCGGAAACAATGATGATCTCAGCATGAAATCATTGGCAGGAGTTCAATGTACGTTTCAAGGAAATCTCGATGGTGTGAGTCTTCACTTGAACCTAGAAATGTTGCATCCCAGATATGGCTTACAAATTGTTGAATCATTCCTGACTTTGGAATAGACCATCTTATAGTAGATGGTCCGAAAAATGGTACTTTCACAAGCCCCTTTTTATAATTTCAATAAAGCGGTCGCGTTGATATAAACGCATCCAAATGCCAAATTCGCTTAAACAATTGAGCGATTGGTTGAATGTTGTAGAACGAGGGCAAACTCCGATCGGCGTTGACTTGAAAATGTCGTTGTATTTCTGATTACACATCCATCAGGCTTATTTTACCTACAATTGATAACCATCGGATATTGGTCTCATTTAACCGGATTTGACTTGGTAAACATATAAGTGCGAGTGTTGTTAACAAGGCCAAAAACAGCAACGCTACGAAAAGCCTGTTCAGAATGACTAGTACGGAATATACGGGCTTCTATCAGGTGTACACATGGGACTGGCTCTCCAGATTGCAGGTTGTGCTTTGGGTTGACTACCTACTTACATAAAAGAAACTTTGTTACGAAGCCTCTGAAGAAACTGATTTTATTGTTAACGATAATGCTAAACGAAAAGAAGACAACGACGTTCGTATCAGCACCTTGAATGTGAGGACATTAAACAGGAGATGTGCAGCCTTATAACTAGCGAAAGGCCTAAGTTATGACGAAGCAGACATTACTGCCATCCAGGAAATAATATAGGATGGACCGAAAAAAAGAGGATGAAAAACTAACATGTATCGGCTATTCAAATGTTGTTTTGTTTTAAGTGCAAGACTTAGGCAAGAAGTCTTATGTTTTCAAGAAATTAAAAACCGCATTTTAACAATCCGCATCAAGGACAAATTCCATAAGATTAGCCGTATATACGCTCACGATCCGATAAAGGAAAGAGATGATATTGCGAAAGACTGTTTGTACGAGCTCCTGGACAAAATGTATGAGAAACTACCAAATTATGAAGGTAAAATCGTGCTGGGAATGAAAAGAGAGTATATGTAGCAGTATTGTCGGAAAAAGCAGACTACACGTCAATTTGTCTGGCAACAGACTAAGGCTAATTGACCTCGCTGCGGCAAAAAATGTCACTATACCCACCACTCGGTTTCCTCTTCCTCGATAACCCTAAGGGGGCGTGGCGGTCTTCAGATCTACGAACGGTCCATCAAATTGATCACATTGCGATAGACAAAAGGCATACATGCAGTATTTTGGATGTCAAAACATTCTGAGGGGCTAACATCGATTGGGACCACTACCCTGTTGCAGCCAAGGTAAGCATGCGGATATCCAACCCACCACAACAAATAAGAGATACTGTGGAAAAATTTTATGTCGAAGGACTGCAATCGCAAGAGTTTTATGCAGAACAAATATCCCTAACCTCTCTACTGACACCATACCGCCAGCATCTAATCCCGAAATTGCATCGACGCCAAAAAGTCATTAGGTCTGTCGCCATGAATGTGCTAGACTTCTCGATCGGGCCAGGAAGAGACCACTGGTTTGATGAAAAATGACGAGAGATGGTCGCATCCAAGAAAAAGGCTAAGCTGCAGCGAAAGATGGGAGCAGTATATGCAAAAAAACAACAAAAATAAAGAGCGGGATAAGGGGAATATAGAGAGCGTATAGAGAGGTGCCAATCCAGGAAAATTGTTCATAAGTTTCACCAAAGTGTGAAACGTAAAAGACAGGCATACAGGGCGCGAACAGAATCCTGGTGAGATCAACAATGAAAAATCGTAGTTGGTACACAGTCTATGCTGAGAATATGGAAGAACCATTTCTGCCGACTTACTGTGTGTCCATGTATCCTTACCTTTCTGTCCGTCCGTATGCCACCAGTTGCTGGGCCATAAATTTGAAGTTACAATGAACTTTGGTCCACGAAACCTTTGTTGTTCCCAGCAGAAAAAATTAGAATATTTTAAAATCTGTCCTCTGCCCGCCCACTTTTTTTTAGAAAAACGTAATTTTTGGTAAAACCATAAGAAATTTTGGAAAGGCATCTACAATAAAAAAAAATCGACAAGGAATTTTCATATCCAGACTTTATTTCATATACATCTTCATTAAGACATGCCCCCCCTTTTTAGGGATTTTTAATTTAAGGATCGGATTGAATGGGGTATTTAACAATTCACAAAGTGGATTCTCGTTGTTCACAAATGTTTTCAGTCACACTTCTGTATTTGCAGACGCAATAAAACAATAATACCGAGCAGCTTTCATACATCTACAAACTGGTTGTTGCAATGTCTTTAGTGATTGGGTGTGTTTTTTGAAGTTTATTTCAAAAAAACACGTTTTGTGTGATCCGGTGTGTTTTCAGCCTTAGGCTCAAACTGTTTAGAGACTCTGGAGCACCACAAGGCTCGTTTCTTTCAATGACACTGTTTCCAAAAACAATTTCGACAAACTTCTCTGACTTATAATTCTGTCCATTATTCATCGAAAACATTATTTAATAGATAACAGCACTCTTGACTTTGTTAACTCTCAAAGCCAAAGCTTCATCGAATATGAAGATCAATGATCCAAAGATTTCTGTGCCTGTCATATGGAGAATGTAGCTGAATCGTCTGAGCTGGAATACTCATGTTCAAAGAAGTAAATTTTTTAGAACCCTTTTAAATAGAGGTAAAGGCCTTTATACTACTGAATCACTTCTAGCAATGAAACAGCATCCGAAGGATTTTTTTTAAAAGGGAGACAAACTGACGGATTGCTGGCAGGTATAATCCACAAAAAGTGCACAAAAAAAATTTACAGGGAAGAAATATAAAAGTAACGGGTGATTTTTTCAGTGTAGTTTTTTTTTTTTAAATCGATTAAAGCACTCAAATTTGTATCAAATTTTCAAAAGTTTTATTGCAATCGATAAATAGGCCTTTGCCATTAACGCTTGTAAGACAACTTCATGTAAATGTTGTCCGCATTTCAAATAGTCCATTCGGGAGGTCCAATTTTGCGTAACTTTTTCGAGCATTTCGGCCTGTATTCCACGAACTACGCGTGTTATCTTATTCTGTAAGGCTTCAATCGTAATCGGCTTGTCAACATAGACTAACGACTTTGTATAACCCCACAAGAAATAATCAAGAGGCATTAAATCGCATGATCTTGGCGGCCAATTCACGGGGCCATTTCGAGAGATAAGCTGCTTACCAAAGTCATCCTTCAACATTTCCATTGTTTCACGAGGTGTGTGACATGTGACACCGTCTTGATGAAACCACATATCAACCAAGTTCAACTCAGCCGTCTGGAGCAAAAAAAAGACGATATCGTTTGCCATGATATGTTCGTAACAAACGGCGGACATTTTTCACAGAGCACCAATTTTGAAAATAAATTTCAATAATTTGCAATCGTTGCTCGTTTTTAAGTCTTTCCATGATTAAATGGCAAAGTATACTGAAAACTTTTCACTTTGAAAGATGACGTTTTACTAACCAGTGCTGCGAACCTGAAAAACTTAACTCTTAAAAACCCACCCGTATAAATCTTGAGACAGCTGTCAATTTTTAGGAAATATACGTCAACATTTGGAAATCAGAATGGAAGAAAACTGGAAACATCATTCTTGTATATTGGCACAAAAGCGAAAAACGTCGAACTTAAAGTATCGCTTTCGAAACGATCGGCTCCGTTTTTGGGGAATAACAACCCATGATTTGATTGACCTCAGTGACAAAATGATTTGAAATCAGGTGTGCTGTCATTACTTTTTTGGTCAAACTATCAAAACATCTTGGTTAATCAGTATAAGGAAGAAAAATAGAAAGTTTAGCCAGGTCTTAATCTTGACGCTAAAGGATAATGGAAGAACTAGAGGAACCACAAGTATACCTTTACGTCAGCTACAGGCTTGGAATACAAAAATACAAATTTTTTGCGCAACAGGCTCGTTAGTACCCAAGACCGATCATTCTCACAAATATTCATGTGTGCATGTGTACTACTTGCACGATGGCGCGAACTCGTGTTTTATGCCGACTCCGAACGGCGAACTTGAGATAAGCTTTTCTTGACAATTGATGATTCTCGGATGATTTGTCAGGCTTGAAATCTAAATGTATTTTCAATACATTTGCACGTTTCTTAGTGGCACTTTGCAGCTAAAATAGCTTTAACTTTGTGTTAAAATATTTTGGCCATTTCTTAAGGCTGTTATTTAAATTTTGTTCATCTCTTGTGTATTTTAAGGATCACCGATTTCCTTTCCGCATATAAAGTTACCCCTAGATTTACTGGATTTTAAAGTTCCAGCTATTTGCATGATGCCTTCAAACAAACAATAAGGTCTTGTTCGCAACATTGTATCAAAAAAGAAAAGAAAAAGAAGAATGTCCCAGTAATCCGCCAACATGAAGAAGAAACTCATAAATAAATTTTCTCGTAACTCAAGACAGAGTACATCCGAGATGAAGCGAATAATAATAATAATAAAACTAACCTCAGAGAACGATGTCTATCTCTCGGCAGATTGTTATTCCGGCGCCAGTCAGTTCTAATGTACTCCTTTCCTCCCTAAAACATTCAGAGATACCAGCATCACCCCCACCAAAGCCTCCGACAGATAACGGTGTGGGGTTGTAATAAAACGTCAGCATGATGTGGAAAGTGGTATCGAATAAAATTCACTACCCGTATATACATCTATGGGTATATAGTATATATTTACAGATACACTCGTGACATGCTGATGTATCACGTTCCATGTGTAAAAGTAGTCGAGTGAAGCGACTCCTACTGCCCATCCTTTACCTACCACCCCCACCGGCCACCGGGATGGCATAGTATCGTGTCGATTTTGTCCTTTTTCGGGGGTAAAATAAACGCCGTACCCCCCCGCACCACCAAAAGATCATCATCAGATGTTTACTGTAATGGAAGCTGTGACATTACATGGAATATTTACACTTCTCAGTTGTGCATTTTGAAAGTACAGCCAAGGTACGTTTAGAGGGGAGGTTGCAAAACCCTGGTGGTGGTTTTAATTGCCCGAGGAATTAGTATTAATTCGTTTTATGTATGTGTGTCGAACATAGTGTCGGCTTTTGTTTTATAGCCTGTCTGCAATTTAATGACGCTCGTCATATAGAGGTGAACCTATTTTTATGACGGAGTTTATGTGTCCGTAAACAATAAATGGATCATAATTGTGAAATAAACATGTTAACACGTTTGGTTTTGCAGGAGCTTACCCACCCAGCTGCTGTTGTTCTATGTTGCTTAACGGATTAAGTTATAAAAGCTGCGGGCCAACTTGTAAGCCTAATGGTACCCGTTTTATGTTAAGTTCGTAATGAAATTAGAAGGCGTTTTGTCGCATACACTGCCAATAGAGAATCAATTAAATTAATTGGCGTGGTTTTGGGCTTATAGCTTGGACATTAGCAAACTTTATAACCTAACTGGGTTCATTACTTTAGCTTTGCGTGACTTGTTCTATGAAGCATTGGTGTTTTAATTTTTCTTTTATTAATTGATTCTCGATTCTAAGAGTGTTTACGTGGAGCTATAGTTCAGGTTATACTTGTGTCGATATAATAGCACTGGCCACTTTGACTACGCGGACCAGAACGGGCTAGGACATAAATTTATCCTTAATGGCGTTTCTGATTGGTGTTACAAAAAAAATGAAGCGAAAAAGTTCTTTGAAGTTCTTGGAAGCATCTGGGAACTGTCTTTTAAAAATTTCTGATGGTTTTACACCCTTAAAATAAACACCAAAATTAAGGGACGATTGTCCTCTAAAGGTGCTATTTTTGGGAATAAAAATCTGAAATTGTGCCGTTAAATGGACTAACTAACGAGCTTTCTAACTGCATTCAAAAAAATTAACTTTGCTATCCTTGAGGGCTGTAGGACCTGAAAAGCGTTTTACAACCTTAAAATGAATATTATCAGGATTATTGGATCATAACCTTTCAAAATAACCTTTATGCCAAGGTTCGTCGGTAGGTCTTACAACAATGGCGATCTCCAAATAATCATCAGCCCTAGCGAGGTATCCATCGGAGTGGTAAATTCTCCGATTTTGTACGATTCGGAGGTTTTTAGCTTCGAGGTATTCTCCACAAAAGCTGTTCGGAATATTTCTCCGACATTTTGTAACGCATGCTGGCGAATTGAGCTGAAGTGCATTCAGGTGCATTTTGCATTGCAATTTTTGACAGCTAAGTGCAATTCTATTTCCGATTTCATCCGACAAAAAATCTTTGCGGAATTTATTTACGAATTGTAGTGAAGTGATTTTTTCTTCGATGACACATACCTCGAATAGAATTTGAACCTTCGACGAAGTATGCATTGCGGAAAAATTTTCGCTCGCTAGGGCAGAATATCACCCAACGATCCTTAATTTTAATCGTAATAAATTCGATACTACTATCGCAGAAAGGGTAGTGCGATAATCCTTGCCCATAAAATAAAAAAAAATTCTTCATAAAGGCATCGGTCTTACTTGGTCGCCATTATTCCGAGAGATGTATTAAATGTAGAGCACAATATTGCTTGAAAAGGGTGAATAATTTTATGTTATAAAGGGTATTCAGCCCTATCGAGGTATCCGTTCAAAGAATTTCCAAAACGCAAGTCAGTTTCAATCCATCGACTTATCCGCTGCGGAAGAAAATAAATGAAGCATACATTCGCGTACGTTTGACAATCTGTCAGCTATGTAATTTGTGAAAAGTGAGTGAACAAAAATATTTAAAAAAAATTTTCGTTTTTATGTTAAACCATAAAATAATTTTCTTTATTTTAGTCACAATTTTGGGGTGGTTTCCATTTTCGTAAGACTTCCACAACAATTTTTTTTTTTAGGAGAACTTCCGAAGAAATTCAATGCGTAGCTGTCAAAATTGCAGGTGGCCCTGGCTCAGAGGAATGCGTAGTTAACAGCTAAGCCAAACGCTGCGGGTTCAAGCCATAGCTTCGGCAGCATCTACGAAAATTGCCAGCTGTGTAACAATGACAACATAAATCTATGTCTCCTCCTCTGTGCCACGTAGGTTTCTCTCTCTCTCTCTGTTGTATTAATGTCTGGATCTGTCCCAGCCGATGGCCTCAGTCGCCAGTGCTGTTACGTGTCCGTAGTTCGTTGCATTCATGTGCGAATACTGTGATGTCAATGTCAATGTCAACGCGTAGCTGTCAAATATTGTTGACTTAACGCATTTAGCCGTCGATCGATCATATGTATTGCATTGGAAGATCTGCTCGAAATGCAAATTCGAAGGAATACCTCGAATAAAATGTTACGATATCAAACAAATCGGAACAAATTTTGTTCTGAACGGATATTTCCATAGGGGTAATTGTCTATAAGGTTCTAACAGAAAGGTACCAAACGAAGACCCGTCTTCATACAATCGCAACTGGACGGAAGCATCTTTGCAATAGTTTTGATAGAAGTGAAATTGCATATACACTGCTTAAGCAGCAGGTTTATAAAAAAAACACTTGCTTTCATGCAAAGAAGCAGTGGTTTGCTAACCAAGCTCATTGTGGATCGAATAGTTGCTTCAAAAACTATAAATTGAGGCTTCTTCTGAGTTTTTATTTTTGATTGCAGAACAAAAACTGTTTACTCGTGTACTTCAACTAGTTTTATAACAAAGATAAAATGTATCAGATGTATCAAATGTACTCACTTTTAGTTTTTATTATACGGTACACAATTTCACCTTAATGGTTATCGTGCCCCGAAAACGTCAACAGCTCATTTAACCTAACATAAGTTTGAAAAGTGCATTTAAAATTCAAGGTCGTTACAAGTATGCATCATCTGGTAAAAGTCAGTAAAAAGTTCAATAAGGCCGATTTCAATTAATCACTACTGACTGTCCGAGACTTCTTTCTTTAGTTTATTTTTAAATCCCGGCCTTTGCGAACACATCGAACACATCCTTAAGCCAGGGGCATCATTGACTTCTGAACGAAGATTCCATTTATTGATTTTTGAAAAAAAAAAAAAATGTAACTATCATCTGTGCATTTGTTGTATTCTGAAAAGTTCACTATCGGGTCAAAATGACTGTCAACAAATTTCTGATCGCTCTTTTCGAAACTTCATGCTCAAGAATGATACTTTGTTCACTTCAGGAGAATTTCCTTCTCTGCCTCAGCTGATATTATTTGATAAGTGAAACATAATTCTCACCAGAGGGGAACTTTTCTTATTGAACAACAATATTGTTACTTCACAGCTTAGAATAGTGAGGAATAACTCTTTTAACCAGTTATACCCTTTTAACGAAAACGGTTAGGACATGACTCCAACAAATGTAAGCATCCGCTTTTTCAAGTGAGGAATAGTGTTCTACTTATGGATTTTTCAGAGATCTTAAAGTACAAGACGTCAATTATCAATCAAAATGGGTCTTTGATTTATCATGACACGACAACCAAATAAAACTTCATAAAAACTTCTCTCTGAACAAATACACTCCCATTTGGCAAACTTTCGCAAACTATAATCCACTTAAAGCTGTTTGTGATTTCATTACATTTCCGACTTTTGATCGACAGTGATTTCTTTTTTTTTTTGTAGAAAATTATTCAGCAACTCATGCAACATGTCCTACGCACACTATACACACAAACATACTAAGTTTGTGAAAGAATTGGTTGCAGATTGGTGCCGGCTGAAAGCCTGTCATGTTACCAACCGTGAATAAGGAACAGGATTTGCTTTGTTAATTTCCATATGTCGAATGTTTTGGCACGCGAAATAGTCTCTTGAAGCAACTTTTCTTCGTGCCAGTAACCAGAGATAGCAGACATGACATTACACTATATGTGTACGAGAGTATACCAATCAAAATGTGACTGGCGGTAGGTTACTCTCATGGCACTTTGGCAGTCCGAACGCAATTTTGGTGGATATGCGTGCGATATACTTTTAGATATCGTTCGACGTGGCTTTTAATGGTCAATGGTATGATGGATTTGAGCTGGAAGTATGTTGCAAGGGAGTGAGTACAAATGGGAAATGGACAACATTAAGGAGTTGATTAACAGTTTGACATTGATACGACAGAATCATTTTTATGCAGAGAGAGAGACATCTTGGAGGCAAGACGGCTGAGTGTGCTTAAAATAGAAATCTTGGGAGTGCCACTTGCATCAAATTATTTATTTTAATAGATTTTAGGGAGATTTCGTATGGTTAGGATAGTTGAATCTGTTGCTGCAAGAGAACCTCAATATCTGTCAATGGTGACGTTCTGCTGTGTCGATGTTGTATGTCCATTCGTGTTGACAGCATATAGTTTGTCTTGCTCTCATTGACTGCTAGTACGGGAATTTGTCTATTTCGGCTCCGCTATTAACTCTGACAACAACATCTCGTCAAAAAATAAACGAAGAATGACTCTGTTTCTTCGGGCTAAGAAAGCAATTTGGTAGTAAAGCCCGCACTGGAACTACTAAGGAGATCCTATATAAGACCCTGATCATCCCAGTCCTGCTCTACGGCGCTGAAGCATGGACTATCTCAAAAGCGGATGAAGAAACCTTTAATCTATTTAAGAGAAAAAATCTTCGAAAAATCTTCAGACCCGCTTGCGTTGACGGGCTATAAGGACGAAGATTCAACCAAGAACTATACGAGCTGTACATCGACGTGCCCCTTGTCAAAAAAAAACTCCGCATTGGACGTTTATGATGGCTTAGACATGTAGAACGAATGGACACCAATACTCCGGCTCGCAGAGTCTTCGATTCCCAGCCAGACGTCGGACGCAGTAGAGGAAGACCTCGCCTTAAGTGGCGCGGACAAGTATAAACCGACCATAACCAACATGAAGTGCGCAACTGGAGGCAGTTAGCTAATGTTGGTTGAGGCCCAGGTTCATTCCGGACCGTATCGGCACTTAAGTAAGTAAGTAAGAGAACCTCAATAGTCAACTTTCGGAAATCCTTTTTGAAGGCATAGGGTAAAGAAATAGGTAAAACCTATGGAATCAAAACTCTAATTCGAAAGTCTAAATGCGTGCTTTTCGGATATTACTGCTACCAACCCCAATCACCCGAAGTAATTTTTTTATAAACTTTTCTCAGTCGAGGCGAACCTATTATGCTTTAGTCGCGCCATGAGATGGTGCTTGCAGATGTTTAGCGATGGACAATAGGAAGGAAAGCACTTTCGATCGAAAAAAAAATCATCGAGTTTAAGGTCCTTTCTACGAGGAAGATGAGTTGAGTAGAACATACTGCTGTGAGCTGTGAGCAGGTTGAGTATACTGAGCCTATGAACTTTCATTTTACATCCATGAAAATCTTATAACACCAGCCTTCATGTTCAAAACCGCAGAGAAGACAGAACCACCGGTTTGAGGATCAAGCGATCGCGATTATCGGAGGGATGTTGGGAATGAATGGCTGGAATCGTCTGCAGAATCGAATAAAATGTAATTCTGGTCCTCAAAGGGTCCCGTCAAGCAAAGTATAAGTTATGAACACATTTATAGTGTTTTGGCAAAGGACGTGATTTTGAGGGGCAGAGTAAAATCAAATAGGTAGGGAAAATTTGTTGTGGTGCAGTGATTATTCGTATTATCGTTTTGGGAAAAAGGATTTTGTTTAATGTTAGTGCGTTTATTCTTTACCGTTCTCTTAACCATGATTTTATTTTGGCTTGAATTTGACTGGGATTGGATAACGTCCTGTTTCTGAGATTATTCGATATATCGTTTCTGTCTCGTCCTATTTTTGTAAATGAAAAGGCACTCACATCTGATCTGAATACTGAATGGTGGAATTGGTGATTATCAAGAAAAGTCTACTTGCAAATTTCTCGTCATGTTTGTCATTTGTCTACTTAACGCCGATATGTCGTAAATCGACTTTTTAAAAATACATTCGTTTGGATTTTATGTTCTGATTCACTCTATGATAAGATAGAGGCAGTTACGCGTAACTTCTTGGCTGACAATTGTCTCCTTACAAGACTGCACCTCCAAATTGTTTGGTAAGTGTCTTCTTAGAAGGACCATCTGTATATCTATGCTGCATTCAAGAAATAACACGTTGCACAACTTGATTCTCAAACCTAAAACACTGTAATTATTGTCTACCAATAAATCGTTTCAACTATAATGGTCTCATTGAATTTTCTTAGGCTACAATTTTTGACCAAAGGTTAGCTACTACTTCTCAATAATTTTTAAAAACTGATTTTCAAAATATAAAATAAAAATAATCAAAAAATTTCTATTTTCAGAACTGCAGAAGAAGTCTGAAGGTGAGCTAACTTATATCGATTTAATTTCGAGTATTTGAATAAATTTTTTTATTTTTAGTTCATATGTAGCTCTAGAAAAATAGTATAGAAGAAGGTTTCATCCAAGTTTTTCCTTATTAAGTTGGGTATAGAAATGGGCTTTTTAGAAAAAAAAGTTGATTTCAAACTTCTGGAATATGAAAAAAAAACTCACAGTGAAATGGGTGTGGCTGAAAAGTTTTATAAATGAAGTGTAAGTAAATCGATATTTATTATTGAATTGATATTTGGTGCCGCTATAGCAAGGAAATGGCTGGCCCGTTTTTTTTAGTTTAAAAAGAAAAAAAACAGAAAAGTTACCGGGGTTCTGCTACAGCTGGGAAAGAGCCTTTGGTTGATTTGATTTCATATCCTATTCCATTAACATTCATGCCGAAGACAAGGCATCTGTCGAATCAGCTCATATACACATTTTTAACGTAACCGGCTTATTGATACTCAGGTCTAGCTTTTTCTCATAATCATTAATTTGCGTGTGTATACTACTTGCACGATCGATATGGCACGACCTCATGCTTTATGCCGAATCCGAGCTAATATTTCTGGACAATTGATACCACTAAGAAGATTTGTCAGGTCATCACGAGAAAAAGGTCCAGTGAAAAGACATTTGAGCTCTTGCTACGATGGGAAATCAAACCCAGACCTTCTGTGCGACGGTTCATGGCACTAACCATCGCGCAGTAAGCCCGTCTAGAGGAAGTACAGAAACATTTTCCTCATTTAGTCACCAAACGTTGCTATCGTAGTCTCAGGGAAGTACCTGAACATACTCAAGGAACTTCTCCAAAACGCACTACATAAACTTTCTAAATTGTCAGTTCGTCGTGGTATGGGTGTCAAATTCCACAAGAATGAGCTCTTCATTTTCACTAGGAAAAAGAAAACTCTCCAACATCCTAAATCTCAGCCGATCTTTCCGTCTTCTCTTCCTGAGCAATGCAGTGAGTTTCAGGCAGAACTCATGGCGATCAAAGAAGCCTCATCCTGGCTGAAAGAGAATGTAATATCCGCCAAGGATATAAGCATTTTCTGAGTTTAATACCTGGAATCAGTCTCAACAAATTTAAAGACAATCCTATATTGCCACTCATCTCTGGGCATAATGATAAGTCCAGGGAACTGTATGGCTGATGAACTTGACAGACATGGGACTAAATTACCAGTTGTACCCAACAAGGGTGCACTAGGTATTCCTATCGCTACCTGCAAAAGCTTGCTAGCGCAACATGCTAACATCAAATCAAATCTCAGACGGAGTCTTGGCACGACGTGTCAAACAACCAAACAATTTTGACCAAAGCTGGATTGGATACGATCCAAGGGACTGATTTAGCTCGATAGATCGTACATTAGCACCACTAGAAGTGTCATCACGGGACAATGTTTAATAGGCAGACACGCAGAAAGGCTATACCTCCACTCAAACGACTTCTGTAGGAGCTTTCATGGACGAAGAGGAAGAAGAAACAATACTTCGTCTTTGTAACTGGTTACTACTAACTAATTTCAGAATTTTAGACTAGACAGATGTAGAATACAAGTGAACAAGCAATGGAGCGATACACTCCCCAAGAACGCGGAATAATCGTGTCTATTTTTTTGCGTAACAATTCGTCCGTAGTGTTGGCGCAGCGCGAATTCCGTCGCCGATTCCCCGGCCGTCCGACACCTACTGCGCAAACACTACGCCGTTTGGCCAAATACCTTAAAGAATATGGGACCACACGAGACGTTGCCTAGAGGCCAAATACCTTAAAGAGTATGGGACCACACGAGACGTTGCCAAGAGTGACCGGCCCCATAGCACCCGAGAATATCACCGCTGTTGCCGAGAAAGTCGAGCTGTCGCCGGAAACATCGACCAGACGCCGTGCCTCATAATTAGCCATCAGCCGTTCATTCCTAAAGCGAATTTTGGTCAAAGACTTGCGCATGTTCCCGTACAATGTCCAGTCCGTGCATCAGCTGCTGCCTATCGACCGAAAAACGCGTGTAACCTACGCCCAAGCCATCCTCAAGACGAAGTGGACTATTTTTCGACCAAAATCATAATGATCAACGAGGCTCATTTCCACCTCAGCGAGTACGAGAACAAGCAAAAGTATCGCTTCTGGGGCACAGACAATCCACGAGTAATGCACGAGAAGCCATTACACCCGCTCAAAGTTACTGCATGGTGCGCTATTCACGCTGGAGGAGTAATCGGTCCAATTTTTTTCGAAAACGCCGCTGGTCAAACGACAACAGTGGACGAACGGTGCGCGCTATAGAGCCATGTTAACCGAGTTTTTTTTGCCGCAATTGGACGAACTAGGACTGGGGGACATGTGGTTACAACAGGACGGAGCAACGGCACACACTGCGCGAGCCACAACCGATATTCTGAATAGCCAAACAACATCGGATATGTAGTTCACGTTCATTTATATACGAAGCACGTTTGAGATGACCATTTAAAGAGCAGCACACGCCAAAATGGAGTCACAGACTGCAAACTTGCTTACCATCCTCGAAAACCTATCCCAACTTATTTCAGAATATATTCACAACCAACTGTCAAAATTGTTATTAAAGTACCCTCTTACTAAA
The DNA here is from genome assembly GCA_949824845.1 of Rhingia rostrata. Taxonomy (NCBI): domain Eukaryota; kingdom Metazoa; phylum Arthropoda; class Insecta; order Diptera; family Syrphidae; genus Rhingia; species Rhingia rostrata. Next base: position 90,244,250 of record OX463757.1, on the reverse strand, counting down.
GAAAACATACCCAATTTTGCCATAAGTTAGTATCTAAATTTTTCACTGACTCAAACATTTAAAATTCGAAAACAACAATCCTATTAGGAACAACTTTGGAATATAAATCAGACCATTAATCTTGTTGCTGTTACGAAAAATATGCCTTAATCTTACCAACAATAAATTAAAAATTCTGATTTGGCTTTTAAAAACCGCTTATATCCTGCAAACGACATCCCTATTTCGTATGCCATAATCCTTTTCTTCTGTGCTCATGTAAAACGTCGCAACACTCTGCTTGAATATTCCAAGCCATAAACCATAATAAAGAGATAATGTCCCCTAACACAACGAAAACTCCAATTCAGTTATTTGACACAAAAATCCGCTTTAATTAATATCCCTGTTGCCTAAGAAAACCCTTTTAAGTGTTGAACAAAGGATTTTTAAGTGAAGGTAATAATTTATTTTTCTTCCCTTCTCTGAGCGCCTGTGTATAGTAAGTATAGTCCTTCTGTTTGGTACGTCTTGGCATGGCGAACTTAGCGCCATGTATTGTGTATGGAATACAAAAAAAAATGGCACCAGAGCACCATGGAACATGTACATAAAAACCACAACTTAACCCTTCATTCTGCTGTGTTGTTGTTGTATCAGAAATCCAATAAACTAAAAGGGGGTGTATAGCGATGAAGGGTAGTAACATAACATTGAACTTGTGCCCTAAATTCTTACTTTACTTATCCTTTATTGTTTTTTTGCTTTTTTTGTTTGGTATAAGTGTAGGTGAATGCAGGAGGTAGAAGTAACAAAGATGGATAATAGTTTATGCACCCAGGGCACAATGTAACAATAAAATTTACTAAGCATTTTATTTGCAACACAAGTGGCTCTTAAAAGGGGTTTAAGGATTTGTGGTGCTATTAATGTGGGATTGCTTTTTTAGTAGGAAGCTATTTCGCTTAGTTAGCTCTTTTTTTTTTAAAAAAGGTTGACATGTTTGAAGGACACCACGTAATGTGTGTCATAAGATTTTTTTTTTAAGTATCGGATCGTGGTAATTTAAATGACCTCGAACGGCTGAATAATGATCGAGTATTTAGTAAAGTTAGGATCCCATTTACAATTACTTTCGCTATAGTATCGGGTTTTTCAACAGGGACGCTACAAGAGTTGAGCAACAGGGACAGCAAACGACGCCATATTTCTTGCCGCTCTTTTGACATTTCTCTTCAGTAAAGTTTTCCATTTTATGATGGAAAGATATACGATCCAACAACGAGTCGAAATTATTAAAACTTACAACCGAAATTCGGATTCAGTGGCCTCAACGTCAAGAGCGCTATGTCCAATTTATGGTCGTCATAATCGTCCTAGCAGATCAACAATTGAGCGTCTAGTGGAAAAATTTTAATCCACAGGCACAGTTCAAAATGGTCCCGTGCCAGTGAGACAAAGAAGTGCCCGTAGTGTCGAGAATATTGCTGCCGCTAAGGCTTCAGTTGAAGAAAGCCCAAATCTGTCCGTCACACGTCATTCTCAAGCGTCGGACATTTCTGTGACGTCGTTGTGGCGAATTTTGCGAAAAGATCATGGCCTACATCCTTACAAGATTAAATTGACGTAAGAACTGAAGCCGCTTGACCACCAGAAGCGTCGTATGTTCTTGAATTGGGCTGAGCAACAACTTGAAAATGATTCGGATTTTCATCGAAAAATCATCTTCAGCGATGAGGCTCATTTCTGGCTGAATGGCTTCTTCAATAAATAAAATATGCGGTATTGGTCAGGCAGCAATCTACACGTACTCCGTGAGTCATCATTGCATCCCGAAAAAAATTACGGTTTGGTGTGGTTTATGGGCCGGCGGCGTCAGTGGGCCGTACTTCTTCCGTGATAATCAAGACCGGCACGTTACTGTGAATGGGAATCGCTACCGTTCAATGATAACCGAATATTTTTGGCCCCAATTGGATGATATGGACTTGGAGGGCATGTGGTTCCAACAGGACGGCGCTACAAGCCACACAGCGAATGCCACAATCAAGTTTGGAGAACGTGTTATCTCACGAAATGGTCCAGTCGCTTGGCCGCCTCGGTCGTGCGATTTGACGCCGTTGGACTATTTCTTGTGGGGCTACGTCAAGTCTATGGTCTATGCCAACAAGCCAGCGACGATTGATGAATTTCGTACGAATATCGAACGTGAAGTTGCAGCAGTAACGGCCGATTTATGCTCGAAAATTGGGTTCAGCGTCTGGACTTCTGCAAGCGTTCCCGTGGTGGCCATGCAAAAGAAAACGAGTTCCATACATATTGGCATCGAACTTACTTTCACAGGAATAAAAAATTTCATTGATATCCGAAACCGTTTTTGTTTTGCTCAAAAAAACTTTTGTAGCGCTCTTATTGAAAAACCCTTTACTTCCAATTTATCAATTCAGGGTGACAGTTGTTTCGAAATTTACAGGAAAAACATTATAAAAGTTGGATGCAAGAATTCGTGTTCCACAAAAAAAAAAAAAAATCGGAAATAGGTGGTGAAATACACTGAAAGTTGGAGAATAGTGTGAGATTCATAAGTCTGCTTGGCTGTAGGTGTAGTGTAGTCTTTTTTCCGATTTCGTATAGGATGCACTTGAATAGAGGCAATAATTGTTATATAATTCGTTTTAATGTACCGTTTCTATTTTCATGTGGCTTGGTGTTTTCTGACCAATAGACAATAGGCAAACTATGGAGATAAAATCTTTTTTTTTTTTTAATTTTGCTTTAAGCATTCTTAGAATGTTGCACTTTTTCAAGCGCACTTGAACAGGGACAGAAGTGATTTCATCATTCTGAGCAAAGCTCCACGCGATAAAGTTTATATTTTGTCAATATATGAAAGATTTATGTATAAAAAAAGTACTATGGGCCGCGGTAAAGCACTAACTGCTGTGAAAAACAGGCAAAATAATTGCGTATAAGGAGTGTCACCTTACGTACAGGCAAATTGCTGAAAAAATTGGAAAAAGTGTTATATGCAACTTTCTTAAAAACCCATCAAACTATGGGAATAACATGAAAGTGCGCACCAAAAAAGCACTTTCACGTTCTGCAGAGCGCTGAATTGTTCGAGGAGCTTCAAATGCACACGGTTCAGCTTCCAAAATGCATTCAAAATTACAAGTGTCAATACTGTACGGAGGGTTTTATGTTAAGCTAAAAACTAAAAAGATTGAAATTAAAAAAAAAAAAAACACCAATGAATGGCCAACGTAAGGATTCTCGTCAAGTCTTTGCTCGAAATCATATGACTTGGCTGAACAAATGGCATACTGTTGTGTTTTTGGATGGAAAGTGATTAAACTTGAATGGACCCGATGGTTTTAGCTATTACTACCATTACTGTTACTATTCCTATTACGATGACATTCGAAAAGAAGAACACTTTTTGTCCCGTCACCATGGCCGTATGAAAGGTGTTATGGGGTGCTATCTCATATTATAAAACATGCAAGCTCGTGTCCTCTAAAATGAATACAACGCATTACGTTATATTGCTGGAATACGCGTTTCCTGAACTAAACGACATCTTCGGAACATTATTGTGGACTTTCCGACAGGATATTGCTCCAATACATACAGCTCGAGTGGTATAAACTTGGATTCAGCAGCAAAACGTGTCTCCTATGAAGTGGCCTCCATATTCTCCGGATCTCAATATAATTGAGAATGTATGGGGATGGATGACCAGAAAGTGTATGAATCTGGGAGACAATATGAAGACATACAGGCATTCACAGATGCCATCAACACAGCCTGAAGTGAAATATCCTTAAATTACATAAATGCTCTATACGACTCTCTTCCTCACATGATTTATGAAGTTATTTCAACAAATAGTTGCCACACACATTATGGAAATAAATTAGTTATAGACATTAATAATAATTAAGCCTTAAAATTAATGAAATTTAAAATTAATTGATTTTTTGTTTTTGTTCCTATTCAAGTGCAGCACAAAAATATGCAATTTTTGAAGGCCTCGCACAAACATTTTTGTTTTAAAGACCATGTTAATTTGAAAGTTTTTTTTATAATTTAATTAAGAATGAAATACTGATGGTAAAAAAATATTTGTCTATTGATTTAATTTGTTTGTTTTAGTCGAATATTTATATATTCGTTTTAAAATACTTGTCTCTATTGAAGTGCACGGCACTTCCATACACCCATTATACCGGAGGGTAAAGCGTTAATTAAGAAATTCGATTTATCAATTTTGCAGAGCGATTTGTTAAATTTGTCATATTATCAAGAAGCCATAATAGCGACCGCAACTTGGCTTTATGAAGAATTTCTGAAATAAGTTGTATATTACAACGCTACATGCGAATGCTCTGAGCGAAAAATAAGCCCTTTATTACAATCCTACAGGCAAAGTGCTTTATAGGCATAAAAGAATAATGCCGACTTTTCAAAAAAAAAAGAAAAAAGGGGAGAACAGGAAGAGAGCGAGCTCAGAATTGAGGTGCTACTCCAGAAATGGTGTTTGGAATTATGACCAAAGTGCAAAGACTTAAAGTTATGAATACAAGACCCGAGCCGAATACTGCCCAGATGAACTAAGAAAAATCGTAGTTAAGCCATTGATGCTGAACATATTGATGAGCAACTTCTGCAGGCTGTTAAACGAGAACAGAGAGGAATATCCTGCTGTTACGCAGAACATCAATTTTTAAGTATTGCCACCACAGCATTTGCTTAAGACTTCAACAATTCAAGAGGAGAGTCAATAAGTAAATATGAGTCTGCAAGCATCACCCAAACATGCTTTTTAAGCGTTATATGTTGCCCTCACTTGAGTTTATAAAAAAAGCATATGACAAGGCTACAATCAGCTGTGCAAATCGTTGAACATTCTATTCCATTCCATCCTTATATTAAACACCCATAAAAAGTGGGCTTGGCATTGTCACAATATATTGCTCAGACAGTTTAACAAAACCTTTAATGGTTCGACAAAAAACAAAAAAAAAACTTTTTACATTGCATACGCCATGGTTTAAGAAAACGCCCTCAAAAAGTGGGCGTGGGTTAAAATGAAATGTGGACGAAATGCATCTTACATTATTTTCGAAGTGGGCATCAAAACTTTTAGGATTTTTTTTCAAACTTTTGCCAAAATTCTTTTTTTTTCTAATAAAATGCACATAAAAAGTGGGTGTGGCTAAAACTTTATATGAAATATAGATATAAAGATTGCTATTCAGACATTTTTCACAATTCTTTAACAAAAACAAGGTTTCATTGAAAAATTGGTGTGCCAGTAGACGGATTTTGTTAACTTTTACACTTTTTCTCTTGTTTGGAATATAGCGAGATGAATTTATACCAAATCTCATCACTATAGCTCAAAATTTAATGCCCGAAAATCGGTGACACACAGACTGACAGACATGGCTAGATTTGTATATCTAGCGAAATTATTTCGAATTTTTCATCGAATTTAAGGTTCCGCCTGCCTACCAACATAGTTTTTGCCCCAGTAAGTCCACAACTGACCAAATTTTCAAACCTCGCCAGAATCAAGAAAAATCTCAAGAAGTCTAAATAGATAGCCATCACCTATTCACCAATTGTTAAGCCTCTCACGCCGGCGCAAAGATGTCGTAACAACATTCGATACCAAAAAGAAAAGGATTTAGACCAAGTGCCACATTTTGACACATGCAAGACTCCCAAGCCAACATGAGATGGAATCTTTCATTTACCTGTTACCATAACTCCGTAGGTATTGGCATTATTGGTCGAACTAGATTTCACTGCCGCATTATCGATTTTTTTAAAGGATGCGCCTTAAATGGATTTAGCTGTATGGACTCATTATCAAATGCATGTATGCAGTCAACACGAAGCCAAGGATACCATCAATTTATTTGATGTAATGTCAGTATCGACAGCTATAACTAATAGGTAGAAAGGAAATTTTTATCTCTGAGTTCCCGTATTAATACTGATAACCACCTCATCAGAAATAAAACAAATCTCCATTTCTTTGGCATAAGACCCTTTTCTCATAAGACCCTTACCTGAACTACTAAGGATTTTCTATATAAGGTCCTGAACATCTCGTTCCTACTCTAGGACGCTGAAGCATGGACCTCATAAGAAGCGGATTCAGACATTTTTGGAGTTTATTTTTGTAACCAAAAGTCTTCGGTCCCGAAATAACCGGTCACGGTTAAAAATTCCGCTTTGAACGTTTATAATACCTAAGGTATAAAACGGGAGTGAACACCAATTGTTCGGACGATATTTTCTTCAATATCTTTCCAAATAGTTGTCGCAGTAAATTTAGGCAACTTACCTCGAAATGCTTAAATGCAGGCTTCAGGTTTTATGGTTAAGGCCTTAGTTCATAGCTTACTGTAGTTCCACCTTAGTGAATAAGCAAGAAATGTACTAGCAAAGACGGCCTCAGTGACGCGATGGTTAGTGCGATGAACTGCAGCGCAGAAGGTCTGGGTTTGAATCGTAACCGAAGCAACACCTAAATGATTTTCCACTGACCCTCCTCTCGTATTTGACAAATCATGCGAGCAGGATCAATTGTCAGAAAAGCTTCTTAAATCTCAAATTCGCCGTTCGAAGTCGGCATAAAACATTGAGGTCCCGCCATCGTACAAGAAGTATACACGCGTACACGAATGGTTGTGAAAAGCTCAGCCCTGGGTACAAACAAGCCGGTTGCGCCAAAAATTTGTATTTTTTATATCCGAAAAACGTACGTCGCTTTATACTCAATGAATTTTCACTGGCCCTCCTCTCGTGATTATATCACAAATTGTCAAGAAAAAGCTTATCTCAAATTCGCCGTTCGGAGGAGTCGGCATAAAACAGGAGGTCCCGAAATCGTACAAGAAGTACACACGCAAACATGATGGTTGTGAGAAAGCTCGGGCCTGGGTACTAACGAGCCTATTGCGCCAAAAGACTGTATTGGTTTTTGGCTCCCGTATTCCACTTGCATACCAAAGTTTTTTTTATATTTTAGAGTCTTAATTTGTTCCATCAGCTTGGTTAGCGACTATCAAATTTAAAAACGTTGCAGGTAATTGGCTTTCAAGGACTTTCAAAGATTAAGGCGAAGCAAATTTTGCGAACATTTCGTTGTTCTATAGCTATCTGGCTCTCTGTATAATGATCGATGCATAATCGATATATCAACAGCATCTTGAAAAAAAACTTTAATTGCTTTGTTAACCGGGGGCCGGACGGTTTGACTGAATAAAACGTTTTTGAAAGTATTATATAGCTCCCAGTTTGAAGTGCTTCTTTACGAATGCCATTAAATCCTTATTTCGCACATGAAACCAAAAAGTAACAATTCAATTCGACATTTATAAACTCAAGACAATCAGCAACCTCAAAGCATCATCACCCTTCTCTATTTCTCGTTATCTAATTACCATACCGCCCTATCGGGTCATGTAACCCTGAGCATCTACTAATCAAACGACTTACTCAATTTAAATGCTAAAGAAAATTCGAAACTGATTTCCACTTGACTGTGTACCTGAGTTTCACTTGAATAAATCGATGAACAAAAACAATGACTAGAACTCCAAATCAAATGCTTCCGATGCAGATTCGTAACGAAAACATACTCCGTTGGAGTTGTAGCCCATCACAAAAACAACAAGCCTCTAAACAGATAAACAGGACTTCCCATGAATAACAAAGAGATAGATAACCCACCATATCCATACCATCAGGCATTGCTCAACAAAGTATTAAATCCAAGGGAGGTTGACTCCAAAATATCATCCACATCTTTGTACGTACGTGTATATAATATATCCATCTCTATCATCTCGTGAGTAAATAGAAACAACCCGAGCTCAAGAACGACATCAACGGGCGATGGTGTTCAACAAAAACAAAGCGAAAAAGGAAGAAATTCGCACCAGACATGGAGAATCTCATCGCTGAGTCAGTCGTCCTCCCTTCTAATGGTATACCCCCACGTTGCGTCGTACCTATCTTTCATCGGCAAAGATCAAAAAAGGTCCAGGAGTATAAACACACCTATCTATACAAATCCAGCCCAAGCCCACCTATATACACGTCAAGAATCATTCACTCTCAACCACCATTATCGTCCATTATTATCCAGTTGCAGTATACAGTATCTGTGTGTGCTTGCTACGAGCATAAGTGAAATTTTTCTACAAAGAGCAATCTATCATATGGCTCTGACTAAAGGTTGGGAGGCAAAAAGTTTATATTGCACCACCGCCTCGCGTCAAAGATACGCCACCACCCTCGAAAACATCAACACCCTCTTTGAACAAAAAAAAAAAAAAAAAAAAACATCGCACAGCGGTATAAAAAGCTACTGTTCGCACACAAAAACCAACAAGCTCACAATGTTGCATTATTTACAAATATATATGCAAACGCATCGTTGCCATACTTCAGATAAAATTTATTCGGTTTGTCTCGGCAGTCGGGCGAACGACTACGACTAACCGGAGGAATGAAAATTCCATTGACAGCTGAAGAATGAAAGAAGGAGCTAACACCGCACAACAGCAGCTGATGGTGTGTTTAAGGGACACAGCACGATTCTATGTGTGTATGGATGTTGTGAATGATTTACATATTTTTATGTAAAAAAAAAGTGTCACCGACAACAGCATGTTTTAGATTTAAAGTTGAAAGAGCCGACATTCGACGTTTAACCCCTTTCAGTATTTGTTCATCCCTGTTGTGTGTATGCAGGACTTTAGCTTTTAATTAATTTTGAGGAGTTCTCAGTTTGTACTCGCAGGGTCTCTCTCCGGTTTTGTTTCTTTGTCGAGACAAGTTTTAAACAGTAAGCCAGAGCTAGAGAAAGGTGGGGGTGTGTTTGTGAATGCCGATAGATGTGCCGAGGAGCTTTATTGTTTTTGCAACTTTAATTTACTCGGCGAAACATAGTCAACAGGGATTTTAATGACTTTTGGGTAGGATAGTAGAATATTAGAATCTAATGGGGTTAGGGTACTTTAGTTGATGTTACGAAAATAAATGTCAGAGAGGAGTACAAAAATGGCTTTGACACACTCGAACGACTTCAGTAATAACCAGTTGCAACGTCAGATTTTTACGATGCAGGTTATTTGCTATTATGAGCTGGGTAGGAGTTGAGTTTTACGTAAGGTCCTACAATTAGTGAGATTTGTTTGTTAAGTCGCAAAGAGTTACCATGTTACTCCTGGGGGTAATGAAAGACACCCCGTCCTACTGGTGGTACTAACTTGTCTACTCCTTAAACCAAGTTGAAACCATGTCCTTTATAAATCTGTTTAGAACGCTAAATTGGGCATAAAGAGTTTATCAAGACACATCGCCGTATTAAAAAAATCAAGATATTTGCTACTCATGAAAAATTTCAATTTTTGATGAAAATTTTAAAAATTCCAAAATTTTCTGAGAACCCCGGGGTCGTCCAAAAATTCATAAAAATTTAAAATTTCGATGAAAAACTAAAAATTATCGTCACCCTCGTCCAAAAAATCATAAAAACTAAGAATTTCGATGAAAAACTAAAAATTATCGTCACCCCGGGGTCCTGAGAAAATTTGGGAATTTTAAAAATTTTCATCAAAAATTGAAATTTTTCATGACCCCGGGGTCGTCAAAAAATTTAAAAAATTCCAAAATTTTCCGGGGTCGTCCAAAAATTCATAAAAACTAAGAATTTCGATGAAAAACTAAAAATTGTCATCAAAAATTTAAATTTTTGACGAAAAAAATTCATAAAAATTTAAAATTTCGATTAAAAACTAAAAATTATTGTCACCCCGGGTTCTTACCAAAATTTGGGAATTTTAAAAATTTTCATGAAAAATTGAAATTTTTCATGACCCCGGGGTCATAAAAATTAAAAATTTCGATGAAAAACTAAAAATTATTGTCACCCCGGGGTTCTTAGAAATTTTGGGAATTTTAAAAATTCCAAAATTGTTGTGCGAAAATATACCTTCACACCCAGCATATGAGGACTCTTGAGTTTTAAAAGCCATGTTTGGGCCGTTAATGCCTATATATGTGCAATTGCCACTAAAGCCATGCAATGTATTCAAACAAAATTTTATTTGAGATGAGTTTTCAGAAAATATATTTCAATCTATATGGGGTATCGTTTTTGGTAACTAAATTTTAGGTAAGCTTTCGCCTTGTCAAACTTGGTTAACAAGTCGGTCCTGGCGTATTAAAAATCCATAGGTACAGTCTGTTCAGTGTAAGGTTGTGGTTTCATTCCGGTCAACAAAAACTCGATTAGCCTACACCGGATCCTCTACTTTCTTGATTGACGTTGGACAGTTTGTTACCATCAACATAATGCCAAATAAGCAATGGCTGGAGGTTTGAAGATAACCCATTCAGTTTTTTTAAATTCCTGGTTTCAGATGTAGCCAACATTAATATAGCGGGGGAAAAAATGACTCCCAGAAATATATGAACAAAAAAAAAACACTTTCTACTCATCCACTCTATTAACGTCAATTAAAAATCGACCACCTCCCTACAGAGTTGTCAAATAAATTTCAATAGCCTATTCCCAAATGAGAGTCTTAAATCTACTCTGACGTCTGACAAATGCAACGCGCCTCCCTATCAACGGTAATCGATATCATTATTGGAAATTAATCGGCAATTTATAAGTTTAATCGTTTCTCCTACCTCATGAATCAGGGGCAGCTTATGAAAGCTAATCCATAAGAGAACATAATTGGCGCCATTGTGACAGGTTACATTTTAAAATTTCCACGTTTTTTTTTTAACTTTCAAATTAAGGCCGGTCGGCTGTTTTTATGAATTTATTCAAATTTGATTCGCCTTGCTTTGATGTAGGGCTCCGACAAAATTGTCGTAAGACAAAAAAAAACAGTTTGGGACTTGGGAGAGTGGAAGCTGTTGTATGCTAATGCCCATCTGGTTATCAGTAGGTCAGCGTAACGAAAAAACAACTTTTTAGTTTCACTTGATTGTATGAATTGATAGGAGCACCTATTTTATTTATAGATGGCTTCGAAAATAAATTACAAAAATGTTAATGCCGTGGCTATCGAAAAGTAAAAAAAAAACACACGACGTTGGCGCATCTATATTCTGACTACAGCCAAAACTGGGGTGGATTTTTAAGTGATACAATCCATAAGCTTGAAAGAACGTGTATACGTATATGTTTGTACGGATATTGGTATATTGGAACTACCACCCTTCTCACTTTCTTATTTTATCCAAAAAAGCAATTTCCTATATTTTTCATCATCGAGGATGGAACCCCATTGGTTATATCCAATTTTGTTCGCCCATGATGATATTTTAGGGAATTTCGTGCGGGTACATCTTTCTCCCCCCGGAGAAAGTGCAATTTGTAAAATCGATTAAATTAAGGTCCTGTTGGATGAATCGCAAAATTGCAAAATTGCAAAATTGGAAATTAGTGAACGAAAATGTACATTTTAGGAAATGAAATTTATGTCAATCTGATGTCCTTACAAAGAAGTTGGGGAAGGCAGTTACATCTCTTTTACACCTTTACATTGTGAAAACGTATTTGGTTAGCCAAGTGGAGGCACAACTTGTGCAGACCAACATACGAAAACTTTTCAACAGAGCTAAACCAAAACAAAGGTGATTCGACCTATTTGTAAAGGGTGGTGACGAAAACCAATACTGAGAAAATCTATTCCTTGTTACCCGGAATAGATTTTCTCAGTATTAGAAAATTTTAGAAATATAAATGACACAACGGATATCTTTTAGGAGACAACTTCATTTTGGGAGCCTTGGGGATAATGCGTCTGGTTTTCGCGGATGGTTTGGTAATCCTAAGATCCTAGCAAACCGAATATCAGTGACCACTTGAAAGATTTGTTGGGGCGTAAACAAATCTGCTAAATCGTTAACAAATTTAAGGCGATGGTGGCTTCTAAAAGTCCTGATTGATGCACTCTATATATGAATTGAATTCTGTTAAATAATTTTAAAAATTTTCCAGGGCCTTAGTCACAAGAAATGGAAGGGCTTATTTTAACTTACTCTTACCGATGGACATGCAAATATGATAACGACCCTTACAACGAGATCCCGGGTTCACGCCGTCGAGGCACACAAGTATGTACAGGAAGCTTAATGTGATGCAGTTACTGTTCCGATCGGAACGTTTCCTGATTTCATGATTTAGTCACGTACTGTACTTCCGAGATGTTTCATTTCATACAAATAATTGTCTTCGAAGTAGACATGTGTATAAACAGCTGAACAACATCCATGCTCTGTGTCTATTTGGTCTAGAAATGGGCCCTGATAGTTTTTATTTGGAGGGTCTAAAAGTTTTCTTAACATTCAGCTATGCGTGACGGAAACAACAATTTTATGCCATTCCAAGTCCATGAGTTCAGATAGTCGTTTTCAGAAACTACATCCAGTCTATCTAAATCTAATTGATCAACCCCAACTTTTGTCCTCAAATTGATGGAAAATATTTCAAGTGCCGTGGAGGTGCAACAGTAGTTTCAATCAATTTTAGGCCCTAAAAAGTGTCAAACATAACTTCTCCATTTGTTTCTGTCTGCAAAGTTATATTTTTAGCACACAGAACAGGATCATCGTTTAAAGACCATTGGAAACGCCAAATTTAAGATGCTTCTCATAACAATTTTATACCTTTAGGACGTTTATGAGATGTTAACACCTGAAAAAAAAAACCTTTCAGGTTTGGATCCAGTGACAATTAATATTACGCCCTATGTATAAATAGAGCCTTAAGGAGAGCAAATGTTTACCCTATAAAAGTCCCATTGATTGGAAACATTTGACATCCAATGTCGAACAATATCAGCATTGTGCTTCTGACTTCCAAGCAAACCTATATGCTCCACTACAAATACTGACGGGTTCATGCAACCAAGGGAGATGCAAAAAAAGCATCTCATCAGGAGTTGAAAAGAGGGATTCTGGCGAGGTAAATATGCGAGCGAACAACGCACCTTAACACAGGTCCCGATCCAGGTATGAGAGATTTGATCCAAATATAAAGTGCCAACGCTTACTATAGAAGACAAAAACAAATTTCTTAGAAAAAAAGGGGCTTCAGTTTAGCTAAAATTTTGCGGAGCCAAAAAAGACTGACTTACAGAAAATTTCAAGATTAATAAAATAATGCACAACCCTTAAAAAAAATCTAGGACTTCAATAATAAAAAATCCCATTACATGTATCCTAAGGAATACTAATTTCTAACGGTTAAGAAAAGCCAATCCTCTGACAGTAAAAGGGACCAACATTAAAGTGGCACTTCGATCCTCCTTCATACTATTTTATATTGAACCTGAAGTACCCTTATCATCTTTAAGGTTGTTTTCAAATTACATCATCAGGGATAACAGGAATCCGGCAGTTGAATTAAAAATTCACTCCAAAACCACAAGCTTCCACAACGACACCAATCATATTCCATACACAACAAGTATCCTCACATTTAAAATCACCAAAATCCTCGGAAAAGACACACACCCAACGTCAAATCATCGGAAAAGACACACACCCAACGTGATCCTGCAGAATTATTAAAAATGAATTAAAATGTGGTTAACCAAATCCACAGGATTTGCATTTTTTCGCAACCCCCTGGTAAATTCCAAACTAAACCTCATCACAATATGTCCTTTTTCATCAAAGGAAATTAAGGCAGTTGAACAAAAAAAAAAAAACCCAAACACTACCCCTACCACCTACCTCTCGCCACATGACGCATTCATATGGAAATTTTTTTTTTTTTTTAGAGAGAAAGGAATTTACATATAATTTAACGCCCAGCCCATTCTTCAAAATTTCCAACGATAAAATGATGGAATATCCTTATGAAGGACGGCCGAAACACACAAAACAAAAAATTAGGCTAAAAAAAAACGGCTCAGTGTCTAAATTTCGATAAACAAAAAATAAATGTTCCGCACACAACCTAATGGCAAGGATATATGAAGCGAACGTAAAAAAACACGTCATCCATTCACCCCATATCGCAGTAAAACAGATGGCGCAACATAATCAAATCCAACGGTCGACACACGGTACACACTACTGTATAACAACCCCGACGCAAAGACCAAGTGGTTATACAGCGCCGACGTCACTTTTTGTATGCTGCTTCTGAATATATCATCGTCCTTTATGCTTGGTTCCTTTTTCCTGTGTATCCACAGCATAAAGGAGTTCTTCGAGCAAAGCTTTTCTTGTGTTCCGTTCGCCGGGATATATCCACATAATAATTTAAGCTTAGCATAAAATCCAATGCGTGCAATAGTGTCCCGTGTTGGATACCCTGCCCTATACCACCACCACCACCACCCACAGGGAAACGAACCATCCCTGGTGGGAGGGCAAAACCTAGATTAGTTGAACTCTCTTTACTTAGGCAATTTTCCGTGCGCGTCAAATTTAAATAGGGAGATTCCATTGTGCCCCTGAATTGTGTTTAATTTTTTTGTTCGTTCGCCATGAAAATGTGGGTTCTGGGGGGTGGATTCAAAAAAAAAAGGGAATCTATCACGAGAAAAATGGGAAGAAGCCACAGACACCCAGACAGATTGTCTCGGTGTTCTCTTCTATCTATAGCTAATGGTTAAATTGGAAAAAAAAACGAATCAACCCCTGATTGCTATGTTGCAAGAAAAAAAGGACTCCTAGGACGACTCATCAAATTGATATACGACGTTGTTCTGTACAAATATATGAAACTTCCACGCTCTCTCTCTCTCAATGACTTAGTCGTTATTTCCTGATGGTTTTTCTTTTCCATCGACCCCTTATGCGATGAAGTAGTCAGCCAGGACATTAGGCAAACATTCCAAAACAAGGGTGACATCTACAAATAACAAAAAATACACCCCGTGAGTGATGATGTTTGAGAGTAGCACATAGAAAAGCTTTTCATGTGCCCGCCACTCAGAAGAGTGTTGAAATGTTGAGTTTCAATGTTTCAAGGACGTGCAAGGATGCTATGGAAATCAAGGATATATGATGATCACTGTGAGATGGATAAGTTTTACGTATAAAACGATTTTCGTAGTGAAGATATTTTGCGGCAAATGCTTCTTTGAATGTTTAAGCGGCCGTTTGGTGGTTATCTGAAGAAATAAAATGTTAACGCGAGTAGGGATACAAACTTTTTTGAGGGTAGTAAAATTCAACAACTCTTCGGGAGACCCTTGGGATGTATCTTTTTTTTTAGGGACTTGAAATATACAAATTTCTTTGTTAACATTCAAACAAAGGAGTTGGGAACAAAAGTTGATTTGATAGAGAAGCAACATGGGTGCTGTAGGTGAAATTCACTCTAAAGGATGGGTACGCGGAAAAAGTCGTGAGGTTTATATTTACTAGCTAGAGTAGATTTTTTGATTCGAAGATTTTTAAGAAACAAATCATTAATTTGTATATATTGGCATCGAAATATTGATACATTAATGCTTCTGGTAATCCCATCCCTCTTCCATATTCGAGGTCGCTGTCCTGTTCATTGATTTACATGCGACACTTTATGTTTTTTGGTAATAAAGGACCATAAGTTATTGAAACCCTCGTTGGCTAGGATTTATATAGTTTAATAAAGAAAGTGCATGGCTGGGTTCATTGCGACGCAAGGTTTTTTTTTATATATTACTGAGTACGTGTAATATATGAATACCCTTTATATGTAACCACAGTACGAGCGTTTGAGAAGGGGAAGAAAGAGAGTGATAGGAAAGAATTTGGATGTAGTGGAGACTTAACTCCATGGGTGGTGTCCGAACTAACTTCGGGGAGTCACTATATCTTGTGTTCGATAAATTTGAAGAAATTCAAGATGGTGTGCATACTTTTATAGGTATTACCCCGACCTTTTTCATTTCTTTTAAATAAAAGTTAAATGGATTTTGGCTGGGATTGAACGCGCCACCTTCCACTCAACAGACGAACACATTACCACTACACCGCGACCACCCACTTGTTGAAGGTTAGGTTGAAATACCAGACATATGAGAAATTTAAGATATATAGGTGGTCATAAATAAAAAGATACCGATGTGAGACTGGTTGATACTTGTAAGCTTTACTTATGACTTATATGGGCCTTATAGAAGTGACTAAGTTAACTTACGGTATAAAATAATAGAAAATGTAATTTAATTTCTATTTCTTTGATTTTTTTTAATTTATACTTTTTGCTTGGGTTAATTTGTTTTGATGTGTTTGATTAATAAAAAATAAAATGTTCGAAATACCTTTTTAGATCATAAAGCCAAAAAGGTGGAAAATTGTGTCGAGGATCTGAAAGTATATATAAAAAAATAATTATAAGGCCCTTAGTGATAAGTGAAGTATTTCAAGGCTTACTGCAGTATAGCAACAATGGTGCAGTGCAATAACCTCCGCGGAATAAAGCCCCATGGAGCTAAATTCCCAAAAAAGGGAAATAGGCCTGTGGAGCTTATTTCGCATTCAAAACAGAAATAGCCACCGTAAAGCATTAAGACTAGCGGCTGTAATTGCCATTTGAAATTCACATTCTATTCATGTTTGAGTGTATGCAAAGTTTGAAGTGCAACCCCTTACTTGTTGAGCTTGGGTTAAGTGTGAGTTTGGATGCGTGTAAAGGAAATAAGCCCCACAAGCAAAAGGAATTAACAGTCGCGGGATTTATTTCTATTTCGATAAGTAAGTAGGCTCCACGGTGGTTATTTCGTCTTTTTAGAGCACCAAGGGGCTAAATTCTGCGGCGTTTATTGCACTCGTCAGCAACAACAGCAACATATTAATGGTCCAAATGTGCGTACAATCGGAAAAATCGTGCAAACATTTGAGCAAATCGGGTCTATAGGAGATGTGAAAATACTAGTGCATGCTCGTACAGCTCGTACTGCAGAAAACATTGCTGCTGTGCGCGATAATGTGGATGAACAGCCGTCCACCTCAATGCGTCGTCGTGCCCAACAATTGCACCTCGAACGCTCGTCATTGCTGAACATTGATGCATAAAGACTTGCATTTACACACTTACAAGGTGCAATTGACTCAAGAACTAAAGTATCTTGACCATTTCAAGCGTCGTCAATGGTCAGAATGGTGGCAAAAAATGGCAACAGTGGATGATCGATTTTCAAAGAAAATCATCTTCAGTGGAGAGGCACATTTTCACCTCAGTGGATTCGTCAAAAAGCAAAATCGCCGCATTTGGGCGAATGATAATCCAAGAATGATTGTCGAAAAACGAATGTGTGACTGTTTGGTGCGGTTTATTAGCTGGCGGCATCATCGGGCCGTATTTTTCCCAAAATGAGGTCGGTAAGGCAGTTACTGTGAATGGTTTTCGCTATCGTGAGATGACAACCAACTTTTTATGTCCCGAATCGTAAGATATGGATGTGGACAATATGTGGTTTCAACATTCAACGGGACGGTGCCACTTGCCACACAGCTACCGAAACAATGGCTCTTATGCGCGACAAATTCAATGTCCATGTTATCTCACGTGGTGGCGATGTCAATTGACCGCCAAGATCATGTGATTTGACACCGTTGGACTTCTTTCTTTGGGGTTATTTGAAAGAAAAGGTGTACGTCGATATGCCAGCAACAACTCAAGAGCTAAATGATGAGATAATTCGGCACATTAAACGCATAGAACCTCAATTATGCCTCAACGTCATCGAAAATTCGGACCATCGGATGGAGGTGCGCCGCCGGGGTCGTGGCGGCGATTTGGCCGATATTTTCTTTCATACGTAATTGAATCATTTTTGAGGTGGCCATGGCTCAGAGGAATACGTAGTTGACTGCTAAGCCAAACGCTGCGGGTTCAAACCCAGCTTCGGTAGCAGTCTTCTTCTAAAAAATCGCCAGCTTATCTGAGGCCACCTGTGCGATAATATAAGACAATATAAATCTATGTCTCCTCCTCTGTGCCACGTAGATTTATGTTATATGGCTTTCCTTCTATGTGTCTATCGGTCTCCGATGGTCTCAGTCGCCAGTACTCTTACGTGTCTGTAGTTCGTTGCATTCATGTTCGAAGTACTGTGATGTCAATGTCAATTTGTGTTTTATTCGAAATCAACATCGACCCTTAAAATGTAACCACCCTTTGTTCCTGCATCATCTATTATTTTTGCAGCATCTATCATTTCCGCCTCACTTATAAAACTACTTAAAGCTTTAAATGTCAAATGTAAACAGTTTTTTTTTAATTCAACTAATCATACTAAATAAAAAAAAAATCCCGAATACTATTTTTTAAAAACCACGTAATACATTCTGAATAAAACATCGCATCTCCGCCACCTTTACGCAATCAATTGATTTGTTTAATATTCACGTTTATAAATTTTCTTATTTCCTATTCTGGTCTTTTTCGGTCTCGTTTGATGTACAAAAAAAAATTCGAATACAGAAAAATCGTTAACAATTATTTTATTTTCCCTGTCATCGTGGAAGGGGACTTTTTCCCGGTAAAATGTATCCCGTGCCTAATTTATTCGCAATTATGTCTAGCGAAGAAAACAAAAATTCAAATGTGTGTTCCATTTGTATCTACTCGTAGTGGAAACCATTAAAAAAAAAGACAAAATCACCAAAATTTAGCAAATAGAAGCTACACCGGTATCTATAAGCGAAACCATGTTTGGAATTTTTAATTCGGCAACAAAATATAAATATCTACTTCATGGGTATCTGTCCTCATTGTAATGAGATTTGTTTATGGATATTAGGGTGGGTCATTGTTACCTACTTTTAATAATATTTATTTTTTATTGCTATTAGACTTGTTTTTTGTTTGTTAATTAAGCAGACAATACAAATAAAAAAAATGAATATTTACGAAAAGCCATTGTGGACGGTTTTTTTTTTGTCAAATTTACTTATTAACATTTTATTAGGAGCGTAATAAATTTTAATTAACAAGAAACACATCGGTGGAGCTTATTTTTTGTTAACATATTTATATGGTAATTATTTTACCGATTTGTGTATGAAAGCGAATTTATTTTATTGCATGTTCGTTTAATTAATTTTTGGAATCGTATTAGCACGTTGGTTAAAAATAGAATAAAATATATTGACGAGATATTGTTTGTTTGATTGTGCGGATTGGCGATGTTTGTTTATGTTAATGAGACAATAATTCTGTGTGTAATTTATTGTCATCGGCTGAATACACGAGATGAATATTTGATTCGTAATAGTGTTAATTAGGAAATTTAGATACTGTACACAAGGTAGCGTGGCTACAGTGATTACTTTTGCTTGTGCATGTACATGTGTTTGTTTTGCAAATTTGCTGTAAATACTCGATTATTATCACTTATAAAAGTGATAAAAAATGGTGAATTGATTATAATAAATGGAATTTTATTAAATATGCAGATTGTAGGTGTGAAGATTTTTTTGTATACGTTTGTCTGTGAGTGCTCATCTAACGGAGTAACTTTTTTTTTTTAATAGAGGAATCTATTCAAGTTTTTGGAATTTTATTATTTTGTTACGAAGAAAGATATGCAGATATGTTTGTAAATAGAAAACAAAAGTTTCGATTAATTTGAATAAAAGAGGTGGGACCAACCGTGAGAATTTTTATTAAATTTATGCCAGTCTATAGCAGAAATAAAATTAATATTTGGGAACATGTTTATTTCAT
Organism: Rhingia rostrata; assembly: GCA_949824845.1. NCBI lineage: Eukaryota > Metazoa > Arthropoda > Insecta > Diptera > Syrphidae > Rhingia > Rhingia rostrata. The sequence continues at coordinate 90,224,548 of OX463757.1, read as the reverse complement.
AGAAATCTTATATTTAGCGATGCTGACGACATAGCGGCACGGTGGTATACAAGAAAACCACCAACAAGACACTCGAAGAAACTTCAAAGTGTGACTCAAGTGGTTAAGCGTTTATGAGTGCTTTAAAAACCGCACATACAAGCGTTGTTTATGGTTACATGAAATGCGAACGGGGAACGACAAGAGCTTGAAACTGAGAGATGCTCACCAATTAATAAAAGAACAGGCGTAGCGCCCTGTGTGGGCTGTAAAATTCCAGATATTTCATTTTTAAGGCTTCAGCTTATTCTTCAAAATAACTTTATTTTGGTTCTCTAATGCATTAATACTGCAAAATGGTATAACCTACAACCCATGTATTGATAGACAAAGAGAACAAAAAATATTCATTTTTACAAATTTTACCTTTGGAGCTTAGCCAATGGGTTTTCTTCGTGAAAATATAAAATAGAGTCCGTGGTTTTTTCTACTTGAAAATATGTCGTAGAGTTCTGGTAGCCAATTTACAGGTCTTCGACTTAAAATCAATCTTTGACCGTACTCTGATTGCAATAAATCAATTGTATTGAGCAGCAGGCTCTCATAAACATGCCTTGCTGCTAGAACAAATTATTGTCTACCTTGATGTCAATTTTGCGTTGACGGGCTATGTAGACGAAGATTTAACCAAGAAATATACGAGCTGTACAGCGACATGCCCCTGGTCAAAAAAAATCCCCATTGTACGTTTAAGACGGCTAGAACATGTAGGGGGAATGGACACCAATACACTGGCTCGAAGAGGCTTCGATTCCCAGCCAGACGCCAGACGCTGTAGAGGAAGACCTCGCCCTAAGTGGCGCGCACAAATAGAAACCGACCTCAACCAACTTGGAGTGCAAAACTGATGGCAGTTAGCTAAAGGACCGGGCTAAATGGAGATGCATGTTGGCTGAGGCCCAGGTTCATTCCGGACTGTAGCGCCACTTAAGTAAGTGATGTCACTTTAATTTCAAAAGAGGTGTCTTTTTATTAGTTATCCAATGTGGGTGCATTGCCCTAGTGGTTGGACTACTTAGAAGCAGTTTGAATGAATGCATATGTGGCGCCTTCGATGGCGCTAATGTATGGCCTAGTGAACGAGATCAGTCCAATTTTTGGCGAGTTCATAAGCCTTAAAGTTCCCAAGCACCCAGCATAACACTGCTCTGACGTCTTTTAAAGAAATGAGCGGCAGTCTATGATTGGCTTTGATTTTGTTGAGACTGATTCCAGGGATTTGATGGCCCTTTGACTGTCCGAGGAAATGCTAATTCATTTGGTCGCCATTAGTTCCGCCTGGTACAAGCTGCAATGATCAGAAAGACGGAAAGATAGGCTGAAATTTAGCCTGTCGGAGAAGACACCTGCACCCACTCCGTAATTTTTTCAGAGTAAAAAATCGATGGTGAAAAAGGTAAAAATGAATCGAGTAACTTTGGAAAGGCTTGTACCCTCCCGTGATGATTTGTCTGGGATTGGGACCTGGGAAATCTTCTCGAAGTTTAACCTGGTAAGAGATTAATCGATATTTACAATCGATATTTATGCCCATTTAGAACTGTAGGGGGGCCAGTTTGTTTATTTGACCACTGCTGGATGGCTTAAAGTCGGATGGCTGAGTTAGATGCCATTTGATTGACAAAAATATTAAGGCAGAGTGTGTTGTACCAAAGATTATAAAGTCAAACAGATGACGCACTGCATAAAAGAAAAATTATTCTATGGCGGGTCGTGCTGGCACAGTCCGCCATATGTTTTGATCTCGTTTTTCATGTGTACACACTGCCATCGATCGCCCGTACCATGTACCATTTGCAGGTGTGCAAAAGTTTCTGTTTTTTTGTTCTCAATGCGTCATCTGAATGGCTTTATAATTTTTGGTTGTTCGAAGGGCACCACCGATGCACAGACAGGCAGTTCTTTGCACCTCGGCTAGTTTGTTGCTGTTAAGAGCTAACTCCAGCGCTGGCTGCCATACTTCTACTCGATTGAGAAATATCGGTCTTATAACCAAAATATAGAGCTAAGGCATGATACGGAGTTGCATTCCCCATGCATATGACTTTCTTGCATGAATAAAGTGAGACTTTCGCTTTCTTAACTTTTCTCTTATGTTCAACTTTCAGCTAAGCCTTCTGTCCAAGATAAATCGTAGGGAGTTAGCTTTGTCTGAAAAGACTAATTCGATTCCATTTAGATAAAAGGGTCAATTTGAGGAATTTCTCAGTGAACAGGACCAGTTCAGTCTTGTGGGGGTTGACTCCCAAACCACAACGTACTGCCCATCGTTGATCATGTTTTGAAATCGGCCATCATTTATTAAAATGCCAGCTACTACCTCAATGAAAGTAGGCCGACGATACTTCCTTTGCACATCTTATATTTTTCTCTGAAGTGTCTGAACAATCGAATGTCACTTTTCAAATGAACATCGCATACACTGAATTTGGACTGATTGACGTAGCCGTTGAGCCAAATCGGAGGTACCTAATTAATACAATTTTGGATCATCTCGCAGTCTAATAAATGCTTGGATTTAAAAATGACTCTTCTTGCATCAATTGAAGCTTGGAATAGGCCAATATTTTAACACCTGGCTCTCTCTAACAAAAAAAAAAAAAAAACTTTTACATTGGAGCCAGCCAACAACACAGAAATGCAACGAATTTTCCGTTTTATTCGACGCCCAGGGTTGTTCGAAATAGCATTGGACAAAGTTTGGGATTATTTTGCTAGTGAACTGCTGCGTTGGTAGCCACTTTGACACGATCAAACATAGCTTAGGGTCCCTTGCACAAACTAATTTTTTTAATTCATTCATTTTCAGATTTATTTCAGCCACTGAATCGGTGTTTGGTGCAAGTGATCCTTAAATGGTTACTAATTCAGAAAGCGTAGGAAGGTAGACTGATGAGATTCTGCTGGTGAATATATTGTTTTGTGGAAACAAAATAAGATTTTACATGTTGATTTCCCCTTCTTAAGATGTGTGGCCTATTAGGGAGCCTAATTTGTAGGCCATCTACCAAAAAAAAAGTTTTCTATCTTAGCTATTCAATTTTATAATCCCGAATGATGCAAATACTAATCAGAAACTCTGTTCGTTGTTACTTTAACAAATGTGAACATCTGGCGACAATCTTTCCCCTCTATATTCATCAAAATTAAAAATAGATATCTTCAGCCTTATAAATAACAAAAGACCGATAAACCACCCATAGGCACACCTTAAAAAAAATTATAAAACCAAAAATCGTTGATGTTGGAACCTGTTTACAAGACAATGCTTCATTCGAGGCATAATTTTTCACACGATATTCCTCGCATACACTTATCAAATATCTCACCAAAGATTATTAAGAAATAAAAATCAAAACAAATCCGGAATTGAGTACAAAACACTCATTCGTGCGCTCTTCGAAATGCAAATTTAATTCAAATCACCATCCAATCGGAATTTTTATTTTAAACTTTTTTTTTCCAAAAATCTAATCAGCACACTCAACCATCTTCGTCAGCTTGTCTAATTTATTAGACTAATACCCGTAAAATTACCCATATAGCGTCTTATAAATTATGGGGAAAGCCCCACATAATCACAAGTGTGTATAAATAAATAAATTACAACCTACTCCACGTAGAGGGCAAAGCACCACTTCGCACCTCATCATTAGTGTTTAACATAAGATGACTATAAATATGAAGGACTTGACTAAAAATCATAACATCATGCATTGTTGGGGAACACAATCTGGATGACATGACGGATATTAGGATGAGTTATGACGTATAGATACAAATAAATCGAGGCGGACCTCATTCTCTACATAGTTGGCTCACATTTAAAATGCACCATGAGAACCAACATGGTCCCGTAATAGAGGCCAGGATCACACTTTACGAGCACATTAATATTAGAAACGACATGTTAAGATGATTAACATCCATAAACACAAAGAACTTAAGTGTCATAAAATGCCTCGTCACTGGCGATGTATCTAGAGATACAGAACACCACCTATTTAGATAAGAGAATCGAAACCCATAAGGCGGCTGGGTGTGTGGCGCTCAGCATGGTGTGGTCTCCAAAAAAGCGGTTTGCGCTATAGGTACACACCTACACGAATTATAAGTGTTTCGGTGCAAAGTTGTAAGCAGATGTGTATGGGACCAGCATTTTTCGAGAGACCACTGAGGACGACGACTTTGCGGTTTGGTTGTTAGAGGAGTTCATATAAGAAATTCGTCATTTGAAGAGTTTTAACGTACAGCACATGATACCGATTGGATTGGTCATAAATTTATGAAAGACGCGAAACCTGCTGGTGGGTTTTTCATGGTAAGGGTGATATAAAAAGGCCGAAATCGAGACATCATTTAAGGAAATTTTACTAAGAAGCAAATATCAAAAGACATACAAGTAAAAGACAGGTTTTGCTTTTAAATATTTGATATCAGTCAGAGGGGTATATGCGCTAACAAAACTTTGGAGAGACATTTTGTAATAAACGGTTTTTCAATAAGAGCGCAAAGTTTTTTTTAAATAAAACAAAAACGGTTTTGGATATCAATGAAATTTGTTATTCCTGTGAAAGTACGTTTGATGCCATTATGTATGGAACTCGATTTCTTTTGCATGGCCACCACGGGCACGCTTGCAGAAGTCCAGACGCTGAACCCAATTTTCGACGGTTTTCAAGCATAAATCGGCCGATACTGCTGCAATTTCACGTTCGATATTCGTACGAAGTTCATCAATCGTCGCTGGCTTGTTGGCATAGACCATAGACTTGACGTAGCCCCACAGGAAATAGTCCAACGGCGTCAAATCGCACGACAGAGGCGGCCAAGCGACTGGACCATTTCGTGAGAGAACACGTTCTCCAAACTTGGTTTCCAATAAATTGATTGTGGCATTCGCTGTGCGGCTTGTGGCGCCGTCCTGTTGGAACCACATGTTCTCCAAGTCCATATCATCCAATTGGGGGCAAAAATATTCGGTTATCATTGAACGGTAGCGATTCCAATTCACAGTAACGTGCCGGTCTTGATCAGCACGGAAGAAGTACGGCCCAATGACGCCGCCGGCACATAAACCACACCAAACCGTAATTTTTTCGGGATGCAATGATGAATCATGGAGTACGTGTGGTTTGCTGCCTGACCAATCCCGCATATTTTGTTCATTGACGAAGCCATTCAGCCAGAAATGAGCCTCATCGCTGAACATGATTTTTCGATGAAAATCCGATTTTTTTTCAAGTTGTTGCTCAGCTCAATTCACGAACATACGACGCTTCTGATGGTCAAGCGGTTTCAGTTATTGCGTCCATTTAATCTTGCAAGGACGACCAAGGCCAAGATCTTTTCGCTAAATTCGCCACAACGACGTCACAGAGATGCCCAACGCTTGAGAACGACGTGTGAGAGACACATTTGGGCTTTCTTTAACCGAAGCCTCAGCGGCAGCAATATTCTCGACCCTACGGGCATTTCTTTGTATAACTGGCACGGGAACATTGGGTTCATGGGCACATGTGGGTTCAAATTTTTCCACTAGACGCTCAATTGTTGATCTGCTAGGACGATTACGACGACCATAAATTGGACGTAGCGCCCTTAACGTTAAGGGCAACTGACTCCGAATTTCGGTTGTAAATATTAAAATTTACAACCGAAATTCCACTCGTTTTTGGATCGTATATCTTTCCATCATGAAATGGCAAACCTTACTGGAGAGAAATGTCAAAAGAGCGGCAAGAAATATGGCGTCGTTTGCTGTCCCTGTCGCTCAACTTTTGTAGCGTCCCTGTTGAAAAACCCGATATATAACCATTATTCTGGAATACAGTTTAGAGCATTTTCTTCAAACAGAAAAGTCCTTTTTGCAAATATGGCATCTGCTTTTGCAAAGACCAGCGTAATCGGATTGTACGCTCTCAGCCTTGTTATACTTCTCAAGGCAGATCTGACATTCTGATTCTTGAAATATTTTTCTATCTAATAGTGACAATGATATCATATGAGCTTACAAAGTCCGGACAGAAACCCTGCAAATGTTGTTACAATTCAAAACGTTTTAAAACGTTCAAGTAGACATCGACTTATTGTACATACATTTTAATTGTGTCAGTAAGGTTTCAAACGAACCGTGTCGGGAATCATTAGCAGGCACAAGCAAAATAACGCACTCAGTCGGACGCGGAGTATCCGAATACCTGGTCATTTTCGGATTATACCTTTGAAAAACTGGTGGTTTAATGTACCACCGATCTGTCAGAAAATATTATGGTAATGCCACGAGAGCAACATGTTACTTGCTTGGAATTGATACTTAGGATTTTACCTTGGGTGGTATACAAGTGGGACGTTTGAGAACTAAATTCTTCAATTGCAATTTGTCAACTCTTACTACAACGTGGGCCAAAAGAGATCACCTTATTGGAAGATGCTCTTATTTTTGCAAATGGCCGCCAATGCCAAATCTGTTTTGACGATAGTTGACCAGACAGATCTAGAATACAAGTAAACAAGCCATGGAGCGATATACTCCCCAAGAACGCGGAATAATCGTGTCTATTTTTTCGCGTAACAATTCGTCTGTAATGTTGGCGCAGCGCTAATTCCGTCGCCGATTCCCCGGCCGTCCAACACCGACTTCGCAAACACTGCGCCGATTGGACACCAACCTTGAAAAGCATGGGAACACACAAGAGTAGCCGACCCCGGAGCGCCCGTTGTGCCGAGAATATTCCCATACAAAGTCCGGCACACACTGCGCGAGCCACAACCGATATTAATAAGAGCCAAACAACATCTGGTGACTATATAAGTGTTGACATTAAGTTTGTAATATAGGAAAATAATTTCGTTTGAGATATACCAGAAAAGTATACGGATCGACTCAGAATCACAAACTGTGTCGATCTAGCCATAACACATAACAATTGTCAGGAGTGTCAAGATATTTCGGTGATATTCGGTGAATCCTTCGCAATGGCAACAAAACGTATTGTCCAATCCTCGATCAACTGGTCCGCTCTTGCTGAGCGCGTACCTGCCAACCAGAAGACCAACTTCATGTCATTCAAGACCAAGTCGGACATTTACATCCGCGCAGTCATGGCCAATCCAGAAAATCCACCAAAAATCGACTGGGCCTACTACAAGAAGCTCATCCCAGTTGCTGGATTGGTGGACAACTTCCAGAAGCAGTATGATGACTTAAAGGTTCCATACCCAGCTGACAATTTCTCAGCTCAAGTTGATGCTCAGGCCAAGGAAACCAAGAGCGAGATCGAGACCTTTAAGAAGGAATCCAACTCTCGCATTGCCACCTACCAAAAGGATATCGCTCATTTGAAGTCACTCCTGCCATACGACCAGATGACCATGGAAGACTACCGTGATGCATTAACCGAACAACCATTGGACCCCATCAATCGTCCAACATTCTGGCCCCACACCCCAGAGGAACAACTCGACTACAAGGACAAGAATGCCCAACCCTCAGCCCATTAAGTGTGTTGTTTCATGTGGATGCGTCAGAAGTTGTGGATTTTCTCCAATAGAAGAGGAGTTTCAAGATAGAGTGCTGAAATTTGGTATATTGAATTTCAGTCCGACGAAGCAGAACATGTTCAAACATTTTTGAAATTCGACTACAGCCACGCCCATTTTTTAGAAAAAAAATCTTTTTTTTATCCAAAGGGTAGGGAATTTTGAAAAAACGGTCTGAATAACTTAATTAGACAACTCCAATGGCTATATCTCATTCATACAAAGTTTTTTTTAAACCACCCACTTTTGGGGGGCATTTTCTGTAAAAAAAATAAAAATGCTGTTAAAATTTTGAAAAAAAAAAATTGAAAAAAAAACGTTTGATGCAGAAACATTAATAAAGTTTTTTGGTCGAACCATAAAATAATTTGATAAACTGTCTTAGCATTATATTCTAACAATGCTCACGTCTTGGGGACATCAATTTTATGGATGCGATGGGATTGGGTATTAAACGATTCACACAGCGGATTTTTTACTTTCAAATTCATTTTTTATTTACCTAAAATATTAACTGACTACTAGACAAAAATGCTTAAATCTAACTTATCAATAAGTGGTTTACTTAATCTAACTTATCGGCCTTAGTGGGCGCTGTAAGCTTATATTTAGCTGTTTCTTTTGCCTTTAGGCTTAAATTTGTCGGTTTTTTGGGTTTATATTTAATTTTTAATTACAAAAAAAAATAGAGAACTTTGTATAGTGACTTTTTTTTGTCTTAAAAAAAGCTTATTCTAGATTATAACTAACTTAAGACTACTTAAACTACTTAGGCCTAACTTAAGACTACTTAAGCTACTTAAACCTAGCTTAAGACTACTTAACTACTTAAACCTAACTTAATTATAATCGGGGTGGCGAGCCCTCGTTGCACATGCCGCGAGGGGTCGCCATCCTGATTGCGTCTTTCGGTCCCACGGCAGCCTGCGTTCAACCATATTGTACGCCAATATGGTGCACAAGCCCCGCCTCAGACCTTATTCAAAAATGTGGAACGCTTCACGATTTTGCGTGTCATCCTTGCGCAGGGCCACGCTAATCTTCTCTGTATCGTTCCAATTTTAGTATATGTTCTGCCGAAGCAAGAACAATTCACACAGCGGATTCTAGCCTCCTCATATGTTTTGAATATAATTTCCAACTTATAGTTGGTGGATCAATTCTGTGTTGTCAGTGCGTAATCACCAAAGGGATCTTACTTTCTGCAGTTTTTCGAATAATCACACGATACGTTTAAGCAAAGGCAAAAGTGCAAATGTAAGATGTAAGTTTACAGCGCCCGCTATGGGCCGATAATTTATATTAAGTAAAGGCGTTATTGATGAGTAAGATTTAAGCATTTTTGCCTAAAAATAAGTTAAAATTTTACTATAGTAAAAAAATTAATCTAAAAGTAAAGTCTGCAGTCGTTTCAATAACGTTTGACACCTTAGTATTAAACCTTCCATTTTGTTTAAAAAAAATAGAATTTCATTTTAAGCCATCAAAGTCTCCATTAAAGGAGTGTCGTGTTGGAGTCCATTTGAGCACCGATTTTACATAAATAACCATATACCGTTTTTTAACCATAAATTGTTTTAATTTATTTCTAGCCATTATTCACAAGTAAGCCATTTCCCAAAGTATTCACAATTTTAGGGAGATATCGATTTCACAACAAAAACCAACCTCCCCTCCACATTATTATGATAATTATAGGGTTTGACACATAAACCACATAAAAAATATTATTTTCTCTCTCAATCTTTTTGGAAGGTATACCGAAATGTTTTATTGATTTTTCATTATGCTGTCTTAATGTTCTCGCATAAACTATTCGATGGTGGAATATTGTCAACCATACTTTATGGTTGTTATTTATTTGACTTTGATTAATGATGGCTTGGTATGATACCATGCCCAATGTTAGTACTCGTTCCTCATAGATGGGAATTTGTCGCATTAAGAAATTACACAAATTGTCCATTTCGTTGAGGAAATGATAAGATACACTTTGAGTAATAATGTCGTTTAGTAAATGCTTTAACTGCACTTAAACAAATAAAATAAATTCCGGAATTTGAAGGAATCGGTGTCTGTGTGGATAATAATGATTTTTCGTTTTTGGCAAAACTGAAAACTCCGTTTAGGGATAGTTAGGCTAAAACAAATTAAGTGGAATTGTTGCAAACTGTAATAGTAGTGTATAAATAAAATTTCATTCAATTTGACAAAATAGTTTGCTAGAAATTAATTTATTTGGGCTCAATGAAATAAATCCGTTATTTGGATTTTCTCGTTGCTGTTTTATTGGAACTAACGGGTGATCCAAGTAGAGATACTTTTTTCAATAGCCTTTTTTGACAGATCACGTGTGAGTCGTGTCATGCTGTCATGTTATTTTTGTTTAGTATTGTTTGGCATTTCATAATGGAAAGACTTACGCGCGAACAACGTTTACAAATTGTTCAACTTTATTATGAAAATTCACGTTCTGTGAGGAATCATCGCATCAATCAATGGACTTATTGAGAGAACATTTCGGTGAGCACATAATTACACGTTTTGGGCCGGTCGATTGGCCACCAAGATCGTGTGATATCACACCGTTAGACTTTTTCCTGTGGGGATATGTAAAGTCAAAAGCTTATGCCGACAAACCCGCTTCGATTCAGGCCTTGGAGGAAAACATCACGCGTGTCATTCGCCAGTTACCAGTCGAAATGCTCGAACGAGTGATCGAAAATTGGACTCAACGGATGGACCATCTGCGACGTAGCAACGGCCAACATTTGATAGACATAATCTTCAAAAAATAAATGCCAAGGAATGTTCTTTCAAATGATAACAAACATTCTCCATTAAATTTGAATTTTCTGTGTTTTTTTCTTTAAAAAAGTAGGGAACCTCGAAATGGATCACACTTTAATACGCTTATACAAGGTGTTGTTTGGCCTTCAGAATATCGGTTGTGGTTCGCGCAATGTGTGCCGTTGCTCCGTCCTGTTTGAACCACATGTCCTCCAGTCCTAATTCGTCCAATTGCGGCAAAAAAAAAATCGGTTAATATGGCCCTATAGCGCGCACCGTCACTGTTGTCGTTTGACCAGCGGCGTTCTCGAAAAAAAAAAATGGTCCGATGACTGCTCCAGCGTGAACAGTGCACCATGCAGTAACTTTGAGCGGGTGTAGTGGCTCCTCCTGCATTACTCTTGGATTTTCGGTGCCCCAGAAGCGATAGTTTTGCGTGTTCACGTACCAGCTGAGGTGGAAATGAGCCTCATCGCTCATTATGACTTTGGTCGAAAAATCGTCCACTTCGATTATTCCGCGTTCTTGGGTATTGTATCGCTCCATGGCTTGTTCACTTTTATTCTACATCTGTCTAATCCACAAATGTCAAAACAGATTTGACATTAGCGGCCATTTGCAAAAATAAGAGCATCTTCCAATAGGGTGATACCTTTTGGCCCACCTTGTATATAAAAATTGAATAACTAACTGATTCAGTACACATGTTTCTAAAACGTCAATTCAGTGCAATGTCAACCATGAGCCGCTTCACACCGAAATAGTGACGCTGTACATTGAAAAGAGTTGTTCAGTTGTGTTAGCTCAACGTCAACGTGCATATCATCAAATATATCATGGCCAACGAGCTCAGTCTGACAACACTATTCGTTGTTTGGTGTCGCATTTTTTTGAGCACGGGAAATTTTTCTCTGATTTGTTCGAAATCGTGAGATGATAACGAACTTTTCATGGCCCAAATTGGAAGATATGGATGTGGACGCGATATGTGGTTTCAAAAGGACGGTGCCAATTGTCATACAGCTAACGAAACAATAGCTCTTTTGCGCGACAAATTCAATGGCCGTGTTATCTCACGTGGTGGCGATGTCAATTAGCCGCCAAGATCATGGGATTTGACACCGTTGGACTTCTTGCTTTGGGATAATTTGAAAGAAAAGGTGTACGTCGATAAGCCAGCAACAATTCAAGAGCTAAAGGATGAGATAATTCGGCACATTAACGGCATAGAACCTCAATTATCCCTCAGCGTCATCGAAAATTTGGACCATCGGATGGAAGTGTGCCGCCTAGGTCGCGGCGGCCAGCTGGCCGATATTATGTTCCATACATAATTGAACCAATACCAATATTATCATAATAAAAAAAAAGACAATAATTTCCTAAAGATTTGATATTTGACATCACAGTACTTCGCACATGAATGCAACAAACTACAGACAAATAACATCACTGGCGACTGAGGCCATCGGCTGGGACAGATCAAGACATTTGTACAACAGAGATAGAGACGGATAGATACATATAAGGAAAGACACATGACATAAACCTACGTGGCACAGAGGAGGAGGCATAGATTTATATTGTCTCATATTATCGCACAGGTGGCCTCAGATAAGCTGGCAATTTTCGTAGAAAACAAATGCTGCCAAAGCTGGGGCTTAAACCCGCAGCACTTGGCTTAGCAGTCAACTACGCATTCCTCTGAGCCATGGCCACCTGCGTTCCTAAAGATTTTGTGTTTAATTCAAAATCAACATCGGTCCTTAAAATTTATGAACACTATGTTGAAAAACACTATACAGAAAAAGTATAAAAAAATTTAAAACCCCCCACTGGCACGCCAGCTTACAAAAATAAAACACTTTTTTTGTCAAACTTTAAGGAATTTTTAAAAAGAATCTTATCATGCATATATCCATATGAAATTTTGAGCCTAGTTAACTTTTTGGGAACAAAAATACAAATAAAATTTTTTTGACGCAACAGGCTCGTTACTACCCAAGGCCGAGCTTTCTCATAACTATTCATGTGTGCGTGTGTACTTCTTGCTTCTTGCCGACTTCGAACGGCGAATTTGAGAACGTTTTTTTTGGTAAAAGTATTGGTAAAAATTAAAAAAAAAGCAGCCTCCACAAAAAATATTGGCAACATTATCATGAGATTGGGGGTATTATTCAAACCACTCAGTGTTAGTCTGTCCTCAAAGTAGTTTTCTTATTTTCTTTTTCGGATGAATAAAGCGTGATGTATGGTGGCCTAAGAAGTGAAACCCGTACGAGAGTTCAGCGCTCGCACACAGCCATCACAGATGCCTCCGTGACCCGACAAAGATACAGAACCATATGTGTGTCATACTTTGGTCTGTTTAGTAACAACATTGACGACTGTTTGCCATTATCCTATTATACACATTGTGGGCGCATACTAGATACCAACTACAATGAGACACGTCTATGCTCGCCAAAACTATTTTGCTTCAGATAGTCTACTTTAAGCACTTTAAGTCTTCTTAAAGCATCTTGCAACAATACAAAAACCTTGGAAAAACAGTATTCTTTCTACTTCCCGATAGGCTACGAACTAAGGTAGATAAAAGTACCCCGTTATCCTACTTTACCGTGTTCAATCTGCAGAGCCAATTTCTTTTCAAATCGTATAATAGCCATCTGCTCTTTAAAACTGTCACTGTCATCTCTAACCACAGAAACTAAACAGCCACTTCATCGAGTAAGGTACACCCTCATGCCACGGCAGCAGCAACATGGCAGGTGGTCTCCCAGTTTGTCACCACAGCCATCTCCATCAGAAAATTAAATTTGCATTTTGACGACTTTTAAATGAAAAGCTGACACTTGACAATGTCGCTTGTCACCTTTTTAACAGCGCATTCGTTGCGATGGAAATTTGAAAACTAATTTTCGCACAGCCATAGACCAAGTCGGTCACAACTTCTGAACTTTTATTATCTGCAATTCAGCGGGGATATTCATTGCATTCATAAAATGCAAAAACTTATCTATAGATACACTTGGCTTAGGTGAGTCGGGAGTCCGTTTTCGAAAACTTTTATTTCGGTTTGTGAAGGTGTGGTGTTTCTGTTTATGGCACTTGCTTTGGCGCTCGCCTCAATGCACATGTGTTGAGAGATGATCATTGCTCACCCATCTGGCCGCATCGATAGACCACGCAATGAAGATAATCACTTAAAAAAAAAAAATACTTCACTGAGAGATATTATGATTTTATAGGATGATTATCTACTGGTAAATATCAATCGATCATCGGCTACGCCCGAAAGACTCATCTCCCGGTAGTGTTGGCGATGATCAAAGGAGTCTATCTCGCATGGGAATGATATCTATTTGTGCGAAGCATTAGATGTAGGAGAACGTCTCTATTCAGATACAAGATGTTTGGGTTTTTGGAAACGCCGATTGATGCGTTTTGATAATTTCCGTGCGACCTCTGTCCAGTCAACAGGTACCACACTAAGCAAGTTGCGGGGATTATTTATTGATTTGGCGATCCTTAAAATACAGAAAAATTGCGTGTTGGTGAAGATGGCGAATACATAAATTACACGACTTGCCGACATGTCGATTTAATCTCACTCAGGTACTTGTACGTTAAAGAAAAGGAAACCACATTCCACGTTCGTGTTCGCGTTGTTAGATGGCGCGGTGCGTTGGAAATTTATTTGCGCCACATTTGCCTTATGTCAACTTTTCATTTTGAGCATTTTGACGGTGTGACGATGGGGCAGGGGCAGGGACAGGGTGGCATGCCACAGTAGAGTGGTAATTTCGCATTTCAATTTTCGCATTTGAATTTATGGGGGCACATAAATTTTCCACCCAGTTACCTCGGCGCGTCTCGTCGTGCATGAATGTTAGGAAAATATTTGCATTGCCTCGAGATTTGTTCATCTTTTCTTTGGCGTTGCGTTGTAGTGGAATTTTTGTTGGTTTTGCGGTGCTTTGCAGCGTGCTAAATGATGGAAAGTGATTTGGGGGCAATGTTGGATACTTTTATGTCGTCGGGGAGAAATCACAAGGTTGGAGATGTTGACTGGAAGTGCTTCCGGTGGGGTATTTCATTTCGGTATTCAAGCAGCAGGTGTCAAATGGGTTTATTCAGCGCCTGTGAGAGGTTTGCTGAGATTAGGGATGACTTGAATTTGTAATCAAGAAGATTAGTAGATGGAGATATTGTGGACTTTTGAAGATACGAGCATTTTATTGGCAATTTCCGTTAGAAATTGTTAGTTTTTTTCAAATTGATTGTTTAAAATATTTGAAGTAACTGCATTTACATTGGGAGAAAGGGAAAGAGGAAACGTATTGCTGTTTTAGATGGCGCACAAAATTCCTGATAAGATTCAGCAAATTGAATGTCTTATAAATATGTGCTTTGTCGATATACTAAGAACATAAAAATGTTGTAGGAAGTTCCCAGCCAGATGGAATTGGGAGAGCCCTAACAATTTCTAAGTGGAATGGGATAGGAAACATTATAAAGGTGGTCAATTCAGTTACATTCTTCGGTCCCGTTTGCGTTGACGAGCTATGGAGACGAAAATTCAACTAAGATCTATACGAGCTGTACAGCGACATGCCCCTGTTCAAAAAAAACTCCGCATTGGAAGTTAAAGATGGCTAGGACATGTAGAGCGAATGGACACCCATACTCCGGTTCGCAGAGTCTTCGATTCCCAGCCAGACGTCAGATGTAGTAAAGGAAGATCTCGCCTCAAGTGGCGCGCACAAGTAAAAACCAACCTCTACCAACTTGGAGTGCGCAACTGGAGGCAGGTAGCTAAGGACCGGGTTAATTAGAGAGGCATATTGCTTGAGGCCCAGGTTCATTCCGGACTGAAGCGCCACTTAAAGAAAGAAGAATTCAGTTACAAAATTATACCTCGTGGACTAGAAAATCAATTCGAATTATAAACTGAGAGTGTGTAGGTGGTACTTTGAACGCGGACTTTGCCTTCCATATGGTTCACTAGAGCTATACGCATTGCTAGCCACACTCAATTAGCGAGTTTATCGTTGAGCATAGTAAGCCGATTTAAGTAGAATCTGTAGTTAACAATAAAAAGAGGATAGTATGTCCAAGGGGCACTGTGGTCTAGAATGAACTTGGGTCTAAACCAACATGCCTTTCAATAAGCTTGGTATAGCTTATAGTATACGTTTAATTTAATTACTCAGTTTCTTGTATCCCAAACTCAAAAAATATGACATGAATCCTTCCACATTAGAAGCACAACCTTTCTCATGTGAAGAAAACGATTTTTATTTTCACATTCAGGAGAAACCCTTATCTACATAACTATGTTCAGGCAAAGATTGTAAAGCCATACAGATGACGCACTGCATACAAGAAAAATTGTTCTATGACGGGTCGGCACAGCCCGAAATATAATTGGGATCTCGTTTCTCATGTGTGCACGTGCACACCGCCCGCCTTACTATGAAGCTGGTGAGCAAAAGTTTCAGTTTTTTGTCCTCAATGCGTCATCTGTATGGCTTTATAATCCTTGGTTCAGGTGATAGATGACACCTAGGTGACATACGTTCATTGTTAGTGCGATCTCTCGTAAGCTAAAATGACCCGAACAGCCTTAAATCTAGCGGTCCTTATCGTGCTCGTGCTTGTGCGAGCTCTCGTAAACTGAATTGAGCTTTTTTTTCTGATTAGCAAATACATCATCTAGAAATTAAGGATTTCAAAGGACGCATTGAAATAGATTAAAGACTAGCCATTCTAACTGCACTCCAAAACATGAGCTTCATGTATAAACCGGGACGTCAATAAAAAAAAAACGTTGATATAGCGCGAATCATTTCACTTGGTCAGGTCTCTTAAATCCTCTCCAAAATAACAAAATAAGCTCGAAGTTTAGGGATGACGCTTCTCTTGCATTAGTTTTCAAAACACGGCCATATTCTGTATTTCGCTCGGCAAACGAATACTTTTTCCAAATAAAATTTACAGCTTTTGAAAATAAAACCCAGAAAACGGAATTTGATTGCCTAGTTTTTCAAAAGTACTACAGAGTGCCGGCTCAAAAACAGAACAGCTATTATGTTCTCTTGAATCCTCTCTATGCTTCGTCGGCTATTTGTCAAGTGTTTTGGTTCGAGCTAAACCTAAAGTACACAGGTTGAAGAATTTTTTTATCTCAAAGAGTAATCTTCTAACCCTTACCTATAAAAAAAGCTGTACAAGCTGTTTAAAACGGATCCTCTAATAGAAATGTTTGATTGAAGAAATGGAGACAAATAAAAATAACTGACGTCGCAGAACATTACCAGTAGAAAAGGATGTTTGACGAGGTGACATAAAAGAAGTGAAGACCATTTATTCAACCTCAGCAATGAGAAAACTGTATCTAAGAGAAGTTATCATTTCACAGAAGCCCTCCATTGGACCCCGAAACAAAATATATACACGATGAAATGCCTCCTTCAAGAAGAATAACCCTTTCATATTACATTACTATGTCTATGGTACAACGTGATTTTTAACCGCACCCCGAACAATTCGAATGGTATTTCAAATAAATAACTTTAAAAAAATATTAACCAACACCATGTGCACACGTTTTTTTTTTGAAAACCTCTCCAAACAACAAACAATTGCGCCCCCTGTGATCCATTCACTATCCAAAAATCAACTAATTACCACCAAAGAAATGTCCAAGTGCGCCGTTCAATTCGATTGAGAAAATTTATGTGAAATCACAAGTTTTCAATAAATCCGATTTTTTATTATCATCAAGCCCAATTTTGTGTGCTTGCTGTGTGTGTGAGTGTTTGTTACAAAGAAAAACAAATAACGCTTGTGTGTTATTTTTACAATTTCCTTCCGCAACCCAATGATCTCATCCCGATGCCCAAATCTTGAAAAAAGTTTGCTGCCTCTCAACTTCATTTTGTATCTACACCATCCGCGCGCAGCACAATGTTCCCGATAATGATGAAGAAATTCAAATATTTTCCAACAGTTTCTTCGATTTTCCTTGTTTCTAGATCTTTAGACAAATATTCAGTGTTTTTGTTTTATTTTCGAAAATACGTTCTTTATGGGCAATTTCTGTTTTGCCCTAACCCCAGAAATAATCGAATGTGTGTTGTACTGCTGATATACTCCTGGGTTTCGATTGCTTGCGCCCTGCTATTGCATCCGTTTAGTATTTTCACGAAGCCGTGTAAAAGTTTATTTCTAAAATTGGATGCAACATTGACTCCACACCATCCCGATCCAGAAACCGTAGTCAACACAAACCAAAGTGATGGCGCTGTCAATTGTTCGAATACAAAGAAAAAAAAAACAGAAATTTGTTTTTCATGGATTCAGATGGATTCACTTGAAAAGTGCAGATGCCTAGGTGGTGTACCATTAGAATGGGTTGTGGGAGCTGTGCGTGCTTCTGTGTGAAAGGGGGAAATTTCCATTTGGAAAATTATGTTTCTCGCTAGAGAGCACCACCGAACCGCCACACGGTTCGACAGTTTCAATGACAAATTTTCAGAATAATTTCATTTGGCATCTGAATGCAGATTTATGAATAAATTTTGTTGCACTATTAACGAATTTAAATTTTAAATGTTAAGTGGTAAATCCTAAAGCTAAATGAATTATGTGACATGTTTTTGGAGGCGTACAAAATAAATGACATATTGCGGGATACATGTGTCAAGACTGTTTAGCCGTAGATTTGTCGATAGACATTTAAATTTAAGCTGATAGATGAGGACGTCAATTGCAAACGAAGCTATAAATAAACGATTTGGAATGCAATTGCCAAATAATTATTTTATGTGGGAATATGAGTGAGGCTCGTTTTGATGCGTTTATTTGTTTTAATCAGGTTTGAGAAATATCACAATTTTGGATGGATGGTGATGGGTTTTTAGCGTCTAATGGACAAGGGATTGGAATAGTGGGTTTTCGTTCCATGAGGGAAATATTATTGAGGCCTTATATCCTGGGTTAGGTATAACTAGCGATTGCCCTTAAGGTGTGTCCACAGTGACACTAACATCTATGTGCTAACATCTATTCCACTTCACTTAGAAGTAAAATTTTTTGTCACAATATTATAAAAACTTAATATAAAATTCCTAGACAACCTGTTGTGTGAATATGTCGAAGCACCTTGTCTAGGTTCGCCTGGGACAGAAGACCGGGTATTCATTCCGTGCCATTCTGACCTGGCTGTTTATAGTGTTGCTATTTTTCGTCGTGTTATCAACACTCGCGCTCATCGTTTAGCAAGTCAAATCCGGTTGGATGAGACCAGTACCCGATGGTTACCACTTGGAGGTAAAAAATAAGCACTTGATGTGTAGTCAGAGTTACTACCACTAGGTATTGCCAAGTTAAGGCCAATCAGAGTCTACCCTCGTTCTACAACACCCAACCATCCTATATTTTCACTAAGGTACCAAAAATCCTAAGAGAAAAAAATGTAGTTGCATTCTTGTGTCACTAGAACGACGATGTGCGAGCTTCCTATTATGACAAATGTTTACTAAGTTGCCAAAAAAGTAGTCTCCAAAGTGAAGTCTTCTTTTGTTAAAGAGCGCTGAACCTGAACAGACATAGTGCAAAACGGTTTTCTTCCTTATTTTCGTAAAGAAAACTTCTAATTGCCAGTTGTTATTGTGGGCAAGGCCTAGTCTCTTCGTGTGTTGGCATATAGGTAGCGTCCTGTAACGAAATTTGTCCGTTCGTCACCGATTCTTCGGCCTTAAATTTTGAGCTAGGATAAGTGGACAGTGAAGTGAACATTTTCAAAATCCGCTCACTGCCACGCCCACTTTTTTTTATAAAAACATTGTTTTTGGACAATTGGTAAAGAATTTTGATAAAATGTATGAACAAGATAAAAGGGTATCCGTATCCGTCGGAGCGGAAAATTCACCGATTTTGTATGATTCGAACGATTTTAGCTAAGAGGTATTCTTTCGAAAAGCTGTTCGGAATATTTCTCCGACATTTTGTAACGCATCAAGGCGAATTGCGTTGAAGTGCGTTCAGGTGCAATTTTTGACAGCTAAGTGGAATTCTTTTTCCGATTTTCTCCGACACAAATTCTTCGCGGAATGTAGTAAAAAAAAACTTGTTTTGTCAAATTTTAAAGAATTTTGAAATGCAATTCCGTAATGTCAACATATAAACATTTCGGCTTCAAATCATTTTAACCCTCGCCCACTTTTTGGGGGCGTTTTTGTACATAAACTATTTGTTTACAATATGTGGTGACAATGTTCTTTTCTTTAGTTCATTTCCATTCAGTTTTTTGTCACGGCCAATACATATTAATTTTATGGATGGGATGGGATAGGGTATTCAACGGTCCGCACAGTTAGATTTCTCATATATTTTTATAAAAACATCATTCCAGGAGCGCCCTGAGATGAAGTCAGCAAATGTTTATTGACTCTGCTCTTGAACTGTTTTAGATGGTATATGGTTGGAAATAACATTCAATTTTCGTATTGGGTTGTTCGTGTCCTGTTAGATAGACAGAGTTGATATAACAAGAGCTGAAACTGCATTTCTTATAATACCATGAAATGCTACCAAATTTGAAGTAAGAGAAATGGTGTCTATAAGACGAAAAATTTCAAAACGTATTCCCTCGTGGAAAAGTAAACGAGCCTTGGTATATAAGAAATAGCGATTTGCACCTTGATCTAAGGGGTTTTCAGATAGCGAACACTCGATGTTGATTGCCATATTGTTTTCGCGGCGTCGGTCAAATCTGTTCTTCATTATCCAATCACTGATACCAAATCTTTCATACCATGGCAAATGACACGATTGAGCAGCACGTCCAAGTGATAGAACATTAATACCAAATTGAGTATATGAGTGGAAATGTTGCGTTAAATTTACGACAAAGCGGTCTCATTTTAAAGTCGACTCCCGAGACAATCAGCCAGCTCTCGTATGTTAAAATAAAGCCAGTGTCCGTGAAAGTATGAAAGTATGACATTTTGCAGACATTCAAGTTGGCAAATTTTGCAAATTTTGATAAAAAAAATCATACATAGCAACGAGGCGCGTTTTTGAATGACTGGCAGGTCTATCGTAAACCAAAATGAATGAATGATACGAAAATACACGAGGTTCTCCAAATTGCAATGGATTCACAAAAAGTTACTGTTTGGTGGAGATTTAATTTTTCGAAAATGGTTTTGGTGATATGGATATGAAAGGGGACGGCATATGGTTCTAACAATAAGGCGCCACGTGGTACCAAAGAGTATAAGACTACATAGAGTACGCATCACATTTAAACATTTTGTAGCCGTTTCAGACCGTTTCGAGTTATCGAAGTTCGATCGATTCCAAACCGTGTGCATCATGTGCTTTTTAAATGAAACATGTAGATCAACCTTGTCAGGGCTCGAATTTGGTTATTGCTGTGGAGGGCTTTACACTAGAAATGAAATGAAGTTCTGAACATTTATTTAGTTTCGAACTGGGTACTGTTAAAGAGTATAGCACTACATAGAGTACGCACCACAGCTAAAAATATTGTAGCCGTTTCAGACGCGGGCGGTAAATTTCGTTGATCGTATGCCTAGGGGAAATTTCGTAGATCGTAAGCGTCGGCAAGGATGTTGTTTGATGCTGGGGTAGCTATGTGAACACTGGGGTATCAATATAAATACCCCACATAGAAAATATTCGTTGTATGAAACGCGTACTCTACGTAGCTCTACACTCTTTGGTGGTACATAGCAAAAAAATACAAAGGTAAGGTTATGTCTCGCGTAGGCGATGAATTGTCCAAGATCGTACGATTTGACCCGGTTAGACTTGTTGGGTCTCCTGAATTTACATGGTATGCCTAAACCAGTGATATAAAATCACTACGACGCAGATCTGATGGTGTTAGAAAACTGCATCCGACCGATTACCTAAAAATTCACACAACCCAGGCCATTGCTCAAACTGAGAGGTACCTATGCGTTAGTCTTTTAAAATTCGACCTGTCGGATCCATGCCACCATAGGTACAGAAGTTAATTAATTCCTTTCAACATGGACCTGGCCTTATTGAAAACCCATTTAGAAATAAATATGATTGCAGGTTATAAAAGGTGGGCCAAAAGAGATCACCCTATTGGAAGATGCTCTTATTTTTGCAAACGATGGTTAAACGATAACAGTGGAAGGTGCGCGCTATAAGGCCATGTTAACCGAATTTTTTTTTGCCGCGATTGGACGAAACAGTGGAAGGTGCGCGCTATAAGGCCATGTTAACCGAGTTTTTTTTGCCGCAATTGGACGAATTAGGACATTTGGTTCCAACAGGACGAAGCAACGGATCACACTGCGCGAGCCACAACCGATATTATGAAGGCCAAAAAACATCGGATAACTTCTTTTGGCCCACCTTTTATAAGAAAATGCATAATATTACCTAACTAACGCTTAACAAATTTGCCAACCCGACTGAGAGAGGACCAGACTCCTTTAAGCTCATAATGGATTGAACTGCAACGTAATCCGGTTAAAGATCAAATTATTACTCACCAAGATGGAGAGGATCAAAAATGTACGGTTCGCATTTCCAGGTGATCACAGTAAGGGTTAAGTCCCACAATACTTGGTACTGAGAATACCGAGATACCAAGTGTCTTTAATAAAATTTTTAACTCCAGGAAAACAAGGGAACTATCACACTAATCTCAAAACGAGAAGTTAAGCTGTATCCAGGTCTATGTGAAGATTTAAAAAAAGAAACCTGAAACTACCGGCATATTAGATAAAATTTTAGAACTTTTAAAGGCTTAGAAGCCGTTGTTGCCATACTGAATTTTTCTACTGTTTCTCCAAAAGCTGATTTTCCTTACACTGTAGGGCTGTGTAACTAACTCTAACTCTGTCTTCAATGGAATTGGAAAGTGGGAGAACAAGAAATGTAAAAAATATCAATTTTGAGAGAACAGAAACATGGCCCGGATTCGCACGTAATTTGCACTGTTTTTCCACAAATTAGCGAACAACTCAGTCCATTATTGTTTACATTCGGCTTTCAATTTTACTGCTATTTTGCTGATTGAAACGCAAACATACGTAAAGCATTTCGGATATTCAGTATAAAAATTAAATTTTGGCGAATGTTAAGTTCTTCCACTCACCGATTCAATTAATATAGTTTGTCCCATGCGCTGCATTCAAAAGGCCTTCTCCAACATTATCCTAACCCTCAATCGATCATGGCCAGGTAGGCTTTCCGGTCCGACTTTTCCCTCTACTAACATGCCTCTCAGGGCAATCTTAAAATTTAAGTAATTCATCAATCTTGTACTAAGTTCATTAACTTCTGCCTTACTCCGTCATACTTAAACCCATGTAATGTCATTACAGTCCTCGTTATTTTGAATACGATTATGAATCCCCTTGTCGATGCACATTGCTTTTTGTGCAAACAGAAAGTCTACCAACCTCTCTTGTAAATACTAACCCCCCCCCCCCCCCCCCCACAAAAAAAAAAACAACAAAAATTGTCCAACTTAATTAATTAACATTCTTCTCTTACTTGTTTCTTGCAGATAATCAACAAGCACGTTCGGATAACATCTCATAAACCGGTGAGTGTGAAAATTAAGATTTATAAAGCGACACACAGATACCAACAGAAGGCAAAAACAAAAAATGAAAACAATTCCCTCCACTGCACGCGCCAACACCTGCCATTGCAATCCGTATCTGAATTCCGGATATGTTATGCGGAATGGTTGCGCCGCCATTCATTAACGCTTATTGCAATGCGCGCACACACACTCTCGTATATCCCCATACAAGCCAAACAATATTCGCAAATGTATCTCTATGTGGGGCGCTGTAATCTTGCAAAAATGAAGTGCAATCTGTTTGCTCATTAAAGGAATGAACGTATCGCGCGGCGGCGAGCGGGCGAAAATATTTCGCGCGAGTCTCTCGTTATGCGAAACCCTTGAAGGCTCCCTGTTTTGTGTGTGCTCTCGTTTCGCAGGGGTTTCGTTGTGTTTATTCGTTATCCTTTTTGTGCATTTTCTTGTTTTCGTTTCCACTAAATGTTTTTTTTTTTTTTTTTGTTCGTAATGCAAGTGGTTAACTTTCAGTTCACCATCTTCGTGTTGTGTTGTCCATAAAGCCGTGACACGACATGCACGTTAAAAGTTTAAGCACACGCGCGGAGGGCGGCCTGAGGAGGACCTAGTGCAGTACACAATGCACACTGAACTGTGCACTGTGCACCTTAAGCGCATCCATTTAATCTCAGACACCTTTTTCAATAAAATAAAAATAATTATTATGGCAGGCAAAGCACCATAGCTGCAGCAACAAAGGAGGTGCTGATACAAGACGAAAACCCCAAAAGGGATTAGGCTGCTTCTTTGGCCTCTGAGAAATGATATACAATGGGAATGTGAAATGAGCGAGGAATTGAAGAAGTGTAACACGAGTAGCGTCGAAACAGACCTCCTGTTGGCCACCATTGTGCCTGGATGGGGTTTTCTTTACTTCAAAAGAAGAGGGAAAGTTATTTTTTATCGCACTGAATTAGATATTTTAGTGTGTTGGAGCGACGAGTTTATCTGCAAACGTGAGTCGGCATTTTTGTTGGCCCCTTTGGGAAAGTTTCGCTTTGATTGTGCAAGTTTGAAGGCGGAAGAATCTTTTAACGCTTTGTAGTGAGTAGCAAGAGTTTGAAATTTTTTTACGTATAAAGATCGAATCAGAATGTCGGTCACACCGTACGTCTGTCTATATGGACCGATGTCATCAGTTTTTGGGGCTAACATTTTCAGATAGGATGGTGAAATTTAGTATGTATATGGTTTTCCGTTCAAATTTAATGTAAACATGAAATTAATTTTAAAATGGCACAAATATGCCTTTTGTATCTACAAAAAAAAAATTGAAAAAGTAGTATCAAGCGATATATTTCCACAAGGTCTTTTGAAAATATTTGGGTTATTGAAAGATTTAAGCCACACGTACACAAGTGAATGTACAAGGTGGCGCAAAAGTAAACCTCCTATCAGAAAATGCTATAAATTTTGCGATTGGCCCCTAATGTCAGTTCTGTTTTGACATTTGTGTAGTAAACACGAAATACACGTTAATAATCAATATTACGCTACACTGCTCCAGAACGCGGAATATTGGTGACTATTTATTTGAGCAATAATCGGTCGGTGACTTTGGCACAACGTGAATTTCGTCGCAGATTTCCTAGCCGTCCAACGCCTATTGGTGAAACACTGCGACGTTGACTGGCACAACACGAGATGCTGCCAGGCGTGGCAGATCCCGGAGTAGCCGTTCTGCAGAGAATATTGCTGCTGCAGCCGAAGATGTCATGGAAGCGCCGTCGACCAGACGACGTGCCACGCAAATGGGTATCAGTCGACGGCCTTTACAGCGAATTTTGGTACAAGATAACATACGCTCACGCCATCCTTAATCACCACCAAGAGGAAGATGATTTTTCATCAAAAATAATCATGAGTGATGAGGCCCATTTCCATCTTAGCGGGTACGTAAATAAGCAAAATTTACGCTTCTGGGGCACTGAACATCCGCGTGTAACCCACGAAGAGCCATTACACCCACTCAAAGTCACTGTATGGTGTGCTGTTTTCGCTGGAGGAGTCATCGGACCGTTTTTCTTCGAAGACGTCGCGGGCCAAACGGTTACTGTGAATGGTGAACGCTACAGAGCAATGATCAACGAGTTCTTTTTGCCGCAACTTGATGAATTGGGATTGGAAAACATGTGGTTCCAACAGGACGGTGCAATGGCACACACTGCACGTGCCACAACCGATATGCTGAAGGATGCATTTCCCGGGCGCCTAATCTCCCGTTTTGGCGATTTGCACTGGCCAGCAGGATCGCCTGATTTGACCGCTCCAGACTTCTTTTTGTGGGGCTTTTTGAAGTCGCGGGTTTATGTCAACAAGCCTCAGACTCTTGCAGCTCTTAAAGATAATATCCGTCAAGAATGTGAGGACCTTTCGCCGGAAGTTTTGGCCAAAGTGATGGAAAATGCCATAAAAAGGGCTCAAATGACAATCAACTGTGGCGGCGGCCATTTACATGACATCATATTCTCGACTTGATGTAAAAAAAATTAAAAGACCAAATAAAAATAATCCACAAGAAGAATCAAAGTTTTTCATTTTTTTTTTAAATTACAGCCAAAAAACATCGGAAGGTTATTTTTGCGCCACCTTGTAGATGATAGGTGTGAGTTTCTGTATGGTCTGCAAATGCAAGATGTTTCACTTCATTTAATTTCAGTTTTTAGGGAGTTACTTAAAAATATAACTTTTTTTTTACCAAGATCAAAAATAACTGATAAGTTCAACAGGGAAGTTTAAGGATTAGGCAACGAATTAAGCAATCCTGCGATGTTTTCAACAACGTTAAAAATCTTCAGATCATAAACGTTCGATATGATACCAAGTTTCACAGTCTATCGGGGCCTATATCACCATTAAGATGTGTGCTGTCTCTTCTCTTTTGGAGTCTGATTATGAACGACTTGGTTCCAAAGTTAGTTATGAGTGTAATTATGTATGTATGCTCACAATGAGGGTGAGCTATCTCGCACTTTCTGAAATCTGATTATGAATGACATGCTTTTAAGCATAAAAGATTTAAAATGTGGTGTTGTTTCATATGCAGATAATGTCTCTTTTTGACACTTGGAACAAGCATGTGAATTGAACAAAATCCTGCTAGTCCAGAACTTATTAATTTCACAGAAAAAAAAAACACACAACATTCCATCATAGTCCCTACGAAACTTTATACCTCGTACTGACAAAGCCGAAAAAACCTTGAAACTTGTCCTAGACAGAAACTTTTCCAAAAAAATTTGGCATATAACGTTTGGTTAAATTTTAAGGGCCGATTTTGAATTTAAAACCACACCGAAATGTCAAGTTTTTTCCTGCATTTCATTCGACATTTCTCAATTTCAGACTAAGTCAATCTGAACCATGGAAAGATACTCAATCGAGAAACGCGTTAAAGTTATTCAGGCGTATTATGAAAATGGGCCTTCAACTCAAAATGCATATCGTGTACATCGTGATTTTTTCGGTCGATTTAATCGTCCAAATGTGCGTACAATCGAAAAAATCGTGCAAAAATTTGAAAAAACCGGGTCTGTAGGAGATGTGAAAAAGCCCTAGTGCATGCTCGTACAACTCGTATTGCAGAAAATATTGCTGCTATCCCCGATAGTGTGGCTTAAGAGCCGTCCACCTCAACTCGTCGTCGTGCCCAACAATTGCACCTCTCACGCTCGTCGTTGATGAACATTATACATAAAGACTTGCATTTACACGCTTTCAAGGTGCGATTGACTCTAGAACTAAAGCCTCTTGACCATCAGAATGGTGTCAAGAAATGGCAACAGTGGATATGATCAATTTTAGAAGAAAATCATCTTCAGTGATGAGGCACATTTTCACCTCAGTGGATTCGTCAAAAAGCAGAATTGCCGCATTTGGGCGAATGATAATCCAAGAGTGATTGTCGAAAAACCAATGCACACACAAAGGGTGACTGTTTGGTGCGGTTTATGGACTGGCGGCATATTCGGGCCGTTTTTTTTTTTTAATTCGGCCGTTCAGGCAGTTACTGTGAATGGTGTTCGCTATCGTGAGATGATAACGAACTTTTTATGGCCCGAATTGGAAGATATGGATGTGAGGGATACATGGTTTCAACAGGAAGTTGCCAATTGCCATACAGCTAACGAAACAATAGCTCTTTTGCGCTAAATGGCCGTGTTATCTCACGTGGTGGCGATGTCAATTTGCCGCCAAGATCATGTGATTTCACACCGTTGGAATTCTTTCTTTGGGGTTATTTGAAAAAAAAAAAGGTGTACGTCGATAAGCTAGCAACAATTCAAGAGCTTAAGGATGAGATAATTCGGCACATTAGCTGCATAGAACCTCAAATATGCCTCAGCGTCATCGAA
Source organism: Rhingia rostrata (assembly GCA_949824845.1). NCBI lineage: Eukaryota > Metazoa > Arthropoda > Insecta > Diptera > Syrphidae > Rhingia > Rhingia rostrata. The sequence continues at coordinate 90,197,155 of OX463757.1, read as the reverse complement.
AATTTGGACCATCGGATGGAGGTATGCCGCCGAGGCCGCGGCGGCCTTTTGGCCAATATTTTTTTCGATACGTAATTGAATCATACCAATATTATCATAATAAAAAGAAATGACGATAATTCCCTATATTATTTGTGCTTTATTCAAAATCAACATCGGCCCTTTAAATTTAACAATCCTTTATAAAGAATTGGGCTATACACACGTGAATAAAGTGAGTGGGGATGGATTCGGGTGTTGAAATTAATGGTTGAGCTTTGAACTTAGGAAACCATAATTTAAAAAAAAATAAAATATTTCCGTGAATACTCAGTCATAAGTGCAAGAAAATAGTAAAAGCCTCAAGGTAATTCGATGGATAAATAGGTAAGGCGAATGTAAAGATCTACTTAACATATGATCGACTTGTTTGGTGTCAAACCTCTGCTATCGAATTTTAATCTTCTCTTGTTAAGCTTTGTCCCGAAGATATGAAAGTCTATAGAAAAATACTGCTTCCACGACCTTTTCCAACGGGCATCACAAGGAGGAGGAGAATTGCATTAGTGTCATGAGGAAGGTAGAACACTATCTACCTCATCATCGGTGCAGTGCAATAGCCACCGCGGAATGAAGTTCTCACAGCCATCCTGAATCCAACAGTGAGCCCAAGCAGGAGGGTTCATACTTAGCATACATCCGAGTGCGAGTTTGGACATGCCCCCTACAAACCGCCTGTTTGGGCTCACTGTTAGATTTGGATTGTGTGCAATGTTGGTTGTATGCAAAGATTGAATATGTATACAACCACCTTGCTGTTGAATTGAAGTTACATCCGAGGTTGAATGTATAAAATGGAAATAAGCGTGTCATATTTCACTTTCGAAAAGAAAAAAAGCCCAGTGGGGGGCACTGCATTTAGCCAAAAATTATGCACTGCCTCTATACTTCAGCCGCCGCCGGACAGATACTTTCCTTAGGCATAGAAGTAAAGAGGTTGAGAAGACACTTGAGCAACATATGTCTGCATGGATGTTGAACTGAGAGTATTTTTTTTTTTTTTTTTTTTTTTATAATTTACACGTACTCAAGGGGTTATGAATACCCTTTTATATGTTGCCATAGTACGAGCGTTAGAGAAGGGGAAGAAAGAGAGGATAGGAAAGATTTTGGATGTAGTGGAGACTTAAACTCCATGGGTGGTGTCCGAACTAGCTTCGGGGAGTCACTTTTTCTTGTGTTCGTTAAATTTGAAGAAATTCAAGATGGTGTGCATACTTTTAGGTATTACACCGACCTTTAATTTCTTTTAAATAAAAGTGAAATGGATTTTTGGTTGGGATTGAACGCGCAACCTTCCACTCAACAGACGAACACATTACCACTACACCGCGGCCACCCACCACCCACCATGACATACTTCCTTACACCATCTCCCACCAGTCGCCAGATTGTATATAGTCTGTGGTGAGCCCGTTCCTACTGTCCTTTTCCTGCGTGATTTTTGTGTTATCTGTGACAGAAAACTAAATTTTCGCTTTCATATTGATAACATATTCAGAGCCAACTCCGCACTTAGGTTTGATAAATGCCGGTCTTGTGAATTCTACAACCTCTATGTCACAAAATCACTCTCTTTCACATATGGTAGACCTATCCTTGAATATGCCAGCCAAATATAGTCGCCTTACCACAATACCCTTTCCATCTTAATTGAGTGTGCCAACGCAGATTCATCCATTTTGCTCTACGCGGTCTGCCCTGAGTAGACCGTTTTAATTCACACCCCCTATGAGGATCGTTTGAAATTGAAACTCATAGATATTCACTCAGCCGACAACTGCTAGCACTAAATATTGATTACCCCGCTCTGCTACAAATGTATCCCTAAACGCAAACTCTCGAAATCTGAGATCTGTTCCCCTCTTCCCACTTAGCTACCCCTAACCATATACGGCTATAACGAGCCAAGTTCTAGAATGCTGCGCATAACTCTTTTCATTTTGAATGCAGCAAACTTAGCCTGCGAAACTCCCTCATGTCCACCTCATCATCCACTAATCCTTAATCCTTTTTCTAATAAATAGATCAGGTTAGGGTAATTTAGTCTTCAGTCCAGCTTAGTACGAAGCTTTAGTAAAAATATGAAAAGGTCACAAACACCTTACATTTTTAGATACATGAAAACTAAGAGTTGAAAGACTGTTGGTTTTTGAAGACCCCTTTATGACACAGCTAACCTCAGTTTGAACCACAAGCTGTGTAAGCAGATAATTTACATTAGTTTTCCAATGCTTAACGAACTTCGATCATGATCATGGATTTTATAGGAAATGGAGTACAAGGATACAATAATCCATTGGACTGATAGAAAACGTATGATATCTGGCTATGAAGGCACTAGATAAACTTATCAACTACTAATTAGCACAAGCTAAGGAATAATATTGAAACAGCCTCCAAAGGCATTCTCCACACAATTCGTAGTTCAAAGACCTGTCAAAGAATAATCCTTCATAAATAATCACACTTCCTTTCAAAGCAAATAAAACCAAAATATCCTTTCCGTAAATTGTACAAACTCAATGAATACGACTCCTTAAAGGATGTCTTACCTTCTCAAATCTCATTTCACTGATAGAAAACAACCTTTCAGATAAAAAATTCATAAGATACGAACTCAAAATGCCAGCAAATCTACACACAAGCTACAAAAAAAAAAAATCTTTGGCATCGGATCCTTTCGAATGAAAGCAAAAACCCATATCTGCAAGCATCGTAAAAGTATCCTTACCGCAAGCACTTCTTTTCCTATAAAATCACACCCAAGGTGTCAAGACATCATCTCAAACGGCAAAGTAACATCATCACCAGCTCAGTAGTCAGTCGGTCGGTTGGTCATCTCATCCCTAACTATGTGGCAAAGAGGTTCATTGCATACCCACATAAATGTTGCAATGAAAAATTCAGCCAAACGAGCCACTTACTACATATTAATTCGCACCTGTTCTCCAGGATCCTGCTCCTGCTATTCCAAAACGGTATTTTGCTGCTGGTGGGGTTGAGATTGAGACGTAGAGACTGAGCAACTTGACTGAGTGTCGCCCGCGCTGGTAGTCAGTCGCACTTAAATTACTCCTTAACCCAGCAGTGCAGTCACATAACGGAGATGTGGGCACTTATAAGCCCGAACGTGTATCCACACACACACACACAGAAACTCAACGGGGCCCGCTGCAAACCGAATCATCTTCGTTACTTTGTGGCGGACCACATGGAAGCAGAATATTCACACAAGAGTTCAACAGGAAAAAAAAACGGAAGAAGATGAAAATCGATATTTCAAGTAACCACGAGGAGGACGGCGCAGTTAGTACCTTTCATTGCGTCGAGACCGACCGACAACGACACAAGAGGGTATACCTTGCTTTAGCGCGAAAAAATCATGGAGGGTTGCTATTTTTTTCCCCGCAACTTTTCCTCAAATTTTAAGTGGATATCTCTGGTGTTTGCGGTTACTACGCTAAGAGTCAGTACACGATGTGTGTGTGTGTGTGTTTCCCAGAGAAATACTAATTCTTCATAAAATGCCGGGGAAATGAACACACGACTTCAGTGCGAAGGTTGCGCTATAAATTACTAGATTGCCTTCAGGATCCAATTGGAAGGCAAACGGACGTAAAATTTTGTGTACGTCTCGCCCAGTTAATGACGGATGCGACGTGTGTTCGTTTGCCAGACTGAGGTGACTCGAAAAATCCCAGGCTCAACGTTAAAAAAAAAACTTTAGTATCCAATGAAATTGTTGAATAAAAAATAATAGCTTATGGGGCAGTATCTTAGAGAGTTTAATGTTTAATTACAGGTTTATGGATATTTTTAAGGACTTCTTTCATTAGATGGTTTTTATGGCGCACTTTTGAGTCGCCTAATAAAGTAAACGGTCTTAAGGTGCAGTGCAATTGTGAAGGCGGTTAAATACACTTTGTGACGATTTCCATACTCGTAAAAAGTGGACTTATTTTTTGAATTGCAACAGTTAGGCACGGTTTGCTAAGTGAAGTCCGTTAATTTAGTTTAGAGACAACGAACCAACGTTTTTGGCTTAACACGGGATTCAATTGACTGATATCAAAAAGTACAGAACTACATAGAGTACGCATCACAGTTAAAACGTTTGTAGCCGTTTCAGACGCGGCGGTAAGTGCGAAGGGGAAATTTCGTAGATCGTATGCGTTTGATGCTGGGGTAGCAATGTGAGCACTGGGGTATCAATATCAGTACCCAACATAGAAAATATTCGTTGTATGTGATGCGCACTCTTTGCTGATTTTTATGTTAATAATAAACAGATCTGCAAGGATCTGGATCTGGGAATTAATTATTTCGGTAAATTGTGATTTAACTTGGTGGCGCAGATGGTTCGATTCTCAACCACGGCCACACGAATGGATTTTATTCACTTGTCTTCCTCTAGTTATAATCTGCATTCAAATTGGTTAATTTTAACTGTGCCAATCGGATTGCACATCAGGTTCAGGTTCTGGTATTTGCAGAAGAAATTCACAGGCACACTCTCATAGATATTGAAGTTAGGTCTGTTGACATTTCACATATTCACATAAGGAATAGTTATCATAAGGCAAGCCAACGGAATGTTATGGCTCTGGTTTTTTTTTCTGTTAAATGTTAAGCCAGAGACGGAATATAATGTACAACGCAATTTTCTTGAGATATATTGGTCTGATGAACGGCTCCGAAAATACGAACTTGAATTTCAGCATTTTAAGAAAGGTAGACGTTGACATTGACATCACAGTAATTCGCACATGAATGCATCGAAAGGTAGAAAGATTAGCTAACGTACGCAGCTTTCGCTTGTAAAGCGTTAACTCCCGCTTAACTTCCGTTAAGCTATCCAAAAGTACGCCTGTATCAGTTCTCGAAGAGTACTTGAAGATCACAGAGATGCACTACCATTTCAAAGTTCAACAAAATGTGAAGGCATGTGTCCCTGGAAACAGAAGAACCCGGGGTAGAAACAATCTTGATGAGCTGGGAAGGAGAGTCACTGCCACCAGGATGAAACATACAACCTCACTATTTGACTATAAATCACGGGTATATGAGCAAGATATCACAAAGCCATAAACATAGGCAATCGACGAAATTTTTTGTTTGCGCAATACTCTCGTTAGTATCCAGGGAGTAGCATTTTCTCACAGCCACTCATGTGGGGGTGTGTACTTCTTGCAGAATTGCAGGACCTCCTGTTTTATCCGAACGGCTACGTTGCGATATGGCTTCCATGACAATTTATACTACTAGCACAATTTGACAGATCATCACAAGAGGAGTGAAAAATCATTTAGGTTTTGCTACGGCTGGAAATCGAACCCAGACCTTCTGCGCGGCAGTTCATCGCGCCTCTGAGCCCACAGAAACTTTAATCAATAATAGGAAGAAATTGCATTCATCACTACAGATCTATTAAAAATTCCCGCTCCTATTATTTCAGTTTTGCAAGAGAAGCAAGCACGACTTCACAATCGAACCCAGACCTTCTGCGCGGCATTTCATCGCTCTAACCACCGCACCACTGAGACAAGCGAAGCCTTAAGCAATAAAAAAAAGAATTGCATTTATCACAACAGATCTAAAAGAAATTCCCGCTCCTATTATTTCAGTTTTGCAAGAGAAGTAAGCACGGCTTCACATATCGATAGACAAAACGTGGCTTTTGTCTATCGATATGTGAAGCCGTAATTATGATGTCCAAATATTCTGAGCATGTGTTAAGCCAAACAATTACAAAATTCTCTGATGCAGCTGCAGTAAAAAAAAAAGTCGATATCCATCAAGCCACAACAACGGCAGCAATCAACGTCGAAAAACTGCAATAGCAAGTGATCCCCAAAGCTTTAATAGACTTGGTATTATTTACGCATTACGCACCTTATGTCAAAGCCAAATGGCGAAGATTTTTTGAAGTCTTAAGATCGACCGGCTGCTGTGTTCTTTCACTTAACAGCTCAATAAGATGCAACTGAGCTTTTATCAGCAAAGAAGAAGTGAAAAAAATAAGATCATGTTAAAAAAAAAAACGAGTGTTCAAAGCCTAAATAGAATCCTGTCGAGATGGAATAGTTGGAAAACAATTCAACTATAGTTCGAAAATAAATACGAATAGTTGGAAAACACTTTCCAGCTGTAGTTGTATACAATACAAACGCTCATACCGCTCCTCGAATATCTGAGCGCAGGAGTTAAATTTTTGGAAAAAGCAAACAACCATAATCTCCCCTTTGCCTTTCTCTGGCAAATTCTGGCAAATTCCAGGAGATCTTAAAGAAAGAAGAGGCAAACACACTTTACCTACATGTAGAACCTTTTTAAAAAAAAATTTAAACTCAGTTCCAACTTCCAACGATCATTCGCGTGAGTGGGTGGTGGGAGGAGCATACAAAATGTGTTTACTAGAGCTTAAGAGAAAGTACAAATACATACCCATATAAGTTGGAACAAGTACACTAAGAAAACTCTGCAAAAATCTATGGAAGAGCTCAATTCATAAAATATGGAATATCAAGAGCACCATGTTGAGACTCAACATGTTTGGACTTGCAAAATGGTTGCAAAAAGGTGTAAATAGTTGAAAAACAGTCACAAGCCTCGACGATGCTCAGAGACAGAGACCAATGTACGGTATATTTCCAAAACGCATTCCATAATAACAAAAAAAATTGACTATGACGTAGACGTAAAATGTTAATGAAGATTCGATTAATGATGGTTCGATGAAGATAAATAAAACGAAATTACGAATAAGATTACGATCGCAGATTTATTAACTAAAATAATGCGAGGGAAAAAAATAAAAGGGGGGAATATGCCTTGATACACATTGAAGCTCAATTCAATAAATAAGTGAAAAGGTGAATATGCCTTGATACACATTGAAGCTCAATTCAATAAATTAGTGAAAGGTGAATATCAAGAACACCATGTTCGGACATGCAAAATGGTTGCGAAATAAGTGTAAATAGTTGCAAAACAGTCACACGACTCAAAGAGACTCAGAGAGGATTATAAAAATTTACAAATACCAGTAGAAAGTGTAAACAGAGACCAATGTACGGTATATGTATTTCCAAAACGCATTCTATAATAACAAAAGAAAAAAAGAATTGACTTACCTATGACTGAAACGTAGAATCTTCATCAGCAACTGAGGTTCGATGTATTAAATACGAAATTACGATTACGATTACGATCGCGGATTGACTAACCTAACGCTAGGGAAAACAATCAAAAGGGGACAAATGCCTTAATACACATTGAAGCCTGTGCAGCTTAACACCATTATCATGATGATAACATAACTTACACTTCACTTCATTGCACTGAAAACACACACACATTGCTGCCTTGGCTTGACTTAACATGGGCTTGCACTTGAACTTGGCATTTTAAAAATTTACATGGAAAAGCAGAACACATATTTCACATTGACCAAACAACAAGGGGCTACAGAGAGACCAACACACAATAGAAAAAAAAAACTATTTGGGCCGAACTTTACCGATACCGAACCGCGACCCGCACTTTACAAAGCTTTACCTACTACTAAATGAGGGCGAGTGTCCATGGCACTGACCTACATCGCTACAACAAGTCTGCAAATTTTTGCAAAAAAAAAAAAATCTCTTCTCTGAGAGATCACCCTATGAGAGATTACACTTTTGTTTTCAACGCCCTGCTTGACTACGGCATGTATGGTGAATGGGTTGGGTGGCTGAGTGGGTGGTAATAAACTGAGATCGGCTGAGAGCAAGCCAAGTCTGAAAATTTGCAAGAAATATGTTGTCTGAGGTCAGTCTATGAGAGATATGTCATGAGACATCTGCCAGGGGAGATTACAGTTCTGTTCTCAACGCCCTGCTTGACTACGGCATGTATGGTGAATGGGTTGGGTGGCTGAGTGGGTGGTAATAAACTGAGATCGGCTGAGAGCAAGCCAACGGCAAGTGGTGAAATCAATGATCTCTTGTGTGTGAAGATTTTTTGGTAATTAACATACTCAGAGCGAATGCACCATGAGTACACTGGAGAGACAAGCTGTATGGCAAATTTGATGTCAATTCTGCTAAAAAGCAAAAACAATTCCAAGTAAGTTGAATTTCTCTAGGCTCATCTTGGATGACGCTCTATTTTTGAAAGAGTCGGAATGCAAGAGTAAGCAAACAATGTTGCCTGCTCTTTTGGTGAAGATGAGAAATATCTATATGACGACTTTGGAAGCATCAAATTTTTATATTTGAAACATGAAACATGAAACATGAAAACAAAAATTGCATACCTGTCATAGAGCACACATGACAAAGTGATATTAAACTCGGAAAAAAATAGTAATTCTCGCTTCCAAGGAACATGTAGCCATGACAAAGTGATATTAAACTCGGAAAAAAAAGTAATTCTCGCTTCCAAGGAACATGTAGCCATGACAAAGTGATATTAAACTCGGAAAAAATAGTAATTCTCGCTTCCAAGGAACATGTAGCTATGAGATAGCTGTTCTCTAGAGCAAATAGAGGAAATACGGTGAACTTCGATTTTTTTCTAAAACAATTAATTTGCACACAATTCCAGAAACATGTTTTTATTGGATAATGTAGCTAATTTCTAGAAACATGTTTATCAAGATGATGAACATAAATCACTAGATCTACATAATACTGTGGAAGTGACAACAAGTTGCGTAAAATTATTTTTACAGAAATTACCACAAGCACAGAAATATTGAAACACTTTTTTTTAAGAGTGAAGCTATATCCATAGGCTGTATTTTAAAAAGAAAATAAATAAAAGTCAATGCGTTTTTTTAATACGTTTAAGGAGGCAACAATTGTTTTTCCCAACTTATTTTTGCTAAATTGATGTTGCAAGTGCCTATGTTTCTTGCCCTCTAGCGTCTTTTCCATGTTTTTTTTTTTGCTAGCTTTGGGCATTATAGCCTGCTTTATTGACGGATGTTCCTTGACGGCTGCCAGAGTTTGTGGCTAACTTATAAAACCCTCACTCTGTTTAAAGAAATATACATAAAAAGAAAAACAGATTTATTTCACTAAATAGTGGTAACTCAGTTATCTATGCATATTCTAGAGGATTAAATGCAGATAACCAATGGTGAGCTTAATAAATGCGTTTGTGCAAGTTGTACCAATGCGGTAAAATCGGATGATCATATAGCCAGGAGATAATCACCAAAACGCAGTATACAACGACCGAGATTGTTTTGCATATTTAGATGTTGTAGGAATACAAAAACGAAGTCGAGATCACTTTCTCCAAAGCAATTCACCGGGTCGTAAAACTTTAGCTTGAGAAGTCGGTTGTGACTCCTGGCATTTGGTCGTGCTGGAATCACATGGCCTTCAGTTTCATTCGCTTAATTAAGAGATAAAATATTATTTGATGGTCCATCAACCTGCACAGTTCTTAACAAAATTATCAAATGACTCTTTCAGAGTATTATCACAATACGCTGTAACTTTGAGAAGATACAATGGTTCCGTAGAGAACTCACGAATTTGCAATCGACCAGAATAAAACTCCTGAGGCCACTGCACTAGAGGGACGATTTTCCATAAATTTGTGCAAATACTACAATAAGCCGAAAATATTGTCATCATTGGTTCGATTAAAAGTGAGAGATGCTACAGCCATGTTCGGTAGTACCAACGATTATAGAGCCATACAGACGATGAACTGTATACTAAAAAAAACTGTTCTATGGCGGGTTGTATTGGCACAGCCCGGCAATTATTTGAATCTCGTTTCTCATGTATACACGTGCACGCCGCTCGCCCATACCGTGAAGCTGGTGAGCATAAGTTTCTGTTTTTTGTTCTCAATGCGTCATCTGTATGGCTTTATAATCTTTGGTAGTACAGAGCAGGAAGCGAATGGATCCAACTAACCGACGACCAGACCGAGAAATATCCAACGCGCACAATCGATGCACTCCACAGACACAAAATCACACTGCTTTCGAGGTTTACATAGGCTGCGCAGACAGTTTATAAGACCCGGGGATTCGGACATCGAAGTCATGGATCAAAAATCCCTCTCTGGGGCAAGAAAAATTGAGGCTATCCAACCCGGCAGTCCAAATAGGTTCTCACAAAAAATAAAATATTTAGAAGAAAGGATCATATTGACATTCCATTCCGAATTTCCCAAACGACAGCGAACAGACAGACAATCACTGCTGTTGGTGAAAGTCCGGCAAGTGTTGACTCGAATGAAAGTTTTTTCCACGATGGAAAATCCTGCTTAGGATTTCTAAAGATACCAGAAAAAACTGAAAAAAATGTTTGTATTCTTGGACAGCATGCTCAACTGCTGGTGGTGAGAAATTAAGTAAAATATCTTGGCATCTGGCTTGACAAAGTTCTGTATTTTAACAAAAATGTATGCTTGTCCGGCAGAACTAGGGGGCTTATGCTCTGACAAGAAGACTTTTTCAAAGCAGTTAACTTGATTCAATGGTAACTTGGTCATATGCTACATGGCCCTTGTAAAGTAAATCGTCGCTTATGGTTGTCCTCTGAGTTTCAGTGTAGCACAGTCCTACATGGAAAAGGAACGGCTGTTTGGAAGGTGGTGTCTCCTTTCCTGCTCATGAACAGACTAACAGTCCCTTGGAGCATTGAAGGCTTACATCTTTCAATGGCATTTTCTATTGCGCGTCTCAATAGTTATCTGTCACTCAAAAAATGTTCAGTCTGTTGGCCGCGATGTAGAGGCAGTGCGTGAAGTGTTACTGAACCGTAAGTCGTTTTTATAAATCTCTTTTGTTTGGGGTTTTTTAAGTACCACCATTTTTTTTTTAATAAAAATCACAAACATTTCAATTTTTGCCCAAATTTTGATTATTTTCTGTGGGGATGTGTCATGTTCTTGGGAAATACCGATAAGAAGATTTGAAAGACAACATTGAGAGCGAAATACGGCCAGAAAGGTTCATAAAAGTCTTGAAAAATTGGTAACGAGGTGCTTATATGCCCGATGTTATAAGGTTAGCCAAAAGAGATCACCATATTGGAAGATGATCTTATTTTTGCAGATGGCCGCCAATGTCGAATCCGTTTTGACATTTGTGGACAAGACTGATGTAGAATACAACTGAACAAGCCATGGAGCGTTACCCGCAAAGAACGCGGAATTATTGAAGTGGACGACTTTTCGACCGAAATCATAATGAGCGATGAGGCTCATTTCCACCTCAGCAGGTACGTGAACATGCAAAACTATCGCTTCTGGGGCACTGAAAATCCACGAGTAATGCACGAGGAGCCATTACACCCGCTCAAAGTTACTGCATGCTGCGCTGTTCACGCTGCAGGAGTCATCGGGTCAAACGACAACAGTGGACGGTGCGCGCTATAGGGCCATGTTAACCGAGTTTTTTTTGCCACTATTGGATGAATTAGAACTGAATGCCAAACAACATCGGATGACTTATTTTGGCCCACCTTATATGATCAAACAATAATGCCATGCATTCAGTTTCCAAACAAAGCTTACAATTGGGTAACAATTTAGGAAGCTCTGACACACCTTTATGTTTTCTGCACTTCAAGTTCATAGTTTCTTACATTGACGCTACAAGGTTCAGTTGTTTTGCTTTAATGACTGTTTAGTCGATGTGAAAAATTGTATACTCTCTTGCAAAGGGAATCAATTTGGTCTTGAGGGGGTTAGAGCTAGGGCCACACCTTTTATTTTCTTTAGACAGTTTTCGAGAGGAACAAATCAACCAAATTGATACTCAAATGAACTGAACACGTTGAAAAAGATGTTGTCTAACAGTCAACGACCTCATTGGCGAAATGTGTATCATTCTGATGTATGATACACCATTCAGAAAACAGGTTTGAATTGGCAGGCTTGGTACTATCAAAATCTTTAAATTAATTTAAAGCGCGATCTAGATATGTACCCTAGTCCCTGAGAAGAGGATCCGATATTTGTGGCTAAACAATTTTGAATTAAGATCATTAAGTTTGATTTTATGGGTAAGGGTAGCTGCCTTCAAGTTACTTAACAACTTCTGATGTTTTTTTAGAGGTCTTCAAACTCAAACGTAACTTTTTCAAATAAACAACTCCAACAATCGCATAAAATCAAACCACCAGCTCAATGTCGATATAAATAATCTCTTCACATACTGGCTCCATCTTGTACCATTAAAATAAACTACCAACACTTATACACATGTCAACCACCTGAATTCAGAGTGTCACACAACTTTTCATATTCGCAGCCATTTTCAATAAAACAATCACCTCATTATGCAAATGTTTGTCATAAACAACACCTGAACCATAGTGCTGCGCCAAATGTCCCTCCTGTTGGCGATTTGACCAAAAACAAATTTTTTTTTTTTACAAGTCAATCGTTTTCAACATCAGAACTCCAAAGTATGCTATGGGGTGGGGGGGAGATTCAATCGATTCACGATCGCGTCTACCATCTAAATGAAATACGTAACACGAATCTATAGAAAAATCAACTTCAACCATCAAGTCACGTTTATATGGAAATTACTAAAGCGCGCAGAACTTGCTGCTAGTTTGCTGATAGAGCATACCAGGTACATTTGTTGCCTCAACGCCCCGACACGCCTAGGCGTAATTCGCTGATTAATTGAGTCGACTTTTTCTCACATATATTCTTTCTTGTTCGGTATTTTTATAAATTACCAAATTTGTTTGATCTGTTGGCTGTGATTTATTTTAAGAATTTATAAAAACGCACACGCGTATGTGGGCGAAATGTGCAAAAAAAAAAAACTAACAAAGTTTTTTTTTTGGGTAGAAGTTCATTTGAATATTTTTGTTTGGATGCTTTGTATATAGGTGATCGATTGGACTTTCCAAATGAGTTCGATGAAAGGGGGAGGCCCATCTATGTTTACAGAAAATTCACATAATTAATGGGTCTAAAGTCTGATTTAACGAAAATTGCGCTCGAATGAGTTTTTAATCCATATAATCGCTGGCGGATCAGAGACTGCTAACAGTGACATGTACTTTTCAAAACATGAACCAAAACAAACATTTTGGGTGGATTTTGTATTCAACATTTATCAGCACCATGTAGAGGGAAGTCAGTCGTCCTACATCAACAATTTCTTGTTTCACACCATATTGGGTAAGACATCACTTGTGACAGTTGTAAAGGGTGTTCTAATAAGACGGATCGATGGTAATTCTAATTTATTCATCTAATTCGGTATGTCTGAAACTTTTCTGAAACACACTCATTATGGGGGCGTACTAGATGTTTTATTTTTTTTTTATAATTTACACGTACTCAAGGGGTTATGGATACCCTTTATATGTTACCATAGTACGAGCGTTAGAGAAGGGGAAGAAAGAGAGGATAGGAAAGATTTTGGATGTAGTGGAGACTTAAACTCCATGGGTGGTGTCCGAACTAGCTTCAGGGAGTCACATTTTCTTGTGTTCGTTAAATTTGAAGAAATTCAAGATGGTGTACATACTTTTAGGTATTACACCGACCTTTTTATTTCTTTTAAATAAAAGTGAAATGGATTTTGGCTGGGATTGAACGCGCAACCTTCCACTCAACAGACGAACTTGCGGCACGAACATTGACCAAATTTTCACACCTAAGGCCATGGTTACGACCAACGCTAGTAAACATTGGCGCTATCTAATGTCTGGATAATCGATATCATGGTCACTCACGCTTTTTTACTTTCGCGCTAGTCCGTGATGGTCCTTGCTTGTGATTTTGGAAATCAAAACTCCCTAAGGCATACTTTTTGGAAAAGCCAACGAAATTTAAGACGCATTCAGTCCTATCAAGGTATTCGTTAGGAAGAATTTCTGAACTGAGTTTGGTTTCGAGGTATACGTTGCAAAACAAAGTAAATGAAGCTCACAATCTCGTTCAATGTATTCCGCAACTTTTCTTCTGCGGTAGAAATTCAATGCGTAGCTGTCAGAAATTATTGACTTAACGAATTGTGAAGCTGTGAGTTTGAAATGATAATCGCAACGGAAACATCGGCAGAGTTTTCTTTAATTTCGAACAATCCTCGATAAGTTTGACCATATTTTGATCGACGCACGGAGGCATCCATGGTCTAGAATTATATAGAAGGATGAGGAAATTCGGAATTACATCAAAATTGATACCTGAAGTAGCCTAGCACTTTTGGACACGCAATGCAAAGTTCAGTTTGGAAACAGCTCTTTTTAACTTTTCCAAAAATGTACTTTCCGACAAGGAGATTTCTTCAAAGTCCTGGAACAGATAGTAGGGCAGGAGCTAACACGTTGTCACCTTTCACAAACATATATATATAAAGCCATACATATGACGTATTGAGAACAAAAAGCAAAAACTTTTGCTCATCAGCTTCATGGTACGGGCGGGTGGTATGCGTCTACACGTGCACACATGAGAAACGAGATCAAAATATATGGCGGGCCGACCCGAACAAATTTTATTGTATGCAGTGCATCATCTGTGTGCCTTTATAATCTTTGGTAATACGTAGACACCAATACTTTGGCTCGCAGAGTCTTCGATTCCCCAGGCAGACGTCGGACGCAGTAGAGGGAGACCTCGCCTTAAGTGGCGCGCACAAGTGGAATCCGACCTCAACCAAGTGCGCAGCTGGAGGCAGTTAGCTAAGGACCGGGCTAATTGGAGAGGAATGTTGGTTGAGGCCCAGGTTCATTCCGTGCCATTCTGACCTGGCTGTTTATAGTGTTGCTGTTTTCTACTCGCGCTAATCGTTTAGCAGGTCAAATCCGGTTGGATGAGCCACTACCCGATGGTTACCACTTGGAGGTAAAAAATGAGCACTTGATGTCTAGTCAGAGTTACAACACTGGGCATTGCCAAGTTAAAACCTATCAGAGTCTACCCTCGTTCTACAACACCCAACCATCAAGGACAAGACAAGGTAAATTCTATCAACAAACAAAGTACTGTCTAACCAAAACCTTGGAGAAAAAATTGTCACTCTTCATTGCAACAACTGTAAGGTGGTAAAAGAGCTCATTTATCTCATAGTCAACATCAACCCCATGAATGACACATTAGTAGAGATACGACAGAGAAAGACGCTAGGAGAACCCCTTACTTTACGGCACCGAGTGCTGGACAGCAAGCAGGAAAGTGGAGCAATTTTTTCGAACGAAAATTGCTTTGACGAATTTTTGGTCCTATATTCGAGGAAGGTGAATGGAGGGGAAGATACTACCACGAGCAATATGAGGTATAACGAGATGCTAATATAGAAGGAAACATTTGCTAGGCAACATGATTCATTCAATAGATTCTTCGAATGCCAGCCTTAAGTTTCGAGATGCCCTAGGAAACCGATTTAATAAGTTTGTTTCGAACAAAACAATTTTTTTTTGTGCAGCCCCCTAAGTTCTTATCACTACTGCGTGGACTGCATGTATTCAAGTCCTTCATGCAATCGTGCCTGTAAAAAAAAGAAGGCAACATGCTAAATACAAATTTTTATCGAATGCCCACGGCGTAGCTCTTTCTCAAAGGAACAATGCTTGTGTTTACTTCTTTCACTCCAGTTTTATGCCGAATCCCAAAAGCTGAGTTGAGGTAAGCTTTGCTTCCGCGGAGTATTACTTTGTCCGATCACAAATAAAGAAGAAAAAGTCACTGGTGGTTCATTTGTTTGAAATCGAACCCAGACCTTCGCTATGGTTCATCACCCTGAGATGGTTTCATGCCATCCAGCTGATACTATCCCGCTGTATTTGGTGATTTAAAAAAAGCGTTATCGAGCTTGTACAATATGCTGAAGATAATGTGAAAGGAAGTCAAAGTGGTCTCCATACCCAAGAGTGGTAAAATTTCCGTTTTCGTCCCTTCTGTAGAATGAGAAGGGGTTATGCCAAACATTGGATATTACTATGGTAATGGATCTTAAAACGCATTCTCTAGCTGGTACGCATAGTTCAATATGTTTGGGTGAAAAATTGTAAAGTTCCGAAACTAGCCAGCTGAAGGGCTTATAAGTCCATGGTCATACCTCCTTGCTTCCGGTAACCCTATGGGCTAAAACATTTGCTATCGGTGCTTTAACATATATAGAGGAGGTTAGAAAAATTGCCCTTGGACACACTGAACCTTACTATTGCACAGGTAATATGTAGAAAATTCAACCAGGCCTATTGAGGTATCCGGTTGGTATTTCAACTTATATAAAGGAGGCTAGAAAAACTGCCCTTGGACACACTGAACCTTACTATTACACAGGTTAGATGTACAAAATTCAACCAGTCCTATCGAGGTATCCGGTCGGATGAACAATTTTCTCCTATTGATTCGAAATTGGAGAAATCTGTACAGAGGTTTCCGTTTCAATTACAATTTCGAATAGATCTTCCGACGAAATTTATCGCACATGATATCGCGGCAAACTAATGCGTTAAGTCAACAACTTTTGACATCTACGCGTTGAATTTCTTCCAAAGCTGTCCAACGAAGATTTGCAAGCTTCATTTACTCTGTTCCGCAATGGATAATTCGTAAGCGAACTGAATTCCGATTAGAACTGGCTTTCGTTATTGAAATTCATCGACCTCGATAGGGCTGAACATCTTATAGTGTGCAGCCTCTATATTTCCTTCATCCTTTTGAATGCTAAACTGTATCCCTTTGGATTGATTAGTACTTTGTCGAAGTGTGAAGTGCCAATTGTGGAGTTTACTAGCCTAAAGGCACAATAGGTTCGATTATATTTTTGCTGGTATGGTGACTAAGGACTAGTTGAGTGGTAAGCTAAGCTACCTTCGTCAAAACTCGAAAGTTATGTTTTTTTCAACTATTCCTTATCTTGCAAAGCTCTTACAACGAAAAGTATAAAACTATCCTAAGAAACTTCTTAAATTTTTTACGTCGATTTGGAATGGTAAATCGACGTAAAAAAAAGTCAAATTCGCTGTGCTAAAAATATGCGAAGTACATACACAAGCGAATGTTTAAACCTCGTGTGGGCGGTAATCCCCTTTTCAGACTGCTGGCAAAATACATTTTACGTGTTCGCATTTTGCTGTAATAATATCGTGCGTTGAGACTTCAACCACACTTCAAAGGGACTCCTTCCTTGTGGACTATGCCAAATTTAACTGATGACCTTGTTCATACCCAAGTGACTACCCGTACCTTTTGCGTGATTCCACAACAATCCCCATGGATTAAACCTTACAAATAGCCCACAATAGGGTCAAGTACGCCCACCAGTATCGCAAACATATACATGCATAACAAAACTCTCATTAGACTGACTTTGCGGCAAGAACAGTTCTCCACACTTTTCCCAATTAGAAACTTCGAATACGAATGTTGGCTCGTTATCTCCACGGAAATGGTTATGAATTGTTTATGCAAGACTTTGCCTCAGCTAAAAGGATGCCAACATAAATCACATCCCCATCGTGATACGGCAAACAGCAAAAGCAATCTCCAACGTTATCTAATTAAACTTTAATTGCATACGGTACCGTTTTATCCGGCACCAACACACCGCAGCCGCAGCCGCGCAAAAGTGCGAAATTATATCTCGTGCGAATGACTAAATTCCTGTTTCTAATTACCAGGGAGTAATTTGCGACTTCCACTCGCAGAGGTACCCTTGACTACAACATCTGCTCGAAGGCGCACCGTGTTTGTTCCCTATTCTGTTGTTTTGTTTCCACTGCATTCCGTCAGGAATACAATCGAGCGCGCAAACAAATACCAACACCAAAGTGTAATAGCATGCTAAATCCAGTGGCA
Organism: Rhingia rostrata; assembly: GCA_949824845.1. Taxonomy (NCBI): domain Eukaryota; kingdom Metazoa; phylum Arthropoda; class Insecta; order Diptera; family Syrphidae; genus Rhingia; species Rhingia rostrata. The sequence goes on along the minus strand of OX463757.1, from coordinate 90,179,323 downwards.
AACAAACCGAAACCACCTATAACAACAATTCACCCGAAATTTAAATTAATAAATTAGGCAAACATTAATCATCTTTGTGGCTCCTCACGACAGCCATACACATACACATGCTGGCAGGCTGGGGATATGCCACGCCCATTCCCTCATCAAGTTAATTTCACGCGGGCACAAATTTATGAGTTCGGATTTTTGTTTTCGGGGGAGACGTATCCATCATACATAACCGACAGGGGACCGAGCAACGGGTTTTATATTATTTTCGTATCCCGAAATTTATGTTTTATGTCATGTGGCATGTTCAGTGACCTACACCGCTCCCTAGTTTCCCTAGTTGCCCCACCGCCATGCTCCACGACCATTGACGGAGCACAATATAATCATCATCATCGAAAGAAGCCGAATACAAGTGGTGGGTGCAGAGAAGCAGCTCCATCAGCTCTGGAACAGGCGCCGCTCTTGAGATTTTATTGTGCTGTGCGTGTTTGGGTTTTATTCTTCCCTGTTATTTACGAGTGTGTTTTCTATTATTCGCATGAGATAAAAACATTTTTTTTTTATTTTTTTTTTGTTGGCAAAACCTGAAGGCGGAGAACAAAAAGTTTTTTATTAGATCAATCAAGCGTTTATGTGACATTTGACGTAACCGAGTGTGAGAGAGGCTCTTAAATGGTTTCCTTTGATTTCAAAAAGTTAATTGTGTGGTATTTTATATCTCCTTGGAACGGTTAATATTAAGTTTTAGTGAATAATATGTCAAGGTTGTCAGCTGGGGATAATCTTTTTTTTTTAAATAAATATCGTGACATTTCGCAGTTTAAGCTTAAACGTACTTTTAAGGCGCATGTGATTAACGGCATATAAATATGTAAGCAATAAGGTAATAAATATTTTAAACCAATCATGGAGCCGGTTTTGTGGAGGCAGCCAACGTCGCATTCAATTGTCGTGTCAGATATTTATGGTATTTTGTTGGGGTTTCATAAGTGATTAAGTGTTGTAGGAAAGGTCGTTCGATTGTAGGTAAAATTCTTAACCTGGCTTTATTAGCTACCTTCGTATAGACAGACTTTTATTGGCATAAATTTATCTAATTGCAGTGGGTCATATCAATCCTAACTTGGTCATAGATATCAATGATTCAGTAGTCTGCAGACGTGTCAATATGCTTCCCCATCAAGGCACCCAATGATGTCGGTAATCTCAAACGATACTTGAAAAAAAGTAGTATGAGCCTTGGTCGTCATAAAAAGAAAACATGTTTGACACAACAGATTCGTAAAGACCCAGGGCCTTATTTTTACTCACTACTATTCTGTTTGTTTACCTTAAAGCCATAAATTCTGTTCCAAATTTTTAAACCGCATACGGTTTTCTAAGCTGTGAAATAGTTATGAACAGAAGAGAGCTAGCAGCTTTTAATCTTTTATCAGAAGTAATTCAGATTTGCTTTTCATGACCATTAACACAAAATGATTTGTCAGGCTACAGGAGAACCTATGAAAATATGAAAAATCATGTTAGCGCTAGGAGTCGAGAGTCTTCTGTCCGTCAAGCTTTTGATCGCATTGGAAAATCCACCACTGAGCGCTCATCTGGTGAACACAAATTGAATTATTTTCCTTTGTCCAAACTTTTTGAAGAAAACAGGTGATAACCTCGGTACTCCGTCCGTAACTTTCAAAACGATAAAAGTTGACGATAGTGTAGAAGACTTTCTAGGTGCATAGCGCTTAACTTTTATATTGTGTGAGTGCACAGGTATACAAATTTCATGGTACATATTTAGAAAATCTCCCTTACTTACGTTGACGATTATCATTTATAAAGTTACGAAATAAGAATTATCCCGATCTGGTCCTTTTCATCGGGAAAAAAAGGAGAACCGCACATTGACCTCCAAACATAAACGACGTCAGTCTCAAATATGTGAAATCAGTCAAGTGCATGGCGCTGGTCTTGGACAGGGCATTTACACTGAAAGAAGAAAATTCATGAGCGCGTAAAAAAGCTACCGCACCCATAATGTAATTATGAAGCCAATAGGCTTGAGATGGGGTATGCAACCTCAAACTGCATTCTGGCTTAACATACACATAATGGACAAGGCATTTACACTGAAAGAAGAAAATTCATGAGCGCGTAAAAAATCTACCGCACCCATAACGTACTTATGAAGCCAATAGGCTTGAGATGGGGTATGCAACCTCAAACTGCATTCTGGCTTAACATACCATACACATAATTAGATCCATACTCCTCCTGTATGGTGTTATCGTCTGGTAGACGGCTCTAGATACAGCCTCAAATCGGCACCTTCTAGGGAAAGTACAAAGAAAAGGCGGCTGATCTATATGAAGTTTTATTGGTTATTGATAGCTTAATCAGTTAGACTGGCTAGTTAGACTAGTCTCAGTTTTTTGAATTTATTTGAATTTTTTTTTAATTTCTAGAAGGAGCATCCATACAAAAGCACTGCCTCTTAGATTCAACGGTAAAAAGAGGCAGTTGACATATGAAAATACATATGTACGAAAAACTGATGCAAGTCTTCGTAAGGAGACTCCACCAGTCTTGCATAAAAGGAGACATTATCGATGACGTACAAATGCAAACCCAAGGCAACAGAATTCTCGAAGCCGTGAATTCTAACCAAAAAAAAGAAAAGCAATGAACGGAAGAAGACAAAGATACCGTAATCAAACGCGGCCTTTTACTTGCTAAGCTCGCCTGTGATAGGACCTAGAATATTGACGGTGTCTTCAAAAACAAGACTATTCTATCCTCAAAGTGAAATTCGAGCCAAATCGTAAGAGACGGAGAACAGTACCTCAGTGCAAACGATGCCAAGGTTTTAACCAATCGAAATAATAGTACCAGATAGTACCATCGTGCATTTATGCAGGTACACATCTCTCGGGAGAGTGCAGCAAAACAAAGCGTCCGCGCAAATTGCACTGAAAAGCACCCAGCTAATTATAGAGGTTGCAAAATCGCGAAAGAACTACAAAACCAGCCTTAAAACATCCTAAAATCAATAAGCAGAAGACCGTCAAAAGGATGAGCTCAGATCACAAATAAAGTGCGAAGAAAAATCCGTCACTGGTTGGCGCGAGAACACGCGTAACCGAAAAAAAAACCTAAGTTGGCTTTGAGGGAATACTACGCATATTCAAGCCAATTTAATCTGAAGATACTCGCTCAACCATAGCTATTTTATAAAGGTAGTCCCTAAGGATGCTTTTCATTTACTTACTCATTTAGGTTGCCCTACAGTCCGGAATGACCCTGAGCCTCAACCAACATACCTCTCAAATCAGCCCGGTCCTTAACAAACTTCTTCCAGTTGCGATTTCTACTTGTGCGCGCAACTTGAGGCGAGGTCTTCCTGTACTGCGTCTGACGTCTGGCTGGGAATCGAATACTCTGAGAGCCGGATTATTGGTTTTCATTCGTTCTACATGTCCTAGCCAACTTAAACATCCAATGCGGAGTTTTTATTAACCAGTGACATGTCGCTGTACAGCTCGTATAGTTCTTGGTTGAATCTTCGTATCTAAAGCCCGTTTACTCAAACAGGACCAACGATTTTTCGAAGAATTTTACTCTCGAACCGACCACGGATTTCTTCATCCGCTTTTGATACGGTCCATGTTCATTGCCGTAGTAGTAGTAGCAGGACTGATATGACCAGGGTGTTATATAGAAAATCCTTCGTAGTTCGAGTGAAGAGCTTTACTAATCAATTGCCTTCTTAGCTGAAAGAAACAGCAGTTGGCAAGAGTTATTCTTCGTTTAATTACTGACGACATGTTGTCAGATTTAATAGCGGAGCCGAGGTACTACCTCAAAGTTATATCTGTCATTGGTGACTTATTCGTCGATGTTGTGTGTCCTTTCGTGTTGACAGCAAATACTTCCTACCCTCGTTTCTATACTACAAGGTGGCGCAAAGGTAATCCTCCTATCAGAAAATGCTATAAATTTTGCGATTGGCCCCTAATGTCATGCGAAATACACGTTAGTAAACAATGTTACGCTACACTGCTCCAGAACGCGGAATATTGGTGACTATTTATTTGACCAATAATCGGTCGGTGACTTTGGCACAACGTGAATTTCGTCGCAGATTTTCTAGCCGTCCAACGCCTACTGGTGAAACACTGCGACGTTTAGCCGCTCGCCTAGAAGAGACTGGCACAACACGAGATGCTGCCAGGCGTAGCAGACCCCGGAGTAGCCATTCTGCAGAGAATATTGCTGCTGTAGCCGAAGATGTCATGGAAGCGCCGTCGACATCGACCAGACGACGTGCAACGCAAATGGGTATCAGTCGACGGTCTTTACAGCGAATTTTGGTACAAGATTTGAAGATGTTTCCGTACAAAGTCCAGACGGTGCATCAGCTGTTAGCTGCTGACCGCCAATCGCGTCTAACATACGCTCAAGCCATCCTTAATCACCACCAAGAGGAAGATGATTTTTCATCAAAAATAATCATGAGTGATGAGGCCCATCTCCATCTTAGCGGGTACGTAAAAAAGCAAAATTCAGTGCTTCTGGGGCACTGAAAATCCGCGTGTAACCCACGAAGAGCCATTACACCCGCTCAAAAGTCACTGTATGGTGTGCTGTTTTCGATGGAGGAGTCATCGGACCTTTTTTCTTCGAAGACGTCGCGGGCCAAACGGTTACTGTGAATGGTGAGCGCTACAGAGCAATGATCAACGAGTTCTTTTTGCCGCAACTTGATGAATTGGGATTGGAAAACATGTGGTCCCAACAGGACGGTGCAACGGCACACACTGCACGTGCCACAACCGATATGCTGAAGGATGCATTTCCCGGGCGCCTAATCTCCCGTTTTGGCGATTTGCACTGGCCAGCAAGATTGCCTGATTTGACCGCTCCAGGCTTCTTTTTGTGGGGCTTTTTGAAGTCGCGGGTTTATGTCAACAAGCCTCAGACTCTTGCAGCTCTTAAAGACAATATCCGTCAAGAATGTGAGGACCTATCGCTGGAAGTTTTGGCCAAAGTGATGGAAAATGCCATAAAAAGGGCTCAAATGACAATTAACTGTGGCGGCTGCCATTTACATGACATCATACTCTCGACTTGATGTAAAAAAAATTAAAAGACCAAATAAAAATAATACACAAGAAGAATCAAAGTTCTTCTTTTTTTTTAAATTACTGCCAAAAAACATCGGAAGGTTATTTTTGCGCCACCTTGTAGCAAACGTGGCTATGACATCACGTTGAGGACAGAATATGGTTAGATATTACCCCCAACGATCAGTGTCAAATCTCAAAGCATGTAAACGAGGTGATATTGACATTCAAAACCTTAAAGGATACTTTGATTACGCACCATTAATCAATAACTTGATACGCAAATCTGATTTATTTCGTATTCTGAACCAAAACTACTCGCCACCTCAGGATCACTTCTATTTACGTCAATATTCCAAGTTGGAAACATGAATTTACATTTTAAACTTCATGAGCCACAAGAGTAAAACAATTGCCGTCATCTCATGGACACATGCAACTTCATTCAAAATGACCCCCCTCGCGATCGACCATAACAAAACGGCGTCATTTAATTACCATGTTTCCATTCTGCCATTGTATTTGCACTTCCTATCGATACGGTAATAATTGTTTAATGGCGTCAGTATTCCCGTTCCATAAAACTATTTAAGTGTCATCAGTGGAGTTTTATTATCCCTCCGGTACCGGTTGCGTATCCATAAAGATTCAAATGCCTCGTGTTATAATAGACAACCGGCCGATCTCGTTCGACCGCCAAGTGACGCTTCCTCTCCATGCACAGCCAAGAACTTTTATTACCCCCAAACAGAACGCGCGCACCCAAATCAACCCCAGAGCTCCTAGGGCAGCACGATTGCCCCTGCTCCATTCATTGCCACGAGTCGAACTACACAAGTACTCCATGAGGATTTTATTGCGTCGAGCTTGGGTCCCATAAAGTCGTAGTTAATAAACGCAATACTGAGTGCACAACACTATTTGTTCAACAATTTTGTTGTTTTATTTCAGGCAATTCAAATCCAATGATTGGGTTACATACACTCTCACTGTTGAGTGTGTGTTAGTCAGATGTGAGTTTACGTTGATTAATTTGTTTAGAAGGTAATGCGCGCGTCTGGCTGGCAGATTCAAGTTTTTAATTTACCGGAAAATTAATTTTGTGTTGACCTAACCTCATAAATTGTTTGTTGTGTTAAAGCCGGTACGCTCATGAGACTTGCAGCCAATAGGACAGTGACCATAGGAGTGTAGGTGACCATAGGTATAGGTGGCCCGACGGATGATGGGGATAGGGGTTCACATTGTGTGCAAGTGCACTTTATGATGTGTTAATGATGATGTTTGATTGATTTGTAGATAAATAGATAAACACGAATAGCAATCGAAATGTTTGCAAACACGTTGTCGAACGGCTGCTATAAAGATAGTGGCGCTGATTTTAATTACTTTTACACTTCAACTTGAAGGCAGTAACACGGAATCGTAAAAATTAAAACAGATATAATCCCCTTCCGGCGAGGGTGTTCCCTTTATTAATTTCAATTTTCAAATCTCTTCCAAGTTTTGACACCACAGCGGGACTATAAAAGGCAATTTAAGGGATGGTCGATAACAACACCAAGAGTTAAGAGGCACACTAGTCATTTTCTCCCTCTACAGGAATATTTCATAGAAATACAAAGCAGACATTACTGCAATCCGTGAAATACGATCTGACATCTACTACGGACCGTAGAAACAGCGACAATTCGGATTCGGATTTGTTATAAGTGCCACACTTAGGCACGAAGTCTTATGTTTCAAAGTTATTAGCGAATGCATTGTAGCAATGAACAAGGAAATGTCGTAGTTGAAACACAGACGATGCTAAGGATATGGAAGAACCACTTCTGCAGACTGTTAAACGGCGATTACGAACAAAATTCCGCTGTCAGGCAGAACGAACCTTTTAATAATGGCAACGACAGTGAAAACTGCCAACCACCCGACCGAAGTGAAGTGAGGATAGCAATATCTAAACTCAAGCTTAATAAGGCTGCGGGAAATGAGGGCCTTCCCGCCAAGCTTTATAAAGCCGGCGGAGATGACTTGGTAAGAAGCATCCACCAACTCATAAGCCAAATCTGGTCGGAAGAAAGTATGCCTGAAGAAAGGAACCACAGCATCGTTTGCCCGATCCACAAAAAAGGTGACCCTCTAAACTATGCCAACTACATCGCCTACAAGATCCTATCTGCCGTAATATGAGAACGCCTAAAACCGTTTAATAACAAACTGATCGGCCCTTATCAGTGTGGTGTTAGACAAGGAAAGTCCACAACCGATCAAATTTTTAGACTTCGGCAGATGCAGAAAAAAACCCAAGAAGTCCAAAACGATACCCACCACCTATTCATCGATTTGAAAGCCGCTTACGAAAGCATTTATAGTGACGAACTATACAGAGCCATACCTATTTTTGGTATACCGCCCAAACTCGTCCGTTTGTGACTCGGAGGATTCTCGCTGCTTCATCAGGGTCGGAAACGACCTCAACGACACATTCGATACCAAAAAAGGAAGGCGATACGCTATCATGGGACTTCTTCACTTTGATTCTTGAGAGGATTGTGCAAAACTCACGAGCCAACACCAGAGGCACAATTTTCCAAAAATCGGTACAACTAAACTGTTTTTCAATAAGAGCGATAAAAAAGTTTTTTTAAATAAAACAAAAACGGTTTTGGATATCAATGAAATTCTCTTTTCCTGTGAAAGTAAGTTTGATGCCATTATGTATCGAACTCGATTTCTTTTGCATGGCCACCACGGGCACGCTTGCAGAAGTCCAGACGCTGAACCCAATTTTCGACGGTTTTCAAGCATAAATCGGATGATAATGCTGCAATTTCACGTTCGATATTCGTACGAAGTTCATCTATCGTCGCTGGCTTGTTGGCATAGACCATAGACTTGACGTAGCCCCACAAGCAATAGTCCAACGGCGTCAAATCGCAAGCGACTGCACCATTTCGTGAGATAACACGCTCTCCAAACTTGGTTTCCAATAAATTGATTGTGGCATTCGCTGTGTGGTTTGTGGCGCCGTCCTGTTGGAACCACATGTTCTCCAAGTCCATATCATCCAATTGGGGCCAAAAATATTCGGTTTTCATTGAACGGTAGCGATTTCCATTCACAGTAAGGTGCCGGTCTTGATCATCACGGAAGAAGTACGATCCAATGACGCCGCCGGCCCATAAAGCACACCAAACCGTAATTTTTTCGGGATGCAATGATGACTCATGGAGTACGTGTGGATTGCTGCCTGACCAATACCGCATATTTTGTTTATTGAGGAAGCCATTCAGCCAGAAATGAGCCTCATCGCTGAAGATGATTTTTCGATGAAAATCCGAATCATTTTGAAGTTGTTGCTCAGCCCAATTCAAGAACATACGACGCTTCTGGTGGCTTCAGTTCTTGCGTCAATTTAATCTTGTAAGGATGTAGGCCAAGATCTTTTCGCAAAATTCGCCACAACGACGTCACAGAGATGATGCCCAACGCTTGAGAACGACGTGTGAGAGACACATTTGGGCTTTCTTCAACTGCAGCCTCAGTGACAGCAATATTATCGACACTACGGGCACTTCTTTGTCTCACTGGCACGGGAACATTTTGTACTGTGCCTGTGGATTCAAATTTTTCCACTAGACGCTCAATTGTTGATCTGCTAGGACGATTATGACGACCATAAATTGGACGTAGTGCTCTTAACGTTGAGGCCACTGACTCGGAATTTCGGTTGAAAATTTTAATAATTTCGACTCGTTGTTGGATCGTATATCTTTCCATCATAAAATGGCAAACCTTACTGAAGAGAAATGTCAAAAGAGCGGCAAGAAATATGGCGTCGTTTGCTGTCCCTGTCGCTCAACTTTTGTGGCGTCCCTGTTGAAAAACCCGATACTAACATACGCCGAAGATATTGACAACATTGCTAGGACCCAACGTGATGTCATAGACAAGTTTGCTAGTATAGAGAAGGAAGCGGCAAAAATGGGTTTAGCAGTAAATGAGGGCAAGACGAAGTCTATGCTGTCAACACGAAAGGGCACAAAACATTGGACAAAACGTCACCATTGACAGATATAACTTTGAGGTAGTACGGGACTTTATCTATCTCGGCGCCGCTATTAACTCTGACAACAACGGCTCGTCAGAAATTAAACAAAGAATTACGCTTGCCAACCGCTGTTTCTTCGGGCTAAGAAGGCAATTTAGTTGTAAAGCCCTTACTCTAACTACTAAGGAGATCCTGTATAAGACCCTGATCATCCCAGTCTTGACCTACGCCGCTGAAGTATGGACCGTCGCAAAAGCGGATGAAGAAATCCTTGGTCAATTTGAGAGGAAAATTCTTCGAAAAATCTTCGGTCCCTTTTGCGTTGACGGGCTATGGAGACGAAGATTCATCCAAGAACTATACGACCTGTACAGCGACATGTCCCTGGTCAAAAAAAAAACTCCGCATTGGAGGTTTAAGTTGCCTAGGACATGTAGAACGAATGGACACCAATACTCCGGCTCGCAGAGTTTTCGATTCCCAGCCAGACGTCGGACGCAGTAGAGGAAGACCTCGCCTTAAGTGGCGCGCACAAGTAGAAAGCGACCTCAACCAACTTGGATTTTGCAACTGGAGACAGTTAGCTAAAGACCGGGCTAGTTGAAGAGGCATGTCGGTTGAGGCCCAGGTTCATTCCGGACTGTAGCGCCACTTAAGTAAGTAAGTACTGCTTGGACCATGGGTTGACCTCTCTTTTAGTTTAATTAAGTCTTCAATGCATTCGCAAATTTTGGCATGACAGATTGAATTTCATTACTCTAAGTTTTATATTTTTTTCTATCTCAAAATATCCTTAAAATCATTTGCTTTCTTTCCAAAAATTTTAAGGAACTGAATAAAAATCTCTATACCCGAGTTATACAGCTAATTGGAACGCATATCGGTAACTACGAATAACTTACAATGCACTCCAATTAAATTCTTCAAACCCCTACCATCTACCAATAAGGGTCTTATTTTAAGCGTACCTATGTTGATTCGTATATTCAAACCCTAACCTATCTCTACATTTGATTTGACTCCATGCATCTCACTGGCAATAGGTTTGATGGCCGTTTTGTGAATTACAATTCTCAACCGCAACAATCTAATCTTCAGACCTTTTGATACGAAAAATCTGTTCATTTCCGTTTTATTGCCTTTCCTTGATGACCCGTGGCTTAGTTTCATTTAGCGAACCTAAACGCTCCCCATACAATTGAGTGTTTCAGGATCATAAAAAGTTAACGAGTATGTGTACTCGTATCCAAACATGTATAACATTGCCTTCCTGTCCCAATGGCTTCTCTAAGTAGCCATTACGAATTTTCGTGTTAAAATCTCTGCAAAGCCTACAGCAGGGGAACATGGCTACAAAAGAAAATCCTGTCCACTTGTCGCCTCCCTCCGGATTAAGTGGCTTCTATGCTTTACCCTCCACATGACGGAGTTAAGTCCTCTATTGCCAGTCGAAAATGACTCCTACTCTATAAATGGTGTTTACTACTAGTTCTCTCCTGCGGAAATTGCTCTCCTCCATCTCGGGCTGCCATCTCACATAGAGCCCACCAGCCACCACCTACCCAGCACACACACCACCACCCAGGTCGTACCTTATCAAAGTAACGCGCAAAAGAGCTTTAGAAAAGGAAATGAAACGAAGCCTAGCATTCGCTGCACAGGGTATACATGCTCGTCCTACAATCCACATCCATCCGCACGATGCCGTTAAAAGGCTGAATATTGCAGAATTGAATTTATGTGCTCTCATTAAAAATTTCCCTTGATTCCCGTCTCGTCTGATCCTATTCAGCAATAGCGCACGACTGCTGTGTCCCAGAAGTGTCGGGGAGGCCAGTCTGGCGGTTGTGATTGTGACTTGCGAAAGAGGAAACGGGCCATACAAAGCGATGTGGCTGATGCTACTGCGCTACCAGGAACCGGCTCGACGGGCGAAGGCTTGTGGGTGGGAGAAAACTTTGTGGTGTTGCTGTCGTCTGTTGGGACAACCATGGAGCGAAAAGTGTTAACAGACGATGACGACAACGGTAAGGACACGACTCGGTGTATATGTACGCCACTGCATCACCAATACTAACAAAACAATAAAACGACAAACGTCGTTTATTTACTCCACTCACAGATGGCGGAGCAATGACTGAACTTTTATTCCCTTCAGAAGGATCCGCAGAACGAAATGAAATTGCGCTAGCTACGCCATACACAGAGAGTACTTGTATGTGTGTTATGGCATTGTAGCTTTGTCGGCATATATCCTTGCGATGAGAGAGAATAAAATAAAATCCCAGATAATGAGATTGTGACTAAAAACACCGAGAGTTGATATAAACTTGGCTGGGTAATTTAAATTTCAACTTTTACTCTGTCAGTCGAGTCGGAACTATAGGCACAAAGCATATCTGAGAGGAGTAGTATCCGCACTGAATCAAAGCTTAATTAAAAACGAGTACATTAGCAAAAGGGAAAATTGTATTTCAATGACAACAAGATGTAATCAAGTGAACTGGTATTGGTGGTGGTGGTGCGCCTCTTCATTTCGTATGAATCGATGTGTGCAATGATTTCGTTTGGCTTTCAAGAATCTCAAGTATTCATTAGCCCGGTTAAGTATTCCATTCAGGATTGTCAAAGAAGACAGAAATTCCAACAGTCAAATGAAGTATGGAAAAAGGATGATGAAAGGATTGTTTGTGAGTATAACGAGTCAATAACCTTTCTTGAGAGTTTACTGCAGTTTAACAATAAATCAAAAGGGGCAATGTGATTGGGTATAACTGTTTATTAAAATACGATGTTATTGAGAATAAAACATCAAGCCTAACCTCAAACTTTCAAGGAGGATTCAAACATGCTAGGGCACCAAGAATTCTTTGGCTGAAGCATTTCGATAGAAATGTCTATGGTATGGTCAGGTGGACCAATAGAGATGCACTAAAAGGGGGAAGGATGGGATCATGTATGAAGATCTTGGAAGATGTTTGTTAACTATGCTCTAAAGTTTAGGGTTTTACATAGAAGAAAGCATATTTGTTGCAGGTTTTCTGGGCTCCAATCGCGTAATTTGGTGAACGATTGTCGTTGAGACGGGCTCGGTGGCGCGAATTTTAGTGGAATAGCCGCGCAGAAGGCCATTGCAACACCTAAAAGATTTTTCAGTGGCCCGAGAGGTGATGATCTGACTAATAATTCGAGTAGTAACAATTATTAAAAGCTTATCTTAACTTAGCCGTTCGGAGTCGGCATAAAACAGGAGGTCACGCCATCGTGAAAGAAGTACACACGCACACATGAATGATTGTAGAAAAAACTAGGCTCTAGGTACTAATGAGCCTGTTGCGTCAAAAATTTGGATTTTTTTTTTGCCGTCGAGATGATTGAACAAAATGCATGGTAGTCGACCTTAATCTGTGTTCGACAATAAGGCAATTATGCCAGCTTTATGAAATGTATACTGCATCTGCAAAGTGATGTCGATTTCGATCGTTTATTTCTGTAACAAAATTAATTTCGTTACTTTCTGTGTTGGAATGTGCTCCAAAAAGCTAAGGAATATCTGCTTCAAGTATCCGGTGATATAACCACTGATAATCTGATATTAATGTAAATGCAAACCGCTCTTCTCTAAATAGAGTCCAGAAAGTAAAGGATATTTTTTGTAGCCGAGATCAAGACCTTATAGGTGTCTTATAGAAAAAAAAAGAGTTGGACTGGTATTGAGTATAAAAAGCTGTTTGTGTTTATAAGCCGCTGATTTGGCAATAGAAGTAACATGCTATCAAATGTAGACCAAGTCCTTACAGCTGCCTTATAGAAAAAAAAGAGCTGGCCCGGTATATAATTGTAAACCGCTGATTTGGCAATAGAAGTAACTTTCAAGTATGCTATCAAAACCAACCATGCCCTTTAAAGTCTGCAGATTGTTCTAGAACAAATGGATATGTTCTTCTTTCACTTTTGTCGAACCGAGCGAGCACTTGTCCTTTCTTGAAAATTTAGATTAGGTACTAAAATTTTTCGAGTAAAATTGGACAAAATATTTTTCAAGAAACCTGTTTCAACTTAAATGGAATGAAATGGTAGCGCTTATAGTTTGTGATGATAGTTACCCAGCTACTGTCATCTGTTAAGTTTAAAATCCCTAAAGATGCCTAAAAACACGATTGTGAAGCAGAAAGAGGATGGAGAACAAATTAAAGGTTGTGATGCACTTCATAATAAAAATATTTTTTATTTAAAAAAAAGCCACATAATCCCACACGTTAAAAGACTGGCTCTCACAGTTTGGTTTTAGATCATCAAGATCAGAGATTAGAACCATCATGGACCACATAGGCCCACACGTTAAAAGGACTGGCTCTCAGTTCGGTCATAGATCATCAAGATCAGAGATCAGAACCATCATCGGTGTCCCCTTAGAACATTTCCCTTAGAACAACCACAAGCACAAAGAGATATGTCCTTAGTAAAACTTCCCATTCAGCATTTGGACAGTTTACGTGGTAAAAATCTTCAAACAGCAATAAAAAAAAGCTAGGTCTGTTATTGGACTTTATCAAGACCCTTATGTGACTGATTTGAAACTTAACTATGTTACTCTACCTTTCTTTTACATTAATACCCTAGGCAGCTCACATTCGACATTTGTTTCAAATGCAGTTCAATGCAAAAATGTCCTGACAAATATTCAATCGATTTTCATGGATAAAGTGGAAAGTTGCTCTTTCAATCCCAGCTAAAATCCATAAAACTTGGATTCCATAAAATGAAATAAAAAGGTCGGTAGTTCCCCCAAAAAGTTTACATCATCTTGAAAGTTCTGCGAATCAAACAAACACAAAAAAACAGTGACTTCCCGAAGTAAGTTCGGACTCCACCCATGGAGTAAGTCACCACTACATCCGAAAATTTCTCTCACTTTTTTTAAATGCTCGTGTTATGGAGAACATTTAAAGGGGATCACAACACCTTGAGTGCGTTCAAATTATAAAAATAATTCTTACGATTTTCGGACTAAGACTGAAGCTATCTTTTCATAACCATTGTATCGTGTTTTAGGGGGAAATTATGGCGAAAAAAAAATGGTGTACTGTATCAAGGAAAAGCTATCTGCTTACTCTCTTAATATATACTTTCCAAACAAAAGCAAAAAAAAAAACATTTTCCTCAAAGGTTCCTAAAGTTAGACGAAAAATTGAGTGGAGAGAGAAGATTTCACTGCGACCTCAATCTGAGGTTTTGGATTTTATTGAATTTGTGTATCTAACCAATTTTACGAATATTTTTATAGCATCAATAAAAAAAATTATAAGAATATAGATCTGACCTGTTAATTTTGCTTATTTTAGATATTGCTATCATCAATAATCTGAAAAAGAAAAGAAGGTATTACCGTTAAAAAAAAGTTTTAGTATGTGATTTAATAAAATTATGTCATAAATTAAAATTTAAAACATGCGTAAACATATCGTCGCCCTAGTGACACAAGAATGTAACTAAATTTTTTTTTCGGCTTTGGGCTGAGAATTTATGACAAACAATGATACCTCCTAAGTGAAGTGGAATAGAAGCTAGCATTTTACAAAAGTATTCATGAAAGTCATAAAAATTAAAATTGGTAAACAAAATCACAAGAAAATTAAAAATTTTCAAATGTTAAAGTTGACTAAGCACTTGGTACCTAATCCTTATTTGACTTTAAAAACCGCATAATAGCAATCAGTCTTAACGGTGCGATACCTTACAGTGGTATTTTAGTCGCCAATGCCGGCCGTTTACCCTTAGTCAAAACGAAAGGGGGGTTGGTTGACCTACATACAAATTTTACTTTCTCTTGTCCATGTATGAAAGAGTGCATTGGCGGACATTCAGTTTCCATGGCTGAATGGTTATGTTGCGCTGATAAGCCTCGGCCTTAAAAAAAAAAGCTTGCACTGTTCGAAATGCTCAGCAGTCAAAATGAGCATAAGTATGTATGCTAGGCCATAGGAACATTAGAACACAGTAGCCCGAAAGCGATGCATTATATAACACGCAGGATTTGGGAATTCCCCCTTAGAATTCGACTTATCGAAGGTGACGTCAAATAGGTTCTTCAAGTTATCAAGATATTCGAGCTATAGAAGTTCGAGTTGTTCGATGTAAAGGTCAATCTTGGCGCTATTGCTAACTAATTTCATTCGAGTTATCGAAGTTCGATCGATTCCAAACCGTGTGCATCATGTGCTTTTTAAATGAAACATGTAGACCAACCTTGTCAGGGCTCGAATTTGGTTATTGCTGTGGAGGGCTTTACACTAGAAACTGGTATGAATGAAGTTCTGAACATCTGAACATAGAGTACGCATCACAGCTAAAAATTTTGTAGCCGTTTCAGACGCGGGCGGTAAATTTCGTAGATCGTATGGGTAGGGGAAATTTCGTAGATCGTATGCGTCGGCAAGGCTGTTGTTTGATGCTGGGGTAGCAATGTGAACACTGGGGTATCAATATCAGTACCCCACATAGAAAATATTCGTTGTATGAGATGCGCACTCTATGTAGTTCTATATTCTTTGGTACTGTGCAACGTTGCTTCATCGAATCGACATCTTCGAAACTATAAGCTGTGGTTCTTTATCTAGAAATTGGAGGTCAGCATTCTGTTTCAAATAGCCTCATAATTCGGCTTGGCTCAGTCAAAACTTTAAAAGTCGAAATGACAGATGCGCTGCTACCTATGTGCATAGGTATATAAGTTTCAGGTAATTTTTTATGATAAAATAATTAGCTTAGGCGGTTTATTCCGGTTGGCACCGACACCTTTCAAGAGCCTGTGTAAACTGAATCTACAAGAAATGCCCGTCTTTGCAATTAATTTTGTTCGCACCTCAAAGCTTTTCGAAAATCGTCTCTGCAGAAGCACCTATTAATTGACTCACCTGCCCCGCCCGATTTTTTTTACTCCTTTTTCTACATTGAATGGATCGGTGTTTTTTGGTAATTTTTGTTGTAAATCTAGAGTGAGCTACTGAGTTCTGATTTTCTAGTGCAGCTATATTTTTTAAATTGTGTCACGAGAGTACCCTCTTCTGGTATCTCTGTTGTGCTTTTCCCAACCTTTTTTTTTAGATTTCTAACAACATTGGGAAAGGTATAGAAGAAGATTTAAACGGGCCAGCGAAAGCCGTATGCTAGATTTACGGTCTGTCAAACATAATCTATCATAAGATAATTCCAATTCGACATCGGATGGACACTAAACCATTAACCCATGATCGGATTGCAACCAATCCCCACTGGTACGACGCCCTCTTGACAACTTTAATTGTTAGTCCCCCCATCGAGTACTAATGGGGTGGCAACTGTGGCGCAACCTTCAAAGCGATCTCGACTCTCACATAAAGAGACCAAAATTGCAAACATCTCCCGGGGAATCTGGCTTTCACATCAATCATCTTTAAGTGCAGCAAAACAACAACCAAATCGGTTAAGGTACATATACAAGTTTGTGTATTGATATCATAGAGGCGTCGTCATCATCATCATCATCATCATCATCCTCAACATAGTCAACGCTTCAACTTCAAGCGCAATATCTCTTAGCCTCAAGGCTTAATACGACAACGAAACTGATTTCCATATCACTCCTTTGACACATGCTAGCATACAGACACCCATCCTCGATCCTATGATGGAATCTGCTCATATGTCGATTAAAATTTGTTCACCGTCGTCGTTGTCGTTGTCGAAACTGCTGCTCTTCAGCACCCAATGGCTTCCAACCGGGATACGGATTCGATTGATAGATACATGTACGTTCTGTGTTTTGATCCCTGCGGCGTGAAAGTACGACAAGAAAATAAATAAAAAAAAAAAAATAACCAACCAACCCAAACGAGGATGTGTCACAAGCAACAACAGGGAAAACACAAAATTGGAAGGATATACACCTCCGCACAATTCACTTAAATTAATTTTATTGGCGAAAGTGTGTGTACACACACATACGCCAGCACACGCCTCTTCTCCTCTTCGAATATAAACAAGCAAGAGTGACAACAAACAAACAAATCCCGGAAAAGCGAAAAAGGATAAAGTCCTGGCGGTGGCAATGCCAACCGATATCAGTGAGTTCGGATTCAGATTGTGCACCACCAAAGGGCGTATGACACCCTGAAAGACATTTCAAATTTGCACAACTTCACGCATGGAATGGTAATTGTTTTTCCTGCGCCTAGTCGGCTATAGGCCTTTGCCTGTGCTTCTGCTTTTGCTTAAGTTTGGGCTTTTGCCGATATAACGGGCATAAGCGCGTAGTTTGGGATGTGAAACAATTTCAATTTGGAAAAGGACACGATATTGGGGCCTACCTTCTTTTCGGTTACGTGACATGAATTTCAATTGTTTTTCGTGATGCGGGATCCCCCCCACCCCCTGGGGCAGATTTTTATTTAAACAGCTATTGCCGCCACCTCCTTAAAATGAACTCAGGATAAGGTATTTTTAAAATTCAGCCCTTAACATCTGGGGAATGTTCCGAGGAGATTCCTGTGCAAATAATTCAATCATCACTCCATTCCGTGTCAATGGTAATAAACAAGTCACACAAGATGTTGGGTGTACATCGCACACCGCAACACCGGCATCGTACCAGAGCACAGGGCACAAAGTGTGTGTTCGCCAGGAATAGGGACTATAAATTGTTGTTACCACACCGCAATCTGAGAGAGAAGAACGACGACTCCAGCAGTACGAGGGGGGATCCGATGGCTAGCCGTGTAGGTCTGTGGGAATCCACGCAGCTGAGTGGCAAATTGAAAATAAATTATTTGATTCGAATGTGGCGTCCTGTGGAGTGACGGGAATACATTGCATCCATCAGTTTTGGAATAGTTTACCAAATGGATGGTAGAATGGGGTTCGGTGTGAAACAAGGACCATCATCGGGGTACACTTGGACGACATCAAAAATTAATTCTTCATTAGGACAAGATCTCATTTGGTGGATGGTGGTGTTAGACATGTTGAAGGGTTGATGTGGGCAACATGATGCAATAAAATCGTTGACATTATTCACGGATCGTTGGGATGAGTGTAATTGCTGCATAGGCAGCTGGGAAAACACTCTCGACACTTTTGTTGTATTAAGAAACACTGCTGCAGATGAAATGGCACTTGGAATAGGAAGCATAAGGAACATAGTATTAGAATTAGAAATAGAAATACAGGACGTGCAAGTGAGTCATAAATCTGTTGTCAAGGAGGTTTTTTGCCCTTTGGGTGGTTTATAAGAATCTAATTCAACAATGAAGACAGCTTAGGGTGTAAAAAAAGGTACTGGGTACCAGTCACCTGGTAAAGACTCTAATTACTCGGCTATTCCCGAGAAACCTGATGTATACTGAGACAAAAACGGATACATTCGCAGATGATTTCTCGTAAAAACTAATTCACTTCAGAACGCAACATAATGATGATGGACTGCCCATAAGTTAGCGCCTTTTTTCGCTATGGTGTCTCTAGTGGTCAATTCTCTGACTAATGTGATAAATAGCTGTGAAATTTATTTTGTATCTACCTTTTCTCAGGTAAGCAAACTTCGAAATGCTCCTGAGATGTCTGCAAATTTTAATGAACCGGGCTTTTGAATTTTTGTTGATTGTATTTTGGTTGAAATATATCTTTTTGGAAGTTCGTTTCATTATTAGCTTGGTCTAGGAATGTTTTCGCTGATCTCCTCTGAACATCGTTTTTTTTTATAAACTTCTCAGTTGAGGCGAACCTATATCTAACGCTCCAGGAGAGCTCTGTGATGATGATTCCAGATGTTTAGACACGATTTGAATAGTATAGTACGCCAGAAGCTTCACGAATCAGAAAGCAGCAATGCTAGGTGATACCAATGCACAGTGGGTACCTGCCCATACGAAGTGCGGTCAAAAATAGAATGCTTGATTTTTTTTTATTGAAACGCTGATATTATCATTTTAATTTGTTTATTCATACAATAAAATAAAGAAAAAATAAAAAAAATTCACACGAAATTAGAAAAAAAATTATAAATTACATTATTAATAGACTTAATGCATTTTTTGATAAATGCGATTTTTTCTTAGTTGGTAATTTTCTCATATTTGATATGAACGGGTCGGAAGTTAATAACAATCTGTTCATAAGGTCCTTATTAGTGACGACACGAGACATTTTTCTTGTGTGATGCAGTCGGTAATTTTTTATATCCTTATTTCTTGATTCTGCAGCTTCCTCGCTCAATTCTCCTATGGAAATAAGCCCATGATGTTCAATAACCGATGCACCATGCACCAACACCTTGTGCACTGAGGCGGGTAAATAGTACCATGGATAGGTTTTAGTTATTTTCTCAGCTGTATCCAGGCAAAAGCTCTGAACTTGTCAGAATCGATTTTATAACCCGAGTTTAAGGCTTGTAAAATTGTGGCACATCTGTCGATCAATGTTTTGTCGATTCCGGTTATATCTGATGAAATTTCGGAATTGAGAAAAAATTTCCTGGCTGTATTGCCATCATTTGATGAACCACTTCCTCCTTGTTTTGGTCTGTCTACAATTAATCCTAATTTTTCTCGGAACTGAGCTTGGATTATTTTCTTCTTATTTTCAAATTCTATTCTGTCTTCACCTCTATCCTGCCATTTTTTAATATTAAGTCTGTACGATAGATGAACAAAAAACTCGAAAAATCTTATCCACGCATGAAGCGGAGATAAGCCAAAGGAAAAACTATTAGAATTTACCTCTTTTTGAAGGCACAAGTCAATGTTGTTCATTTCTTTTGGTGTTGCTCCGCATATGTAACATTTTAAAGAAGATGTAGTATCGTTTAGAGCGTTACAAACTTTACCGTCAACCATAGTCAAATGTAAGTTGTAAGTAACTGTCCATTCTATATCATCGACATTAATAATTAAAGGCTCCAAAGCATTTATTTTTTCAGAAAAGTACTGTTCCTCACTAACAGATACTGCAGTTGTTTCTTTTTTAAACTGAAACCTAATTGGGCGACAGTAACGTGTTGAGGCAGGCCGCGGGTTTTTCCAAACAAGAAAGTCATCATTTTTTAGTTTTAACTGCAATGGAACGTAACATGTTACAAATAAATCGCTGTCTTTTGCATCAGGATCACGAAAGCTTTGCTTGTACTCGCTTTGTCCAGTACTCCCATCAAATCCCCATTTGCCTTCTAACTGTAAACTTTTCGATGAATCTTTCAGAGTGTCTAGGACATCTTTCTGTGATGTAAGAATTCTTGTTGCCGTGTGGTTAAGTAAAGCTTGCAATTCTACTTCGGCACTGTTTTCGGTGACGGTTATTTTTTCAGTTTTTGGATAACAGTTCTCTTTTTCCTTTTTTATAGCATTGTAGCTGGACAGTGCGTTCTTTTTTATTTTAGAATTGATAAAATTTTGAATAAGTAGGTATTGGTTTTTTGTGAGCTTTGCTTCTACAAAAAGCGACAAAACTTCACTACATGTTGCACCTATTGTATGGTTTTCTTCCAAATCCGAATTACATGACGTTTCACGCAAGGCTGTGGCAATTGATTCATCGGATCTCGATATTTCTGCCAAACGTCTTCGTTTAGTCCGCGCAGAACATTCTTGAAAATCTTTTTTAGGACGACCTCGTTGTTGCGATGTACTTGCAAAATTTTCGTCAATATAATTTACGAAGACATTTTCAGACATATCAAGCCAAGTGGAATGATTTCTTACAATTATTGTTTTTCTAGCTTTATATTTCTTCCAAAATTGTATCAGTTTCTTGCAAACAGAAAGAATTTTGTTATAGACGAGATCAAATTCCACCTTCTCTACCCCTTGATCAGGCCAACTGCTTTTAATGTCTTCCAGTATTTGGTTGACTTGGGTTGAACATGTTGAATTGTTTTGTCGACTTTCAAGCCATTTGCCAAATAAAAAATGTCGTGTAAAAATACATCGATAACCATTACCTATCAAAGATAAAACCGTACATCAAGTTAGTTTTATAATTTTTTTTCAAAACCGAAAATAAACGTAATGTGTTCACTTAAACTAGTATAACTCGGAAAGTGGAAAAAAACAACAACATGATTTCGAAAGGTAGAAAAGTGATCTTTATTTTAATACCTTATTTATAGAGGGCACTTAGTGGCAAATCAACTAAAACTCTAACTTACTGTAAACTAAGATAAAAAAAAAGTTAAAAAAAATTGCTACGCGTAGGGCTTTTCTTGCAATAAGATATCAAATTATTTAATAATAAAATGTATGTTTATAGAAAGTACTCACCTTCTCGTTTAATATCCATAATAATTTAAAATTTTCACACTTTTTTAACACAAGTTATCACTGTCACAAGTTCACGAGTAAATAACAGCACCGGTAAACGAGCTGAATGCTTTAATATAATATCAACTTTGAATGGCTATAAAGGAATGAAAAAAAAAACTGTACCGTCTAACTTTTTTTGCTTTTGGTTTAACGGGAGTTTGTAGAATGTTATTACCACATTGAATTGTGAAGAAGTGACACTTAGTTTTTTGAATTTTGACCTATGGCGATACCCACTGTGCAATGTGCAGATCCGAGACTTGAGCATATTATTTTCTATGCCTTTACCCGTTTAGATATTTTACCATTTTAAATTAAAAACAAAATTGTGTCGTTTAAAGATGAAGCTCGTGTAAAATACCCCTTGCTCACTATGTTCAAGCTTAAGCTGATTCGATACTACGATTCGGAACGGGTCTAAATTTTATCGGCGATTGGTGGACTTGAAATGGGTTTGCGGCTTATCACCTCAAAGCTGAGGCTTCGTCTTCCATAAACATAAGACATATTATTTTCAGTAGGGATGAAAGCCAGATTTAGTCCTTGGTATTCGCGGTCATATTACCCATTTCTGTTTTGCAGAAAATATCATCAGCACTTCAATGAAGTCTTAGGAACGCAAAAGAATCTTGGGCACCATCTAAACATGTTTCATGCAGGGAAATAATGGTCCCAGGCCAATCAGATAGAGTTTCTGTTGTTGTGACCATAAATGTTGATACTACGTTGCAAAACCTTGTGCAATCATCATGCTTGCATTTAAAGTTTTATCAAACGGACCGATCATATCTGTCCGCATTACTTTTATAAGTCATTTTCACAGCGATTATCCTTATTTTTCAGTAATTTAATGTTAATCCCAGTAACGGTGCAAGTGCGAATGTTTTAATCTGTGGATTAATCGTATGATAATGGTGCAGTTTTTCCATATCAGCCGGGTGAGCCATGTAATGTGTGTGAAACCCAATTACCCGAAACCATCGACCTTAATTCTATATAAACAGACACCCTATTAATATCCGTTTCATCATCAATTTGGTAACCTTTTCCAATTTAAGTGGACATCTAGCATTTCCATTTGCACACGTTGCCAGCAGAGTTGTCAATAAGCGTCAATTATTCAAATTGCTGATTACAGTATTTTCAATATTCAATTAATTAATTCCATTAAACTATCCACACTGCGGATATTCACTTTCGCAAACTGCAGGCGGTCCCTCGGTTCCAATCAAAGAATTGCCGACGCGCCAACCGCGTCGTCCACTGCCGTCGCTCGCCGTGCACTGCTAATTGATGTTATGCCTCAATTCCATATTCCGGTGTAGGTACACTGAATGCAAATCCGAAAAAAACAAGAATTCCTGAACACCATTTAAATGAGTTAAGTGGTTTTCATAATTACCACGCGTCAGACGCGTTAGAGTGTGTACGCGCAAAAACCCCTCTCTTGGGCACATGGAATTCACTTTTCTGGTCACGATGCATGGCGCGTCAATGGTGGCGTCTCTATTGCGCCGCTTCCTCTCTTCGGTGGATAAGTAACACACATGCTAGACAACTACCAAGGAGATGCTAATTTTCACCTTCTTATGGGAACTGAATTCCAAAACCAACTAAATAACACCAACAAGCTGGCTCTACCCATAACCATCCTGTGGCTAATAAGTGATTATGCATGGCCACTCAATCTGGTCATCCGACGCGACGATTGAATGCAGTCAGCTCAACAAGAACAACAACAGGAGGAGGAGTTGTGAATTGCCACAAGGTTACGTGTGCCTCTCGGTACGGTGTATCTGGTGCTGGCTGCAGGTGGATTCTTCAATCATACATGTTCCAGCAATTATCCGAGAAGACTGAGGAGGACGAGCAAGGCGGAGGTTATAACCTACGAAAAATGGCATTTAACATGAGCTGTGTGGTAGATATCACGCCTTAGGGCATCCATTCAAATCGACGACTTGGCATCGTCAGCAGCAGGAGCACTAGCACCAAAACCAGTACCACCATCATCATCAATAGCATCATAATCATCATCATCGTCGTCGTCTTGGTAGTTTGCTCGTTCGTTTCGTCATAGGGAATTTTCACAGAGTTTATCGCCGGCTGGTACACGGAATCTTGTTGAAAAAAAAATCAAAACTAACGAGAAATTATGGCTTCCTGAATAGGGTATGTTGTCTGTTATTTGCAGCTTGCCATTCAAAGGTGGAGAAGAGGTAGATTCTTCATTTTTTTTGTGGAACTATTTTTGACGTTAGGGTGTCGCAAAGCTAAAATGTATCTAAGAAACTCATATCTTTTTCCCCAGCTTGGGGATGGTCTACTAATACTAATACTGCAGTGACCGATCCCGAACGGTTAGGCAAAATCTGGTTAAGGAGACAAAATTCAAATCTTTTAGCATCTTAAGTGTATAACGCATGCATGTGCGTGCGAGTCCGTGGGTCCACTGAATGGGTATAACTGGGATCGCAATCAAAGCAACCGAAAGCCTTTGAAAGGAATAATTACACTCTTGACGGCCATGCTAATTGAAAAAATTACCGAGAGTATTAGATCACTTCACGGAGAATAAGCAGACGTTTAGATTAGGAAGCCCTAAGCTGCTACAAAGCAGATATTTAACGCAAATTTGGGAAGAGATGACATGTTATTCAACGAACTTAATCTACAGACTTAGGTCAATTGACTTTGCTTAAGAAAAAATGTCACTTTAGCTAGCACACGCTTTACCCTGGATATCCATAAGATACGGCGGATGTTAACCACCGACGAAGAGAAAATAATTTAACAATGACTAATACTTAACATGGAAACCCTACCATAAGCTGATAAGAAGCACATTTTCATTGTTTTGTAACTATATCCGAAGATTTCAAATAGCTAATATCGACTCGGATCTCTAGCTTGTTGCAGCCAATGTAAGAGTGCGGAATCCACCACGCCACAACAGGTGCGAAATACTATGAAGAAAATAATATTAACTGACGTCTACTTTGCAGAACGCATATCCCTTAATCTCTCGATTAAATTCATGCCAACAGCCTCTAATGTCGAACATGGCAACGATGTCAAAAAGCTAAGATCGGCCGAAACTGATGTGCTAGGTTTCTTCCTCTCACCAGCAAGCAGATAGAAAACCTATCTGCAGATAAAGACGGGTCACCATTGAAATTTATAGGCAAAGAATTAAGGAAGAAGACCGACTTTTAAGAAAAAAAGTCAAAAGAAAAGGAAAAGCGCGCGGTCGACGACATAGATAGAGGCCATTCCAGGAAGGATATTGGTAAGTTATACTAAAGTGTAAAACGTCAAAGCCAAAGATATAAGGCATAGACACATTTCTGTTGAGATGAAAATGATAACTTGTAGTCTAGTCTCAGTCAATGCTCAGAATATGGAAGAACAACCTCTGCAGAATGTTAAATGGTGACGTCGACCAATCTCTTGCTGTCTGGCAGAATTTACCATTCAATATTAGCAAAGCATGCTAAAACTACCAGCCACCGACTTAAATAATGTGAGGATGGCAAAATTAAGACTCAAGCTGCTGGAATCGAGCTTTATAAAATCGGTAGAGAAGATTTGGTCGACATACGCCAACACAAAATCTGGTTAAACTACCTAAAGAATGTAACCTCAGAAGCGATTGCAGAACCCACAAAAGAGGAGGCCCTCTGAACACCGCCTACTACAGATTCACAAGTCTTCTGAGCATCACATACAAGATACAAAATGATTGGCCCTTATCAGTGTGGTTTTAGACCAGGAGAGTCCACAACTGATCAAATGTTCACACCTCGGCAGATCCTGGCAAAAAAAAAAAACAAGAAGTCAAAGTCAAAGTCCAAGTCCACAAGTCCAAAACACCACCTATTTATCGATTTCAAAGCCCCAGTTTGTTAAAGAATTCGTGTAACTTCTTATTCTTAAAGGGGTTGTGCAAAATTCCCGACGACCATCAAGGATATGACACATCCATGTTTGCTAATGTAGAGATGGAAGCGACAAAATGAAGTCAACAAAAAGCGCACTTAACACCGACGATGTTCGACTCTAGGGCACCGATGCACCGACCGTATTAAAAGTGAATGGAGAAATCCTTGGTCGTTGTAAGCGAACAAAATTACATGAAATTTTTGCTCCCATTTGCTACGGAGACAAAGATTCAACCAAGACCTTTATAGACACATAGACCCTGACAAAAAAAACTTCGCATTGGAAGTTTAAAATTACATGGACAGGTAGAACGAATGGTCAGCAACACTCGGGATCGCACCGTCTTCGATTCCCAACAGACGTCGGACGCGCATAAGAAGAAACCGACCTCAACCAACCAAATTGATGTGAGCAACTGGAGGCATTTATTAAGGAACCGAACTAATTGAAATGACACGGTGGTTGAGGCCCGGGTCCATTCCAGATTTTTAGCACCACTTAAGTTAGTACGTGTTATTTTAATGAGGGTCGAAGTAGTCTGAATTAGTTGTTCATCCCGACTAAAGTTGGTAGATTTCCCCTATTAGTTAATACAGGGTGTTTTTTTTTAGAGGTTGGTTTTTCGAATAGAGGTAAAACTGTCATTTTGTGGTCAAATCGAGCAACTCTAATGTCATTTATGTTCAGTTTGGTTTGCCATTATCATCATGACAAATCGTGCAAATTTATTTCGAAAATAATGGTTCAGTTCGCGAAGTTCACCGCAAGCTTCATCAATTTTATGGTCGACATAATCGTCCATCGGTGCAATTAATTCGGGTAACCATGGATCGTTTTCGCACTACGTTTACTCGATGTGATAAATCGCATCCGCAGAGATATCGAACAGCGCGCACCGAAGAAACAATTGCCGCTGTAGAGCAAAGTGTCGAAAAGGCCCCGAATGAATCGATTCGCCACCGTGCACAGCAAATGGAGCATTGACCATCAACTTTATGGAAGATTTTGCGCAAAGATCTTGACTTACGACCTTGCAAGATCCAGCTTGTGAAAAAATTACAACTGCGAGACCATGCAATGCATCGTGATTTTGATGTATGGACCGAAAATGAGATCGATCTCAATGCTGATTTTCATCGCAAAATTTTGTTCGGTGATGAGGCTCATTTTTGGATGAATGGCTACGTCAACAAGCGAAATTTGCCGCATTCGGAGTGAAGAGAATCCACATGAGACCCTTGAGACGCCATTACATGCACAAAAACTGACTGTTTGGTGTGCTCTATGGGCTGGTAGAGTCATTGGGCCATTCTTCTTCCGAAATGATGTTGGAGAGTCAGTTACGGTTACTGGAGACCGGTATAGAGCCATGATAATTTACTATTTTGTTCCCGAATTGAATGGCATGAATGTGGATGAGATGTGGTTCCAACAAGACGGCGCTACATGCCACACAGCGCACGTCACTTTCGATGAGCGAATAATATAAGGAACCGACCTGTCAATTGGCCACCAAGATCGTGTGACTTGACACCATTGGATTGTTGTCTTTAGGGATACGTGAAGTCGCTCATCTACGCTAGTGAACCAGAAACGTTAGGGGACATGCGTGGCGTTGTTGCCGACATACGGCCCCAAATGCTAGAAAAAGTGGTTGAAAATCTGACCTCTAGACTTGGCTTTGTTCAACCAGCCGCGGCGGCCAAATGCCCGAAATCACATTTAAACGTTAATGGCACAAAATTATCCTTCCAATGAAGCCAAATTGATGGACATTCAAATGATTTTCTTGTGTTTTATATCAATTTAAAGTTCCATACCTCTAAAAAAAAAAAAACCCTTTATAAGCGCAGGTTGTCGGTCCGGAACTAGGGTATGCCTTGATATTCATATCTCTGCGTTAAAAGGTATTTTGTAATCACATGAAAAAATAATCATCAATATGAGAGACCCTCCTGCAATACCAAGCTCCGTGATTGCATACTTTTTAGGTATCATTGCAGCTGAGGCATAAGCTACCCCCTGTCGTTTGCGTCAAGGCTTCTACAGACCATCTTTGCACTTCATTATTTAATTGTTTATTTTTCGACATGCAACTGTACAACTTTCCAAGCAATCAAATACCAGAAACATAATTTCAAAATTTCCTAAGAGTTAATTAAAAGTATTTTCGAAAATGATTACTTTTCCAAGTACCTACAAGCTAGGTGCATCACTTTTTCATTTTCCAAAATCTACAGACTACTTAAATTCCTTGTTTATAAAAACATCTTCAACCTGACCAAATGTATAGATTTTCCCATTATCAGCGTAGACCCTATAAAGGCGTTCCTATTCGACGTGCTCCACGGATGAGTATCTTCTCTATAATATAAAAATTTTGTTTATTTTTATAGTCCGCATCTAATTGTTAACGACTAATTATCTAGAATGCCAGGCGCTATAGGGTACAACACATCGTCCATCGCCCATCGTTCCAGTATACTTTTATTAGCGATTTTTCTCTCTCCTCTCGATAAAAAAAAAAAAAACAAAAAACAAGGATGTTCCCCAAAAGACCTCCAGCAGTTCAATGAAATATTCACCTACAGAGGAGTAGAGCTGCACGTTTTCCTTGCCTGGTGTCTGCTGGTTTAAAGGAGAATTGATGATGTTGCCCTTTACGTTGAGAACCTGTTCCGTCCAAAAAAAGATGAACATAACAACCTAACCAGCAGCACGTTTGTTCGCAGATTTCCGCTCCACATGCATACGATGTGCGCAATGCATGCTCTGCTGGCAGAAGAACCCTCCTGTAGTGTCTGGCGTTACCGAAAAAAAAGGTATCCCGGCTCCATTTAAAATTTCTCTTTGGATAAACATCCAACGCTAATAGGGACAACGGCCCTCGTTTACTTGGTAGTTTTACCCCGCCTCCAATCCTCTTGAATGGGGAGCTTGAAAAATTTACGATGACATTTGTTTATTTGTCTCCGCATTTTAAACGGTGGCGTGAAATTTTCTCCAACCGTTCACTTGCCCGTGGATGATGTCTAAACTTGTTCCTCTGTTTAGATATCATATCGACTCGGATAATAAATACACAAATAGATAATAAAATCATAATAACAATAATTAACATGAAGGCTTCAATATGTCTGGGCTGTTTTGTGTGCGCGGGTATTTGTTTGGATTGAGGGGCCTACGCGCCGTATCGCGAGCTAAATTCTGTCGAAAGTATCTACATAATAAAGGAGGATCGTTTCTCCTGTGTTTGTTTTGGGATTTAGTGATGGTGGAGGATTTCCTAGAAGAAGACATTTCCCCAAAAGGATGTATCGCAATTCACATGAAACAATTTGAATTTCAAATGATTGTGTACGAGTACTGGAAATTGTCGGGAGCTGATATTTCACCACCCTAACATGAGGTTACAAATTCCTAAAGTAAACTTTGTTTTCCAAAAAAATAATAGACCCCAAAAAATCAAAAAAAAAAAAAAAAGAGTCACTTGAAAGAGTTCACAAGTTAAGTGGGCATATGTCGATGTTATCGCATATTACTTGGTCTAACTAATGGCAAACATTGAAGCACTGATATACCTTGATCTGTCTACTTCAACTATTCCCACGTAATTGTATAATTAGATAGATAAATGTATCTCACTACTGCAAAGCTCTTTAAATAACAAAATTGAAATATGATCACGTCTAATAAGCGTTCGGGCTTGTTAGCTGTCAGCGATTTCAATGACTGCATCTATCGAGTTGTCAGATAAAAGTGTTGATGTCGTTGAATTGCGCATAGAGAGAGATTACGAATGGATTTTCCCACTTAGTATAAGTACGTATGTCGTAATTTGTTTTTTTAAATTGTTTGTATTGAATAAAAAAGGAAGGAAAAATGTAAAACGAAACTACTTGCCAAGGGGAAATGAGCAGCGAGTGGAAAACTAAGAGATACGAAATGCTTATTCATTTTCACAGAGATGTTGGACTTTAAGGTAGGTGTAGCTTAGAGTAAAGGCTTTAATACTTGTTTAGACATCTGGCATGTGGAATGCATGACAGATAGAAGCCCTGTCAGCGTGCATGTCTATATCAGAAGAACCAGTGACTTCAATAGATTTGCATAATCATATTAAGATAGCACTAGTTTGTGTGTTTACTTTGATGCGGAATTAGGCAGATAAAAAACGACTTGACGATTATTCTCTCATACATGAAACCTACTACTACTACTTAGGAGATCCTATATAAGACCCTGATCATCCCAGTCCTGCTCTACGGCGCTGGACCGTCTCAAAAGCGGATGAAGAAATCCTTGGTCGATTTCAGAAAAAAATTCTTCGAAAAGTATTCGGTCCCGTTTGCGTTGACGGGCTATGGAGACGAATATTCAACCAAGAACTATACGAGCTGTACAGCGACATGCCTCTGGTAAAAAAAACTCCGCATTGGACGTTTAAGATGGCTTTGGTCGTGTGCAAAACTGAAGTGCAAAAGTGTAAGGTCCGAAGTGCAAAACTGAATGTTGCTAGCTAAAGAATGACTTTTTTTTATAGGAGTGTTAGTTTTAACCCAGATTCACCCCTAGACCATAGCGTGATTTAAGTAAGTCCCAGAAAAAAAAAACCCAACAGGCTCGTTTGGACATGTCATGTGTGCGAGTTTAATTCTTGCACGATCGCGGGACCTTCTATGCCGACTCCGAACAGCGAATTTAAGATAAGCTTTTCATGACAATTGCTACTACTTGGATGATTTGTCAGATATTCACGAGAGGATGACTAGTGAAAAATCATTTAGGTGTTGCAACGGCTGGGAATCGAACCCTGACCTTCTGCAGGTCAGTTAATCGCACTAACCATCGCGCCACTGAGCCCGTCAAGTAACTCCCACCTCTATAAAATATCCAAGAGTATGTAATTGTTATCAGAATATTCTCAGATCCGCCATCTGCAATCGGAGGTGAATTGCAAAAACATAAATTTGCACCGACGAATGAAGAGGGAAGTAGCCATGTGCCTAGTAAATATTTTATGCAAGGAGGGCGCATATAATTGCAAAGGCCGCATATAATTGCAAAGGTTGCGAGATCATCATAACATAAGGTTTATATTTTTCACCCAAATCACTCATTAGATTCCGTACTTAATAGCCGGGCCTAAGAGTAGTATAATTTCTTTGGAATTCGCCAAACTGGTACTACTGAAAGACCCCATATTACATCAATCTACAGGGAAGCTTCAAACGTCCCAACAATGACCACTTGAAGTGTATGAGTAAATGTTTGGTGTAAAATATATATGGCGTTAGTCTAAAAGGTCAGATTACTTATGTTGGTTTTCTGTCTCAAGAAATATCCGGTATTTCCTGTGACAAGCAAACTTTTTAGTGACAGAAACTTTGACACCGATTTTGGGTAAACGGCGGTCAAAATAAGTTCAAAAATGGTGGATCATATGGAAAATTTATCAAAAAAAAAAATGCCTTCCCGTGACAATTCCAACTTCAAGAAATATAAGTCAGGACTCGCTTTAGCTGATATTGACACTTTTAAAAAAGACATCCTATACCTCATCAAACAATTTAGGAGTACATTTTACCATACAAAACTCAAAACTCCTGGGTCACAAATCTGGAGAGGCAGAAGCATCTCATTTGTTTTGATTGACACAAAAGTTATAGAAATTGAAGGGATATGATGCCAAAGAAGGAGATGAAGGATAATAAAGATGCATTACAAGAACCGAAATTTCATTCTGTAGTAGTTCAGCATAAAAAAATTGTATTAGATTATTTTTAAGAGCGTTGTTACATTGCAAATATTACGAAAGCAGAAAAAAAATTTTCAGATCTTTCTTTGAAAATAATTCCTCGAATCATCATCATGATTTGAAGTACCCATTATGAAGGTCTAGGTGCGCTCTAGGATTATTTGAATTCGCTTTTCGTGGGTGGCTTGGGTGGCCGCGGTGTAGTGGTAATGTGTTCGTCTGTTGAGTGGAAGGTTGCGCGTTCAATCCCAACCAAAATCCATTTCACTTTTATTTAAAAGAAACAAAAGGTCGGTGTAATACCTAAAAGTATGCACACCATCTTGAATTTCTTCAAATTTAACGAACACAAGAAAAAGTGACTCCCCGAAGCTAGTTCGGACACCACCCATGGAGTTTAAGTCTCCACTACATCCAAAAGTCTTTCCTATCCTCTCTTTCTTCCCCTTCTCTAACGCTCGTACTATGGTAACATATAAAGGGTATTCATAACCCCTTGAGTACGTGTAAATTATAAAAAAAAAAACCATTTGTTATAAATTCTGACTTAAACAAAACAATACACGATACTACCAGTAAACAGTCTGATAGGTTTTACACTAAGGCAATTTTAAATAAACAATCGGTTTCCAATTCTGCACGGACGACAGACTTGATAATATCAGATACCAGATCAAAAGTCTGTTAAATGTGGGTTTAACAGACTTTTAACCAGAACATTAGACGTACCCATAAAACGAACTTTAGTTACTTAGTGAATTGATGTAAATGATGGCATGTTGGTGTCACAGACGTAGGGTCTGGGGTCACTATTCGATGGACTCAACACGTTTAACATGCTGCCAAAAAAACATCAGAAATGAAGGAAACAAAAAAATTAAAAGGATTATAGCAAATGATAACTAGAACTATTAAATTTATAACTAACAAAAATCTAATTATCCCTTGCAAAAAAAACTGTAAAATTGAAGAAATGGCTATAAAGCCAAAAAAAAATTGTAAACTTTACTGAAAATCATACTAATTTCTGTCAATCTCATTTTTCGCTATCCCTATGAAGATAACTTCCATCGCGGTAGCGACTTAAAATCAACACCACCTGCGCTTTAATTCGCTCGTCCAACCTCCAAATTAGCGCTTTACCTTCCTCTCTTATGTAACCTTTTAATTCCAGACCTAAGCACTTAATCTTATAAACCAAAAATTGCACACCTGGTAATAACGTCTAATTTATTTTCAGCTCCTCACTGGACGAACGTTCACCACAATAATCCATCCCGAGAGGACAACATACTCCTTCAGGTAGGTAACACCAAACCAAAACAAATTCACCATCCGGCGCATGCAATTCCCCGCCGTTATAGACGACAAGACCCATTTTCGGGATCATGCTTAATCCGTTTTTAATTGTTCCTCGTAGACACCGGAACAACACTAAATCACCACCAAGATTAGCAATATAATATCGAAAAGCTGGCTGTCCCGGCCCGGCCGGCGCGGCGCGGCGCTCTTTGACCTCGTAAATCTTCCGATGTCGAAAAAGGAACGCTCTTAATCTGTAAAAGTCATGTCGACATTAAAAATGCATAACTGTTTTGTTTTATTTGTCAGAATGTGATCCGAAAATTGTTTCTTCTGAAAATCGGTTTAGTAAAGATTTCTCAAATGCATTTCATGCGGGTATATGCGCAACCAAATATTTACCCATTTTTGTTTGGGGTTTTTTGGGGGTGGGTTGGTGGCAACTTCAGAATGCGATCCGTACGTGCCACTTGATTATTTACGATATTTATACTAGATACTCCGACAACTCTCATATGTGGGAATGTTTGAGTTTCGGATTCAGTGTATGCATGGCAACAAACTATTTGCTTACGTGTTCAAGTGGCGCAAGGGATTTTGGGTCGACCGACGACCACGACGACGATGTGGGTGCTAACGAAAAAAAAAGGCTTAAAAGCACTCACAACAAATTTCAAATCGGAAACTGAACTCTGTGTCTCCCATTGCGGTCTATAATTGTGCATCTATTTTTTTTTATTATTAACCCAGGCGAAGTCAAACACTTTGAATGACTTAGCTTGGTTCTCTTTTTTTGACAATTTTTGTCACGTATTTAAAATAATTTTAAAATAATAATCCAGACATAATTCTGGTGAAAATCAAAAACAAAACCAGGAAAAACAAAATTTCTGGGGATGGGGGACTTTATAATAGTCGCCAGCAGACAACAGGGAGGACATTTTCAGAACGAGAGTTCGTTTAAATTTGTTTCATTTTTTTTTTTTTTTTTGTGGAAGCACTCGAGTTGAATTTTGATATTGTTTTTCAATGTACAGAGGATAATGGACATGACTGTTTAATGAGATTTCGATATTCATTTGGATTTTCAATATTTTACCAATTTAAATAGATTAAGATACGGCATACGTATTTTTGTTCAAATTCTGAAAAATAGACAGACACGTGACGTGGGTGGTCTGTTGTGTTTTGAACGTGAGCAAAGTATTAATTTAGCCTTACAATTGAATCATGTTTTTCATTATTTAAATTTATTAATATGGCATTTGTTCTTTGTCATTATCGTTAGCTCTCATGAAATATTATTTAATTCCATTTAATTTTTCGGAATTTGTAAGCGATCTAATATTCATTTCTCGACCGTTCTCATATTAAATGGAAAAATTATAGAAATTCTAACGATGTCTAAATCTTAAGCTCTTAAAAACTTGGGTAAACTGAGTTTCGACGATCTTTCCTCCTCTCTTCGAACTTTGGAATGAGCATAGCAACCATAATCTTTCATTTGCTCTTGTCGTTCCCTGGCTTATTCCACAAAATCTTTCAGACAGAAGACGAATATATAGGTTTTAGAGGTTGGTTTTTCGAATAGATGTAAAACTGACATTTTGTGGTCAAATCGGGCAACTCTAATGTCATTTACGTTCATTTTGGTTTGCCATTTCATCTGAACAGGTTTACAAATTAATTTATTTCGAAAATAATGGTCCAGTTCGCGCAGTTTACCGCAAGCTCCGTCCATTTTATGGTCGACATAATCGTCCATCAGAGCAATCAATTCGGGTAACCATGGATCGTTTTCGCACTACGTTTACTCGATTTGGTAATACGCATCCACAGAAACGTCGAACAGTGCGCATTGAAGAAACAATTGCCACTGTAGAGCAAAGTGTTGAAGAGGTCCCGAATGAATCGATTCGCCACCGTACACAGCAATTGGAGCTTTGTCCATCAACTTTATGGAAGATTTTGCGCAAAGATCTCGGCTTACGACCTTACAAGAATTTAAGCACAAGAATTTAAGCCGCGAAAAAGTGGTTGAAAATTGGACCTCTAGACTTGGATTTTTTCGAACCAGCCGCGGCGGCCTCATACCCGAAATCATATTTAAACATTAATGGCATAAAATTATCCTTCCAATAAAGCCAAATTGATGGACATTAAAACGATTTTCTTGTGTTTTATTTTAATTCGAAGTTATATACCTCTAACAAAAAACACCCTTTACTTTACCCACACGACTAGACAAAGCTCTGAGAGGATGATAGGGTTATAGAAATTTAGAGGTGCTAGTAGAAGGGGTAAACAGACACCAATGTTCGGTACATTTCCAAAAAACATTCCATACTTACAAAAAAAAAAAAAAAAAGGAATTGACTTACCCATGACTGAATTTTAGAATCTTCATTAGCAAATCTGGTTCTATAAATATCGGGTTTTTCAACAGGGACGCTACAAAAGTTGAGCGACAGGGACAGCAAACGATGCCATATTTCTTGACGCTCTTTTGACATTTCTGTTCAGTAAGATTTGCCATTTCATTGTGGAAAAATATACGATCCAACAACGAGTCGAAATTATTAAAATTTACAACCGAAATTCGGAGTCAGTGGCCTCAACGTTAATAGCGCTACGTCCAATTTATGGTCATCATAATCGTCCTAGCAGATCAACAATTGAGCGTCTAGAGGAAAAATTTGAATCCACAGGCACAGTACAAAATGTTACCGTGCCAGTGAGACAAAGAAGTGCCCGTAGTGTCGAGAATATTGCTGCCGCTGAGGCTTCAGTTGAAGAAAGCCCAAATGTGTCTCTCACACGTCGTTCTCAAGCGTTGGGCATCTCTGTGACGTCGTTGTGGCGAATTTTGCGAAAAGATATTGGCCTACATCCTGACAAGATTAAATTGACGCAAGAACTGAAGCCGCTTGACCACCAGAAGCGTCGTATGTTCGTGAATTGGGCTGAGCAACAACTTGAAAATGATTCGGATTTTCATCGAAAAATCATCTTCAGCGATGAGGCTCATTTCTGGCTGAATGACTTCGTCGATGAACAAAATATGCGGGATTGGCCAGGCAGCAATCCACACGTACTCCATGATTCATCATTGCATCCCGAAAAAATTACGGTTTGGTGTGGTGTGGTTTATGGACCGGCGCCGTCATTGGGCCGTACTTCTTCCGTGATGATCAACACCGGCACGTTACTGTGAATGGGAATCGCTACCGTTCAATGATATTCGAATATTTTTGGCCCCAATTGGATGATATGGACTTGGAGGACATGTGGTTCCAACAGGACGGTGCCACAAGCCACACAGCGAATGCCACAATCAATTTATTGGAAACCAAGTTTGGAGAACGTGTTATCTCACGAAATGGTCCAGTCGCTTGGCCGCCTCGGTCGTGCGATTCGACGCCGTTGGACTATTTCCTGTGAGGCTACGTCAAGTCTATGGTCTATGCCAACAATCCAGCGACGATTGATGAACTTCGTACGAATATCGAACGTGAAGTTGCAGCAGTAACGGCCGATTTATGCTTGAAAACCGTCGAAAATTGGGTTCAGCGTCTGGACTTCTGCAAGCGTGCCCGTGGTGGCCATGCAAAAGAAATCG
Source organism: Rhingia rostrata (assembly GCA_949824845.1). Taxonomy (NCBI): domain Eukaryota; kingdom Metazoa; phylum Arthropoda; class Insecta; order Diptera; family Syrphidae; genus Rhingia; species Rhingia rostrata. Next base: position 90,143,211 of record OX463757.1, on the reverse strand, counting down.
AGTTCCATACATAATGGCATCAAACGTACTTTCACAGGAATAAAGAATTTCACTGATATCCAAAACCGTTTTTGTTTTATTTAAAAAAAAACTTTTGTAGCGCTCTTATTGAAAAACCCGTTATAAATACGAAATAACGATTACGATCGCGGATTTACTAATTAAACTAACTCGAGGGAAAACAACAAAAGGGGGGAAATGCCTTGATACACATTGAAGCCTGTGCAGCTTAACGCCGCTAACAAGTTTATCACACAATTTTCACTCCACGGGACTGCACTAAGAAAAACCCATTGCAGGCTTAAATGGCCTTGAAATTAAACTTGGCATTTCATTTATATGGAAAAGCAGAAAATATTTCACATGACCATAGAAAAAAGGAGGTGTGAGAACAATACACACAAAATATTTGGGCAGTATTTTACTGATACCGAACCATGATCCCTACTTTACAATGCTTCACATACTAATGAATGAGTGTGAGTGTCCTTGGCCCTGACCTATACATTGCTACAAAAAGTCTGCAAATTCACAAAAAATCCGTTGTCTGAGAGATCAGCCTATTAGTGATATGCCATCAGAGATTACAGTTCTGTTTTCAACGCTCTACTTGAGTAGGGCAAGTGGTGAATTGGTTGGGTACCACTACAAAACTGAGATCGTCTGAGAGCAAGAAGTGGTGAAATCAATGATCTTCGGTGCGTAAAGTAATCATACATACTCAGAGCGAATGCACCATGAGTAAACTGAAGAGACGCGTATGGCGAATTTGGTCTCTAGTCTGCATAAAAGCATAAACAATAGAGTTGGATATATCTAGGCTCATCTAAAATGACGCCCTATAATGTTAACCTTTACTTTTGGTGAATATGAAAAATATGACGACTTTGATAGCAACAACTTTTCATGTTTCAAGCATCTTACCAAGCTTATCTCAACTTAGCCGTTCGGATTCGGCATAAAACAGGAGGTCCCGTCATCGTGCAAATAAGTACACACGAACACATGAACGGTTGTGAGAAAAAAGCTAGGCAATGGGTACTAACGAGCCTGTTGCGCCATAAGTTTAATTTTCGAATAGCCTGCACTTCTTTACCAATGTTCCTTGATGGTTGCCAAAATCCTTGGGTTTTCTTTTTTTTTTACAAAATTCCGTGCCTTTGAATAACCCTATACAAAAAAGTCTACTTGAACAAACACATTTACTCAACAAACTATTGGTTTGCTGGAGGCACCAGCTGGAGGATTTTCGGAAGTTAACCACTGGTGCGCTTAATAAATGCGTTTGCGCAAGTTGCCCATAGGAGGTCAAATTGGGTGATCTTGTGGCCAGGAGCTAATCACCAAAACGCAGTATCAAACGACTGAAATTGTTTTCTTTGGTTGAAAGAATACAAAAAACGAAATCCAGATCACGTTCCCCAAACCAATAGACCGGGCCCGTGAAACTATTGCTTCAGAATGACGGTTGTTGTGCCTCCTGACGTGCCGTTGGTCGTGCTCGCTTTCAGTTTGATCATGACTCTGATCACCGAAACCGCTGTTCTCAAAATCGTCTAATGACTCCTACAGTATAAAAATCAAACCATGCTGTGACATGGAGTAGATATCGATAACTCCCCGGAAAAATGTACTTAGCTGGCTTGCCTCTATTTCTCGATTATATGGGAATGTATTTTTGTTTTTTTTTTGTCCTTTCTACACGCACACATGAATGGTTTTGAGAAAAAGCTAGGCCCTGGGTAGAGCAGATTACCTCAGTGTATCTCAAAACATAATATTGTGTATAAATCTCAGCTTCGAATTTACGCGCCATCACAATACTTCTCAATCTTACATCTACTGGGGAAGTAAAAAAGGAGACCACACCTAGATCCTTCAAATTATTCATAGAGTCTGGGAGAGATGTAAGCCAATCATTATGAATGCAAACCTCTGTAGTCGTATCTACAGAATTGGGTAATTTCGCCAACAGTTTTAAGTTAGTGCTCTGATGTGCTGTGCTCCAACAGAAATGTTAGCTTCTGACTTCCAAAATTTTGCAGTTAACTGCTCATATAGCTAGACATTTAATATATTGCTCAAACGTTAAACTCCACCTCTCTAGATCCTCCTGTTGCTGACTTTAAATTTTAATATTTTCCTACTCTAAAATCGATTTACCTTATAACACAATAAAGCACATTTCATGCGTCAACGATTTTCTTCTATCCCAGACATTTTACACTACTCCATGCGAACGTGATTGTCTAGCTAAAAATCTCCCAACAACAACAGTTAGGGGAAAAAAAAGGAATTTCTCTCCCTGACTGACTTTTCCTTTGACAAAAGACCCACAGCAGAATATACAAGCTCTTTAGTCATAAGTTGTTGTATGCATTGCTTCCTCAGATACATTATCCAAGTACCTACAGATAGACGATTCTGTTGAATGGCTACGTTGGGTACTTCATAGGTACGCACAGCACATAATTACATATGCGCCTTGCAACATTCCTTGTGCGATTTTTCCTGATATTTTCGCAATATTTTCATTCCAGAATGCACTCCTGCATGGAAATATATGCGAGCACGCATTCAGTCCACGCTTTACGATCCTATGTGAGCAACACCCCACTGCAATATGTACACCCTGCACTCTCTGCACCCTGTGCAATGTAACGCAACGTTTAAGTATGCAGAAGAAGTATCCACCATGACATGTGTACAATTTGTAATTTGTTTGATTCTTGGTGTAGAGGTATTGGTGGATGTCGCATGCGAATTTGCGAATCCTTGTTCATAACATCGGGCTATCATGTGGAATTTTAATTGTTTTGCCTCATTTTTACCCTCCGGAGGCACTCAGATATGCTCAGATACGCGTACTATTCCTGTGTACTTTTGTAATTAATTACATTAAAGTCCGCAAAATACATACTCGAACATGGTGGTGCACATAGATGTCACATATCCCCTTGAATCATCGTCATCCTGGTGCAGAGGTGTTCTGTGCACCCATCATATTAATACACTGGGAGGTTTCGTTTTCCCTTCTTTTTTTTTTTCTTTTGCTAGACACTCGTTGCATTAATTGAATTTGTTTTCGGCTTTGTTTTTGTCAAGAAAAGTTGCCTTGAACATGCACAACGAGACAGAGAAAGTCTAATTAAGAGCAAAAGAAGTTGAAGATACATCCGATTTTTGGCCTAATCCAAAAATAAGAGGGTGGGCGGGAGCATGGAGCAGTGGGAAAAGGTCATGGCCACGTGTCTGGGAACAGATCGTCGTGAATGTGGCTTTCATTAAAATAATATATGAGGATAGATATGTATCGCTGAGTGTGTGCACACATAGCGCTGTCAGTTCGGGAGATAAGATTGATGAGCAACTTTATTAAGAAAAATGAATTAAATAGATAAATGGAAAGTAAATTGATTGGTTGGGAAATGAAGATACACACAAATGGAGATCTATCATCGTGGAGGGCTATCAAATGAGGGCGGTTGGCTCTGAAATGGAGGGTTTTATGGGAAACAATGCATGGGTATAACTTTATTTTGGCTCATAGAGCATTTTCAAAAGAAAAACGAATACACAAACAAAAAGTGAAAGTGAACATTTTGACAATAGAAATCGTAACTTTACGGCAAAATTATTCGTTATTGCCACCAGTACGTACTGCCAGACGTACACATTTAGAAACAAAAAGAGACGACCAATCCAAAGATACCCTTTCGGACCAACAGAATTGCTACAGGGTTTTAGACTATCTAGTGTTAAGGGTCAAAAAAACCTTTTTTTTTTTTAAATCCTAACCTAGAATTATATTCATTGGCATAAATGTTAGTGTGTTTATTAAACTCCATTAGAGTTTAAAAAGAATCTATCGACGTGATCGAGAATGTTCCAGGAAATGGTGTAATAAAATTAAGAAGGAGCATGTTTCTCTGAAAATGCCATATGCTTCAGTTCAAGTGTTCAGATTTTAACAATTTGGTAAAATTATTCAAATCGGTTAGCAGTGAAATCAAATCATTTAGAGCACCTGCATTTTTAAATGTTCATGGTCAATATTGTGCTCTTGAATATAAGACTTTATATCGGTAACTTGAAGTATAAATAAATTGGGGCCGATGTGACTTCCTTGGGGTACTAACGGGTGCATTTTTTTGAGAGAAATTTTTTTTTTAAATCGAATAAAAGACTCAAATTTTCATCAAATATTCAAAGTTTTTATTGTAATCGATAAATAGGCCTTTGCCATTTATGTTAAAAAAACAACTTCATGTAAATATTGTCCCCGGCTCCGTTTCAAATGGTCCATTCGGAAGGTCCAATTTTGCGGCACTTCTTCGAGCATTTCGGCCAGTATTCCACGAATTACGCGTGTTATGTTACCCTGTAAGGCTTCAATCGTATTCGGATTGTCCGCACATAGACTAACGACTTTACATAACCAGACATGAAATAATCCAATCGCATGATCTTGGAGGCCAACTCACATTTCGAGAGAAAAGCTGCTCACCAAATTCATCCTTCAAAATTTCCATTGTTTCCATTGGCATGTGATGAAACCACATGTCAACCAAGTTCAACTCAGCCAACTGGGGGCAAAAAAAAGTCGCGTATCCACGGTCGTCTTTGAAGAAAAATGGACCGATGATGACGAAAGCACATAAACCACACCAAACTGTAATTTTTTCGGGATACATCGGTAATTCTTGTATGGCATGCGGCTGTTCATCACTTCAGATGCGACAGTTTTGCTTATTTACGTATCCGTTGAGCGAAAATGAGCCACATCGCTGAACACAATTTTACGATAAATAAGCGGATTTTCATGGAGCTGTTCTAAGGCCCATTCACTAAAAATTTAACATTGTGGTAGGTCATTCGGCTTCAATTCGTGCACAAGTTGAATTTTATAGGCTTTTAAACCGAAATCGACACGTACAACTTTCCATGTGGTTGAGTAACACATGCCCAATTGCTGAGAACAGCGACGAATTGACACTTCACGATCTTAGATAATTAACATTGGACGCTAGGACTAAAATATTATCTTCGGTACGCACTATACGCATGCGAGTCGATGGTTTAATGTTCCAGTAAATTTGTTGCGAAATTTGGTGATAACAGCACGAATTGTTGATTCACCGGGTTGATTATGACGGTGCATATTTTTCACAGATCACGAATTTTGATAAAATTAAAAAATTAAAAACCGATATAGTGGATAGGATAGGTAGTCTAGAAATACAAAAAAAAAACAGGAGCCTACATACCTTCAACATTTTTATTTCAGTTTTTTGAATTCCTGTAATTCAAAGCCAATATCAAAATACCGTTTTGAGAAGTTTGTCATGACATCCAAGTGTCCTCAAAAGTTTGTCTGTCGTACATTCGCGTAGGTGAGACAATAAAATGCTATTAGGTGCTGTTGCTGGTAAAACGTTCACCCGCTTAGCAGTCTAGCGACATACCCTACTAGCTGCTGACCCGCTATACCCTGGTTAAACTCTTGGGATCGATTCGTCCCGCGCGGCAACTGGTCGGATTTAACCAAACGCAATTAAGAGGTTATGGCCTCGTAACCCACATCGTGGTGGATACTCTTTGAAGTGATAAAGTTTAGGCTTCAAGGATTTGGTAAATAAAGAATCATATGCAGCTGCCTTGATATGGTGGCAATTATGGACTTATCTGCCCTTTCAGGGTATTCGTTTCGAAATTAAAATTCGCCGATTTTGTACGAATCGTTGGATTTTACTTCATGGGTATTGTTCCGTTCAGCTGTTCGGAACATTTCTTCGACAAAGCGTAACGCAGATCGTCAGTCTACGTTTCAATGCGATGGATTTCATTTTTTGCATCTGTTTTTTGACAGCCACACAGATGTCCGACATCTGTTCGTCGCGAAAATATATTGTGCGGTGATGTACCTTCGGAAAACGGATATTATGAAAATGAATTCAATCTCCGACTGGAGTTGCCCTGCGTAGAAAATTATTTTCCGAATGGATACCATGGTGGGGGCAGAATATGTCCTTACGTTAATACAGATGTAGTGTCGAGTAGTGTGGACGGAAAAATGGAGAAAAGTAATAAGACTAGCTATTCGGTGTGACGGTCAAGAAACGCCGTAGCTTAAAACACTAGCTGCATGTCAAGAACGATTTAAAGAGAAAAGAAACACAAAAAACCATTCCGTGTATGGACTCACTTCCAAGACTCTGCTTCTCAAAATCGGTTGCAGGATGACTGTTGGGGCATCTCAGAAACAGACGTCAAATAAGAAAAATCGGGCATTCCCGATCCACAGTCTATGAGAAAGGCTTAAATAAATACCTTTTCAGGCAAAGTCGATGTTGATGAAAGTCAACCGTGAATCCTCAAGATGAAATCATTTAGGCAAACTCGCTCTCCTGTGTCATTAATGTGCACCAAGATTGTTCTAATCATAGATTTATGACTATTTGATGTCTTCTTGGAAAACTTTGCCAGATGCAAGTAGCCTATTAGTTGGTACCTATTCAAGATGTGGGATGAGCCTTTCAGAGAAACAACTGAACAGCTTTGCAATCTAAGACTTGTATTTGAGAAGAGTTGGGACTTGGGAGTATAACAACTTAGTCTGCAGTTTTTTCGTGAATTTGGAAAGTAACGGGTGATCCAAGTAGAGATACTTTTTTCAATAGCCTTTTTTGACAGATCACGTGTGAGTCGTGTCATGCTGTCATGTTATTTTTGTTTAGTATTGTTTGGCATTTCATAATGGAAAGACTTACGCGTGAACAACGTTTACAAATTGTTCAACTTTATTATGAAAATTCACGTTCTGTGAGGAATGTGTTTCGTGCACTTCGCTCAACTTATGGTCAACATAATCGGCCTACTGAGCGTACTATTCGCAACCCCATCACCCATTTTGAGACCCAGCATTCATTATTGGATAATATTCGACCGAATAGACCACGTCCAGCACGCTGTGAAGAAAATATAGCGGCCGTAGCTGAGAGTGTACACGAAGACCGAAGAGAGTCGATTCGGCGCCGTTCGCAGCAACTAGGACTGACGTATGAAACGACTTGGCGCATTTTACGTCAAGATCTTAAATTGAAAGCGTACAAAATACAGCTTGTGCAACAACTGAAGCCTCGACCTTCCCAAGCGACATCGATTCGCTCTATGGGCTCTTGAAAAGTTCCAAGAAGATCCGACGTTTTCGAGGCAAATTTTGTTTAGCGATGAGGCCCATTTCTGGCTCAATGGGTATGTAAACAAACAAAATTGCCGCATTTGGGACGAAGAGCAACCTGAAGAGATTGAAGAATTGCCACTTCATCCAGAAAAAACAACGGTTTGGTGTGGTTTGTGGGCTGGTGGAATCATCGGTCCATATTTCTTTAAAAATTATGCCGGTGCGAACGTAACCATCAATGGCGACCGTTATCGTGCCATGATAACCGACTATTTGATGCCTGAAATTGAAGCTCGTGATCTCGGCGACATTTGGTTTCAGCAAGACGGCGCCACTTCCCAAACATCGCATCAATCAATGGACTTATTGAGAGAACATTTCGGTGAGCACATAATTTCACGTTTTGGGCCGGTCGATTGGCCACCAAGATCGTGTGATATCACACCGTTAGACTTTTTCCTGTGGGGATATGTAAAGTCAAAAGCTTATGCCGACAAACCCGCTTCGATTCAGGCCTTGAAGGAAAACATCACGCGTGTTATTCGCCAGTTACCAGTCGAAATGCTCGAACGAGTGATCGAAAATTGGACTCAACGGATGGACCATCTGCGACGTAGCAACGGCCAACATTTGATAGACATAATCTTCAAAAAAATAAAAGCCAAAGAATGTTCTTTCAAATGACAATAAACATTCTCCATAAAATTTGAATTTTCTGTGTTTTTTCTTTAAAAAAGTAGGGAACTTCGAAATGGATCACCCTTTATATACGATTGCTGAAGTTATTTTGTCTTATTTTTAAACATGAATCAGTCTTTTGACAGCGCCAAAGCTAAGATAATGTTGCAACTCACATTTATGGCCATGAGATTTGGGTAGTCACCGAAAGATGCCTTGTGAAAGCTGAATGTGGTGTGTTTTGCTGAATTTCCTCCTCCAAATAGAGTAAGGAAAACAAGAGTACGCGAGGAGGTCAATGTCGAGCAGATTCTTCTCCGAATGGAACCTACCATGCTTCGATTATTTGTTGGGTCACTTTGTAAAAGTGTACCCAGAGTAACATTAAACCGACATAACGTGTCATGTTTATAGTTATATCCGCTAAACTTCTTCGGATACAAACACTGGTACAAAAAATAGACACCGATTTGTTCGAATCATTTGACGGGCGATTCATCGAGGACATTCCTGAGCGGCAATGTGTCTAATAACCAAAATAATGAAATGAGATACTTATCCATGCCGGCCGTACGTGCTTGCTACTTACGAGTTCTCGACTCTGGGAAACTCATTACAATGCAAAACATCAAAAGATAAAACTAATTAAAGAACATACGGATGACCAACTTTACGAGTGGAATATATTTCAGTTCCTTATATGTATCTAAGATATACTTCAAGGACTACGTTCAGATGTGTTCGGGCACATCTAAGTGCTAAAATTGCCATTGTCGAATCCTGATTTCAAATTTATCTATCGATCAAAAAATAAACGGTTATTTTGTAGGGAATTTGAAAAAAAAAAACTGAAAATTGGAATCCAGCAACATCCGAGTATATGCTGTCAACCAGAAAGGACACACAACATCGACGAACTGGACTGAACTGTACAGAACTTCACAGTTGAAAGCAACTACTGTGAGGTAGTAAGGGACTTTGTGTATCCCAACTCCGCTATTGACTCAGTATCCGACTAGAAAGCAACTTTAGTAATAAAGTTCCCACTCGAGCTACTAAGAAGATCCTATATCCTGATCATCCTAGCTCTATGGCGCCGAAAAATGGACCGTATCCTAAGTGGATGAACAAATCCTAGATCGTTATAAACGTACATTCCTTCGGTAAATCTGTGCATCTGAATATTCAACCAAATAAGTAAGATTGCACCCACTTATAGTTCGATGTCGCAGTAGGGATTCTTTTCTGCAGAGCACTGAGTTAAATTTAATTTTTATCGACGTAGGTACAAAACTTAACTTAACTTGACTTAACTTGACAAAACCAATGAATCCAGTAGCCATGTTTTTTTTTTTTTGCAAAACTTCACAGAGAAACTATCAAGCACACTCCATCACAACCCCAATCTCTTTGCCATTAGCTTCAATTATACAGCTAGCTGGTTATGGGCTGGCTCAAGTCAGACCACCATCATCGTCGTCGCGACCATCATCTATCGCACTCACTACTGTCCGGTCGATATGATTCCGTCATAAATCAATTTACATTAAGTTCCAATGCAATATGCAATTTGTTCAATCGAAAGAGTGCTACAAACAACTGGAAATGAAATAAATCAACATTTCCCTGCGCCGCATCCAAGGGTATATTTGTATTTGTATCTGTGAAGTGAAACCGCATAATATGCCACCAATTGCTTCCAGATAAATTACCAGAGAATCGTATCCATCTCGAGTCCAGCAGTGTGCTTCTTCTTCTCCGCTTCGCAATGATTAATAATAATTTCTCTTGGAAACGACGTGGAAACTATTTTCAATTAACAATATTTTCGTCCCCTTTCCGCCGGACTGGGCGGCTGGCCATTCACCATGGCTTTGGACTTCGATTGATTTTAAGTATCGCCCGTTGCCAGGCTCGTGTACTCACTCGGTCCTTCACAGTTCAGCAGAGAGACGTTGTCTGGTCTGGTCTGGACAGGCGACGGGCGGTGGAGTGTGAGAAAGCCTCGCAAAAGGCAGTATCAAGGAGGAAATATTGCAGTAACGATGCGTGTATCTGACTATGACGTTGGCTTTTGTCAGTTAACCTCCAAGTCAAAGTCTCGCGAATCGGTTGCAGTTGCTGCAGAGCTCCATTGGCGTTTGATATATTCGATCATTTGTTTGAGTTGCAATATGCACTTGCAAAAGGATGCACAGTGGCGCATATGCGGGGCTTTTGTGGGAATCCTTGAATTGGTTTTTGCGTAAGATTGACTTGTTTGTAAATCTGCTTGAAAATGGCAGTTCAGCGGACCTGCATTTGTTTTCTTCTAAAATGGATTGCTTTTGTTGGTTGCGCGTGTATAGAGGGGGTCGAATGGTGCAGGCGCTCTTTGTTTATTTTAAATTTGATTTACAATCGAAGTGGATACGGTCGTTTTATATTACCAAGAATAATTATGTTGTAAGAAGAGGTTAATTTCAGTTAAATGGGAAAAATATGGTTGTAGTTGCAATCCAAACAATCACCTCGCTTTCAGCGTCATTAATATTGGGAATGGGGAAATTGTTTGCATTGCAGCCAACGGGTGATTACTCATATCGGGAATATGGCTGGAGCTGAATTTACCAACATCGTTAGCGCGAATGGATTTATAAACAATTTGCTGTAGAATTGAATTTAAAAAAAAAAAAAACAATTTCACATGAGGGAATAATGTTGCGAATAGGAAACGTAGTTTCACAAGAAGTGCGTTATAAAAAAGTGTTTTCAACCTGCAGTGTCGAATTTTACAGGTCTGTTATTTATAAAATTCATACTACTTGCATAATTTTGGAATACCGATTGAAGATTGCCATTTTACCCAAAGATTTGAACTTAATTATGGCAAATGCTACTAAAATGTTGCACCCCAAAAAAGAAATATAGTTCTAAGGGCTGTTTCCGCAGGAGGCTTTCGCGTCGCGGGAAACTTGCAGCTTTTCTCTCAGAATACTTACTTAAGATGGCGCTACAAAGCGTTGTGCTCCTGGGATCTACTTTTTATGCCTCTCAAGCCGGCTCGATCCCTAGCCTGCCGTCTCCAATTTCGCACTCCAAGCTTTTGGGGGGTCTCCTTCTACATAATCGCTCCATCGGAAATGAGGTCTTCTTTGATGTCTCCTTCCCCCTGGTATGGCGTCGAAGACTTAACGCGCCGGAGCATGTTCATTCGGTCTACATGGACCAGCCATCTTGACCGCTGGGATACCGGATTTTTTTAGTTAGACTTATATCGCTGTAAAGCACGTTAAACTCGTTGTTGTATCTTCTTCGCCAAAAATTTCTTGGTCAACGCGAACAGGGCCATAAATCTTTCGTAAGACTTTTCGCTCGAATACAGCAAGGGAGCTTTCATCCGACAGGGTGGGAGTCCATGCTTCTGCACCATATAGCGGGACCGGGATGATGATTGTTTTATACAGCGTCTCATTGGCTCTTCTCTTTTATTCATTTTTTACTCAATTGCTTACTTAGCCGTTCTACGTTTGATTTCCACGCTGATATTGTTTTCCGCATTCAAAGCAGTGCCCTGGTAGACAAATTCACTAAATGCCTGAAAGTTATACCTTTTACCAATTTCCAGGTTCTGACCAAGTCGGTGGTGGAATTGGATGGAAGCATATACCTCGTCTTGTCCTCATTTATAATCAGCTCCAAACGTTTTGCTGCTGACTCCATTTTAGTGAAAGCACCAGTTACTGCTCGCTTTGTTCTTCCTATCACATCAATGTCGTCAGCAAACCCAAGTGATTTCTCTCAGAATATTAAGACGAAATATTTCGTGACGCCATAAATGCATATTACAAGAACATTAAATAAGATGACATTCTCATCGGTTTTGTATGGCTGCGGCTTGATTCAGTATGAGATCCAGCACACAGAAGAAATTAAGTCTCCGTGCCAAGAGATTGGATATTAAAAAAAAACTAGTGGTGGGTGCACGACTGGGTCGTACTCAAAATTTTCACGAAAACAATATCTTTCTCTTTATAAGAGGTTGTTAAAAACCACACTGACTAGCCATCACTAAGGCTGCAGGGTTTTATAAATCTGTATTAACAAAATAGGACCTATGCATGGTCGAAAACCAAGCTTGCATTTTGTGTGCGAAATCACATACAGTTTTACGCTAACTACGGCCGGAGATTAGAGAGCTTCTCATGGCAGTCAAAACTCTTGGATATGGTCGAGACTTTCATAGAAAAGTGGCTCGGTGGAATAAAAAACGTAAAGCGATAATAAGTTTCAAATCCTTGTGCCCACTTTTTAGTGATATGTGCACATACTAACTCTTAAATTTTCTGCTCAAGCTAAAGGTGATTGAAACCACCTATGTATGTCATTTCCGTATAAATATCGTCACTTTTTGGGCCATAAATTGTAAGCTGGGATTTTGCAACTTGGTATTAAATAATTTGTTTGCAATGGATAGCTTGCTAATTGTACTGAATTGCTACAACTAGTAATCATCGTACAATATCTACCTAGTATCGGCGGATTCAGTTACGCTAGTGGTAAGTGCGATGAACAGCAGACAAACAACACTTAAATGATTTTTTACTGGATCTCCTCTCGTGATGATCTGACAATTTATTCGAGTAGTATCAACAGTCAAGAAAAGCTTCTTTTAAATTCGCCGTTCAAAGTCGGCATACAAGGGAGGCCCCCATCGTGCAAGAAGTACACACACACACACATGAATGGTTGTGAGAAAGCTCGGCCCTGGGTACTTAGGAGCCTGTTGCCCCAAAAATTTGTATTTTTTTTTTATTGTTACGCCGAATTTTTAAAACTTAAACAGAGCCAATGAATGTTTGGCATTCGTAGATGTGGTACATTGTTTTGATATACTTCTCTGCACCCCATAGAGTTAATTCAAAGGTACCTGTTTGTAAACAGGTTCCAAAGAGCGGTATTTCGCACTCATTTCTGGTTAAATGCAAAAGTTTTGGGCTTTTCCAATCATAAACCCCCTTCCTCAATCTTAATAGACTCATGAATGGAATTGGCAGTACTTTAAGAATCGAAGCTGGAGCTTAGAGCTTGAGCTTTGAATGAATTCTCAATGACACATGGCTAGCACGATAACTGCCGCCGTAAAGTCTTGAACATTTGGGTTTGATACCAAATTTAGCAGCACCGAATTTGCTTTTTTCTGGCACCCCTCACGCGATTGTATGACAAGTTTTCCAACTAATATCAATTTTCGAAAAAAACCCAGCTCTTCGGGTCTAGGAAAAAACTGAAGCCCTGAATTTTGTGTCAAGAATTTGTATTTATTTTGCTAATGATGAACTTTTCCTCAAAGTGTGGAGCACCTTTATCATTTGATGATTTTTAACAAATATGTATGAGGTTAGTCCGCTGCGCAAAGCGTTTAATAATCTGCAACAAGTGGGCATGGTTCAGAAAGTTATGTAGACGAAAAATATTTACGAAGTATTTTGTTTATTTTACGATTTTTCAAAACTTTATTTTTTTTTTAGGAAAAACGACCCTCTTGATTGTTTTTTTTTTCAAAAAAAATGAGTGTAAGGAAGCTAAAATTGCTAACTCCCTTACAAGATGATATGCAAAACTGAATCTTTATAGTTGAGAATTTTTTAAAGAGAGCATAAGTTCGGCTATAGGATAGGCTTTATTTTTTTTTTAAATACTCTTCAAAAAATGGACGTATATCAAAACTTTATTACGTGAAAAGTTTTACAGTAAGATTGCCATAGTATTTTTCATATGATTGACCGAAAACGACGATTTTCTGAAAATGGTGGTGGCAGTAAGCGAATTTGGAAAATTTTACTCGAGCCGCGAACATATGACTTTTATAGTATGATTCATTATCCTAGCTGAAAATTTAAGCTCTAAAGATTTGTATTCTGCAAACAGGCAGACGTAACTAGATCGACTTAGCTTGAGATTGATTCCATATACGATCACGATCGTAATTATTTCTCTATGTTGCAATGTATCAAAACTGATATACTCCCATGGGGATAGGGTATAAAAAAGCTCAAAAGATATCAATAAATGTGTTCGGAAGGCGAAACCTACAAACGACTTGAACAGAAAACAATTCGATGTGATTGTTTTTGAATGAATAAAAATAATAAGTTCATAGGACGTTACCTTTTTTAACAACATATAACTGCTTTTTGTCGTCTCTAAGTTCAGATGGCAAAACTTTTCAGACTTTCGTTAGCCTCATGCCTTTAATACAAAATTAGGTCATTTATTGAATGAATGAATGTTTCGTATCATACAAAACATCAGGATGTCGCACCGCCAAACAAATTATCGCAGCAGACCAAGAAACATTTGATCGCTTTAGCATGTCTTCAGCGGGTGCAATTCTCAGAAACTATCAAAAGTTACCTTAACTCGAAAGCAACAACAATATTTTTTTTCCAATGACAGCCCACTTTGATTCATTACAGCTAGTTCCGGAAGCACTAAATCACTCGTATATTTTTGCACCACTGGCACCGATCTAATTGTCGATGGCTGATAACATGAAATTCAGATAAGGAAGCTGAATTCATTGAAAAAAAAAAACCACAACGCATGTAGAAAAGATTAAACCAATCTCAGTTCAGCAGTGACTCAATTAGTCCGTGAAAGATTGCATTTAAGCTCTACACGAGGTTTCAATTCTCCACCCTCACTACCGCCAACTACTTCCGATAGTAAAACAGTGAAATGGCATTAATTTCCCCTCTATCCAAACTTAATCAGCGCAATTTACTACCCCCCGATCTAATTAGAACGACATATGACATTGTAATGTCTTGGAAATTAATTAAAACCATGAAACCGACCGCCATCAGCACATTTGCAGCTCCTCAGTGAACCCATAAAAGCGTAAAAAGCCGCGCTAACGAATCAATTTTTAGTCGCGCAAACATCATTGAATCGATAACCCCGGCGATAACCCAAAAAAATACTAAAAAAAAAAAATTAATTTATTACCCGCCCGATTGAATTGCCACGGCATAACTGTGTCTGAGTGGAGGAGAGAGTCAAGTCCTTATCGACGCTAAAGTAGTAAATATATTTTTCCCATTTATTTCTACAGCGTCACAATGCAAATGAATCTGAAAGAGCGGTCGTCGGCCGGCAGGGGGCTAAAACTTGAGGTAGGGTCTGGCTACAGCCAACTTGAGCTTTAAAGGCGGTCAAGTGGAAAAACTTTTCAATTTCTCTTTGATCCCTGAGAATGATTGTTCCATAGTTGTAAAGTAGTGCCCCTTCATGTTGTCGTTCTACCAAACATTCCCCAATTGACTTTTCGGTTCCCACTAAACAACATAAAAAAATATCTCACAGGATACGAACCACAGAACCACTGCTATGGCTTTAACGTTATTTTAAACTTTGTTGTATCCTGCCAAATGCACCGGAAGCCGAAGTACTGCTCAAGAAACAATGCAATAGTAGTCGTCGTCGTCGTCGTTGTCGTCTCCATCACCGACAACGACGACATCCAATGCGGTTAAAACGGAAAGATCCTCGATAGAAAGAAGGATGTTTAAGTTTTTTTTGTTGTGTGTGTAGGGGTTTTTTTTTTTAAGCGAAAACTTTGAGATTTTTATTTGTAGCTCCTAAAGCAAGAAACTTTGTCTCGCTCTTAAACCGAAATGGGAGTAACAGGCGCGCTCAGCCTCATTCTCATTAGGGGATTGAAAACTTTCAATCCACTTGAGTAAACTCAGATGCGTAACTTTGAATGGGAATAACGGTTAAGAGAGAGAGAGACAGAAAGAGTTTTTTTTTGTTTTGTTTTGTTATCCTGCAGAAAGTTTTCTTTTGTGGTAATGGTCTGCTACTGGTAGTAGTAGTGCGTGGTAGCACACTGGTCCGGAGATACTCCATTTTATAATTCAATTTGTTGAAGGATCTTATTCTTCTGGCCCCGTTGTGTGCGGTGGTAGTTATTATTTAGTGGGTTCTTTGAAGTGCGGTTCTGAGCAAGCAAAATGTTTCTTTGCCATGAACATCAACAGGGGCGTGTTAACGTCAATTGGGATTTGAACCAAGTTGTTGGTTTTGTTCAGAAACAAACTTAAACGGTGTGGCTTCTCGTTACCTTTTACCATCTCGATTGTGTGCCAAGAAAATGTGGCTGTGTTGCCTCTACAAATACGTGTAGGTAAACACCGTAGTTGGAGATAGTTCCAAACTCGAGGAATCCGTAAGGTATTATTGTTTATATAAAAAAAAAACTCTAAACGTGGTACATACTAGTGATGTAACTTTTCTGAAAACATACAATTGAAGTTATTTTTAGAGTTAACATGTGCGCACATTTTACTGAAAATTTAGTCATTCAAAATAATCTGGTTGTTTTCAAAAGGGTTAGAAAAATATCAGAGGACTATGAACGAAAAATTTACCACTATCATTTCGACATAACCAACATAAATAATTTTAGTTCTTTGAAGAAAATTAGCAGATATCGAGGAACGTTGTGATCGTGGACACAAATTCTTGGAGCTTGTTAGAAAGTGTAGAATTTATATACAAGGTGGCGCAAAAATAACCTTTCGATGTTTTTTTCGCTGTTATTTAAAAAAAAAATGAAAAACTTTGATTCTTATTGTGGATTATTTTTATTTGGTCTTTTAATTTTTTTTACATCAAGTCGAGAATATGATGTCATGTAAATGGCCGCCGCCACAGTTGATTGTCATTTGAGCCCTTTTTATGGCATTTTCCATCACTTTGGCCAAAACTTCCGGCGATAGGTCCTCACATTCTTGACGGATATTGTCTTTAAGAGCTGCAAGAGTCTGAGGCTTGTTGACATAAACCCGCGACTTCAAAAAGCCCCACAAAAAGAAGCCTGGAGCGGTCAAATCAGGCAATCTTGCTGGCCAGTGCAAATCGCCAAAACGGGAGATTAGGCGCCCGGGAAATGCATCCTTCAGCATATCGGTTGTGGCACGTGCAGTGTGTGCCGTTGCACCGTCCTGTTGGGACCACATGTTTTCCAATCCCAATTCATCAAGTTGCGGCAAAAAGAACTCGTTGATCATTGCTCTGTAGCGCTCACCATTCACAGTAACCGTTTGGCCCGCGACGTCTTCGAAGAAAAAAGGTCCGATGACTCCTCCAGCGAAAACAGCACACCATACAGTGACTTTTGAGCGGGTGTAATGGCTCTTCGTGGGTTACACGCGGATTTTCAGTGCCCCAGAAGCGTAAATTTTTTTTATTTGAGTACCCGCTAAGATGGAAATGGGCCTCATCACTCATGATTATTTTTGATGAAAAATCATCTTCCTCTTGGTGGTGATTAAGGATGGCTTGAGCGTATGTTAGACGCGATTGGCGGTCAGCAGCTAACAGCTGATGCACCGTCTGGACTTTGTACGGAAACATCTTCAAATCATGTACCAAAATTCGCTGTAAAGACCGTCGACTGATACCCATTTGCGTGGCACGTCGTCTGGTCGATGTCGACGGCGCTTCCATGACATCTTCGGCTACAGCAGCAAAATTCTCTGCAGAACGGCTACTCCGGGGTCTGCCACGCCTGGCAGCATCTCTTGTTGTGCCAGTATCTTCTAGGCATGCGGCTAAACGTCGCAGTGTTTCACCAGTAGGCGTTGGACGGCTAGGAAATCTGCGACGAAATTCACGTTGTGCCAAAGTCACCGACCGATTAATGCTCAAATAAATAGTCACCAATATTCCGCGTTCTGGAGTAGTGTAGCGTAACATTGTTTACTAACGTGTATTTCGCATGTGTTTACTACACAAATGTCAAAACAGAACTGACATTAGGGGCCAATCGCAAAATTTATAGCATTTTCTGATAGGAGGATTACTTTTGCGCCACCTTGTACAAACAGTGAAGATAGGTATATCGATTAACATATTTATCGAATTAGAATCGAAAGCTGAGTCCCTCCATTCCTCATCAACTTTTGATCTATTTTATGTTAAAATATCCGTTGTGTTACTTACCACGTCGATATTGGGTGTTTTGCCTATCTACTACATAAAAACCGTCCGGAAAATTGAATTTGAAAACATTTTGAATGCAGTAGCCTCCTAGATGATGCTTGCTTTTGTACGAGAGGGCCCAGTAGGTACAAATAAGTTGATAAGTTTCCCTTCCTTAATTTCGTACAAACAGCTGCAGAATTCGTTCGCATTAACGTGAAGTCTTATTGATGACTAGGTTCCAACCGAACATTCTGCTTCTGCTACTTCGACCATACATTGGGCTGAGCGCAGAGATTTTGGCGAAGCCCAATTGTCAGCGAATGGTATGTTATTTTGGTATGTTCGGCATTCGAAAAACTGAGCTTCGTTTGGAGTCTAATGATAAAAACTTATGGTGGCGCTAAGATTATCAGGAGATATACATTTTTGAATTTTTTCAGATCCCAGCTTTAGCCAGAACGAGGTGGATTCGATCGGGAATCTAAAGTTTGATATCCTAACAACCTGTTGTACGAGAATAAGATTGCATGTAGCCATAGGAATGTCAAGTGCTCTCTGCTGTTGGGTACTGTTGGAATATTCCTATGCGTAGGCAAGTAAATGTGAACATTAAACTGCTAGAGACTAGTTGCAGGTTATTGCTACTGAGAAGTGATTACGTTCTTGTTTAGCCTACACAATACCTATTTGATCGACGTGGATTAAACCTAGTGACCAAAAATACGAGAGCCTATCGAAGATTACAATAGCACCCGGTTTTTTTGTTTCCCTGCGAGCCGGGTCGGTAAAAAATAATCCGATCGTTTTTGGCAAGTTCCTCGTTATATAAAGATTAAGTCAATGGTGTTTGTGGTAATGGTTTGGTACTAATATTAGTACTAGTGAGTGGTAGCACGATGGTCCGGAGATACTCCATTTAAATTTGTTGAGATTGATCTTATTCTTCTGGCCCGTTGTGGATTCTTTGAAGTGCGGTTCCAAGCAAGCAAAATGTTTTTTTTTGCCATGAACATCAACAGGGGCGGGTAAATCCTGACTAAAGAAGCATCCGGAATGCGTTTCATCCTTAAACAACTGCCAACATTTGAGAAACAAATTAGTTCAATCGGTTCAGCCGTTTTCAAGCTATGGCGTCACCAACAAAGTTTCAATTTTAAATCACTGTTGGGCGGCATTTAGTTGTATACAAAATAAAAAATATACAAAGCAAAGGCTCGTTAGTACCCAGGGCCGAGCTTTCTCACAACCAATCATGGGTGCGTGTGTACTTCTTGCACGATGGTGGGACCTCCTGTTTTATGCCGACAGATCATCATGAGAGGAGGGCCACTGAAAATCATTTGGGTGTTGCTACGGCTGGGAATCGAGCCCAGACCTTCTGCGCGGCAGTTCATCGCACCACTGAACGCGTCAAATAGACCATTAAGTTGTATGACGGAGTTTTTGTTCACCCAAAAATGTCAAGACACAACATGAGTCAGTCGGTTATTCGTCGCAAAGTTAAAAATTTTCGCGCTATATTTACTCTTGTGGACTTAAAGCAAAAAATTATAACGTTCAGGCGCCGCTGCGCTGTCGCGGAAAATCAATATTCACCAATTCGTCATCATGCTGAGGAACTTGGACTGTGTCCATCCACTTGTATCATTTTTGACATTTTGTGCACACTGACAAGATTCAAATGCTATAAGAACAGAAGCCGGGCTTGGTTTTACACTTGACCAGTTGCAGCAGATTTCTGTCTTAGTAGTTTTGTTGATGAGCATCGGATGGCGGACGGGATCAGTAGCGCGATAGATGACCTCGATGAACTAGCGGCAGTATTGGAGAGTAGTTTTTTTTTTCAGAAATGATTCGAAATTCCAACTCAAATGGAGACCGGGACAAAGCCATGGTAACTGAGTTTTTGTCTGCAGAAGTGCATGAAGATGGTCATGGTGGCAGTATCAGGGAGTAGTTTTTTTTTAAACAGAAATGATTCGAAATTTCACTTTAAATGGAGCGCGGGACAAAGCCTTGATAACCGAGTTTTTTTGTCCAGAAGTGCATGAACATGGTCTGCACTTCGGCCGATGAAACCATCTAGTGATGAGTGTGAGGTACATAAATGTTACACGACAATATTATCTTAAAAAATTGGCTTGCCCACAAAGAATAAGTGTTTGCTAGACGCCGGGCAAGCTCCTGTTTAGGTAGTTGAAGTCCTTGGTCTATCAGCGTAAAGCCGTAAAGCAGTTTTAACTGTCCGTATTGCCTGCGCAGTTATAACTGAACGTGTGTGATAAAGTTGTCAGTTTTTTTGGCCTGAGCAGGCGGTCGGATAAAAATCAAAAATTCAATCGTTTTGCCTGTTCAGTCCTTCTGTTATTAGAAAAACCGGAGCTGTGTAGCATCAGGCATTCAGGCCGTCATTTTAAAGTGAAATTTGCATGCGCGGAGACGGTATATACTATGTTTATCGAACCACAAAAACACACAAACTGATTGACCTCACATATTTACCGGAACGTGTGAATGCGCTATGGCGGTTCGGTAAAATTGAACAGGCGGCCTCAACAAACCAACCCGACAGTTAAAACTGCGTGTGTGTAGCCGGCTTAAGTCTTGAATGCTGCATTCATGATATATGGACTCAAATGCTCGAAATTATTAAAAAAAACTAAGGTTGTGAGTTCAATTAGCTCTCTTTGCGTACAGGTCCGTAACTTTGTTAATTTTTTCTTCCAGCGTTATATATTTTTTCTACCATTTATTTTAAGCTGCAGTAGGCAAAATGCTAGTGCCTTAAAGAAATAAGCAACACCTAACTTTTTTCACTGCCCACCCCTTGAAAAATTCTAACAAAACTCCCGAGATTACAACGCCATCATGAGAAGCTTAGAAAATTTGCTATTTTGCATAGAAAAATATAATTTCGAACACAAAAATATTTCGAAAACTGCATTATTGACATCGTTCACAAGAAGTCTGCTTTCATAAAAAAATATCGACCTAGGTAGCACTGGTTCCCTGATGTCTTAATCGTTTAGTCGATTACATTGACATCACATGCTGTTTTATCAGTTTAACCAAAAGAGCATTCCTAGTTCTAAATTTATAGCTAAGCAGATGGATGAACCTTTTCTAACAAACTCCCGGGTGGTCATCCAGATAGACACAAAGGATCACGCAAAATATTTTGCTTCTTGCAACACCTTCAGCAATATTCAAATAAAAACGTTTCATTCCAAGAATTTTAAACCGATACTCTATCGATTCTACAGTTCATTGTCACCTGACTAACACCAAGATTCTGACTGCTGTTGCGAACCAAGGATGATGAAAATTGATACATCACTACGCCCAACTGTGAGGCAAACTATCAGTCAACCACCGCAGGTATCGAATCCTTGAATATTTTGAAAAACACACACTCCGCATGCAACCACCCATTTAGCATGGCTGTTTGGTTTATTGCCACGACAATAAAATGTCAAAACCTTACTTGATACACCGAGGCCCACATCTTTAGTCGTCCTCCCCCATGCGGTGATTTCAAGAAACCCAATACACAATACCGATCCCAGTACACACCCAAACCCAAAGTCACAGACGACACTCATATTGCTGCTTTGGAAACTGCCCTCTGATTTATGGCCACGCAGTGACAATCCTTATTCCCTCGCTCATTTTGTTCGTTCAATATTCATTACCTCCAGAGGGTTACCTCATCTCTGGCCCCGTCGACGACTGACCATGATGAACAATATCTTACCGAACATCATCGCAGCGCAACAGCATCCACCAGCTCGCCGAGATCCATGGAGGACTCTTTGCCCGGCCAGTTTGTGTTGTGATTGTTTCCTTTTGTTTCGTCTCACGCCAGTTTTTTGTTTTTTTTTTTTTTTTTGTGAAAAGATTGAGTGCCTTAGAAGTCAAACCGGGCGAGGCGACTGGCAGGTAGTCAATTGGACAACTACCTACGGGATTCTTCCTTACGACAGAAAAGAGGAAGAGCGAGCAAAATCAGGCACATGCAATGAGGTGCACCGGACATTCTTCCTTCTTCCCGCAACTCAGTCCCAATTGATTTTTTTTTTGTGATATTTGCTCTGTGTGCCAGTGCCAGATGAAACGGAGATGCTGGACAAGTGTTTGGTTTCCTTTTGCAAGGAATTTGCTTATTCATAGCGAATGAATGACTGGAGGAGGTATATAAATAAATTTCCCGTTGAATGAACATGAAATGAGGGGAACAAATTATTGCTGAAACATTACACAGTCAGTTTTGAGTAGGTACGTGTGCGTATTTAAATTTAAATGTTTTTTTTTTCTGCCGTTACAAATGAAATGTTTAATGAGGAGGACTTTGAATCGTATTGCAGATAAAGGGTCAAGAGACAAGATGTGTGCGTGTATGCTTGGGTGTCATGTTGCAATTATTTTCAAAGAGTGAATGTAGCGCATGAGACATGAGCATTTTTATACGCACATTCAGGATCCATCCATACCGTTTTATGTGAACTCTAGTGCAATCGTAAATGATGCACGTTTACAACTGGCGCTGCAACTCATACAAAAGCAAAGGTTCACAATGTCTGCTTTCGAATAATAAAATTCGCAAGTGTTTTCGTGACAATTGTTGCGACGAACAATGTCTGGTTCTGTGGGTTTACGACATTTTTATTGTGGCTGTGGCTATTGGAATATGACGCGATTTGCTAAAGTGAATCTTTCCAGGACAATGGCACATGATATACGCAATAAGCCTTTTGATGCGTCTGGATTGACATCCGGTGATGTATATTGTTGTGGACCTCTGGAGGACTATCAACTGCGAAAAATATAGCTTCATTCGTTTTTATATTGACTACGGGTTTTAGCACGTTCAAAGACGGTTGTAATTGAGAGATACATGCGTTTGTTCCAACCAACGATTCGTTGCGATAAGTTATTAGACACGCACACGCACTTCGAATATTAATACCACATGTTGATACTTTACCAAATCGGATGTTTGGAATTATGTACCGTATGAGATAGTTGTATTAAATGCAGCAGTCGACTTTCTAATACTCGATCTTCATTGATATTATCATGCCAAAATCTGCTAAGATACGAATTTATGTTACTATGCAGGTATATACGAGCTTGACTCCCATATGAGCGTCGAAAACCCATATATCTCATATTATAATCTCATCAGAATCAGAAGCTTCTCAAGCAAATAGGAAACGACCTAATTTTTAAAAACTGGGTCTAATACATAATTGGGAGACTTCGCACTTTGTCTTTACCGCCACCAACAACAACAAGCAGTATTGCAACATTGTTAAGGAGATTCAAGGCTACCAGCCTCCTACAAAAAAAAAAGCCCGAACTATGAAAAGTGTTAGCGAATACCAAAAAGAGGTTAGGCTCATATCAATATCCTCCCATGTATAACCAATTTGAATACTAGAAAAGCCTCATAGATTGTAGAAATTGAAGAGCCAAGAGCAGAGAATCCTAAAGTGTCTCAAGGTTCGATTCTCTCGCCCAGTTTATTTCCGAGGTACATTTGGCCTTTTAGGGACAAGGTATTTTTAATCTTGAAGGTGACAGTCTTCTGATAGCGACTTACACAAATGACACTCCTATTAGCTACTGTGCACACAAGCTGAGTTGCTGTTATGTTGGTTTATAAACGAAGGCCTACAAACGGGTGGTTAAATTTTTTGGGCCGATGTTGAATGCGAACCGCACCTAAACGTCAAGTTTTTTTTTGACATTTCTCAATTTCAGACTATAACTCAATTTGAACCATGGAAAGATACACAATCGAACAACGCGTTAAAGTTATTCAGGCTTATTATAAAAATGGGCGTTCAAATCAAAATGCATATCATGCTCTTCGTAATTTTTTCGGTCGATTTAATCGTCCAAATGTGCGCGCTATCGGAAAAATAGTGCAAACATTTGAGCAAACCGGGTCTGTAGGAAATGTGAAAACACCAGTGCATGCACGTACAGCTCGTACTGCAGAAAATATTGCTGCTGTTCGCAATAGTGTGGCTGAAGAGCCGTCCACTTCAACTTGTCATCGTGCACCTCTCACGCTCGTCGTTGATGAACATTGATGCATAAAGACTTGCCATGCATGGTCAATGGATGATCAGTTTTCGAAGAAAGTCATCTTCAGTGATGAGGCACATTTTCACCTCGTGGATTCGTCAATAAGCTGGATTGCCGCATTCGGGCGAATGATAATCCAAGAGTGATTGTCGAAAAAGCAATGTACCCACAGAGAGTGACTTTTTGGTGCGGTTTATGGGCTGGCAGCATCATCGGGACGTATTTTATTCCAAAATAAGGCCGGTCAGGCTGTTACTGTGAATGGTGTTCGCTATCGTGAGGTGATAACGAACTTTTTATGGCCCGAATTGGAAGATATGGATGTGAAGGATACACGGTTTCAACAAGACGTTGCCACTTGCCATACAGCTAACGAAAGAATGGCTCCTATGCACGAAAAATTCAATGGCCGTGTTATCACACGTGGTGGCGATGTCTGACCGCCAATATCATGTGATTTGACACCGTTGGACTTCTTTCTTTGGGGTTGTTTGAAAAAAAAAGTTCAAGTCGATAAGCCAGCAACAATTGAAGAGCTTCAGGATGAGATAAGTCAGCACATTAAGGGCATAAAACCTCAATTATGCCCCAGCGTCTTCGAATATTTGGACCATCGGATGAAGGTGTGCCGACGAGGTCGCGGAGGCCATTTGGCCGATATTTTGTTTCATACATAATTGAACCATACCAATATTATCATAATGAAAATCATAATGAAATCTCCTAAATATTTTATTTTGTGTTTTATTCAAAATCAATATCGGCCCTTAAAATTTAACCACCCTTTAGTATGCAGCGTTTACACGAAACAACAAGTCCACACTTCCACAGTTCGAATTGGAGAACACAGTCGTAAAATCAGAAGAATCCATGCATCTTCGAGATATCAGAATTGTTTTGTTTTTTTTTTTTGTGGCAAATGTGTCATGGCAACATGTAACCTGTATTGCCAAATCAGTGGCGTTGAAAGTAAGTTCCTAAGAGCTGAATGGTATTTTAGAGCAGCCTAGATTGTTTTCTATTAAGCCTAATTACGATCAGGTCTTGAATACTGTTTTCATATTTGGAGTTCTAATGTTAGGAAACCAAATTTGTTTTAGGAGTAAAAGAAAGTAACCCTGCGACTTCTAGTGGTATCCTATGAGACCAACATATTTATGATCAAGTTCACCCTTTTAAGATTACCACTTAGCAATCTGAAGTTGATCCTTTGGAAGTCTGTATCCAACATACCTTAAACCTGGCTTCGCCTTATTATGCGAAGTTATTATTTTTGCCACAAAGAAGAGGACGAATCCGAACTTCAAATTTGAGATGGTTTCCATGACAGTGTTTTTCTTGGATGTTTGTCAGACTTTCGCAAGTGGTAGACCAGTAGTCAGACTTAGTAGTAGCTTAGTAGTCAAACGCACTTACTGCTAGGCCACTGAGCCCACTTTTCAAAGGATGCAATTTATGTCGGCAAATATCATGGCATTTCTTCAATCCTGTGTTGGAACAGGAGTATACAAGTTTTAAATACGAAAGGCTCTATGATTAACAAAAAATTTCCAGCTAGAGAGATGCGCAAAATATCAAGATAACTGCTCACTCCAAGCTTGCCATTGTAGAAGGAAATTATAAAAAATACAAACTCTTAGCTCATAGAGTTCGTTAGGTCATTGGGCTTAGTTTGTTTATCAAAAACAGTCCAAAGAAATATGCAATACTGGAGATGTGACAAAAATTAGCTTGGAAACCGATGCTTTTTGGTTTGGCGGAACAAATGGGATCAACATTTATAACTCCAAAGGACCAAATGTTTGCGTAACCAGTTGCCCCTAGTTTAAGGTGCAGAGTTGATAGTTAACAGCAGAGTTGATGATAAATAGAAAATCAAGGGGAACAGGATCACTCTCGAACGAAATTGTTTGTCAAATATTTGATCCCTTATGCATTGAAGGGAAGGGGAATTGTTGAGAAGATACAACCACAAGCCTTTTGAGCTGCACAGAAATTTGGATATAGTATAAAATGTAAAAACTCGTCAATAACATCGATACGCAAGTCACGCAATGTCACGACGTCCGAAACATTGAAAAAAAAAACTCTAAAATTTAACCCGAAAAAACATGTTTAAAAAAAAAACGGTGTAAAAAAAATATGGAGAAAACATTTGTTTTGGAGTTGTAAACCCATTTTAATCAGTTTTATGGAACAAAAACGGAAAGATGTATGATTTTGATGACTTTGGATAGTTCAGATTTGCAAAATGACGCGTATTTCTGATTGAATGTAGTTTTAATGTAATGTTGTATTTTTTTCGTTAACTAGACCTCTTCAGCTTTATAATAAGTGGTCGACCATCAAAATCGGTCGAAGCAATAGCTGGGAATTCGATTCGCAAGTCACGCTAGATGTCCAAAACATTAAAAAAAAAACTCTAAAATTTAACCCGAAAAAACATGTTTTTTTCGAATAAACAGTTATACGCCAACCATGAGAATCTTTGAACCTCTAAACAACAGAAAGGGCTGAATATTCGATTCATAGATCAAAACATTAGGAATGCCAGGCGGCTTAAATCGAATAAATGGAAGCGACGTGACCTTTATTTTTGTAATTGTATGACGCAACAGGCTCGTTAGTACCCGGGCCCAGCTTTTTTTTTTGTGTACTTCTTAGCACGATGGCAGGACCGCCGAATCCGAACGGCTAAGTTGAGATAAGCTTTTCATGACAATTGATACTACTCGGATGATTTGTCAGATCATCACGAGAGGAGGGCCAGCGCGGCAGTTCATCGCACTAACCATCGCGCCACTGAGCCCGTCGGAAGCGACGTGACAGTTATCAAAAATGTACCCTAAAAGGTTAAAACGTCAACTTCATTCACTTGGTTACATGAGAATCTGTAAATCTCAGGCAACAAGTTCTAGAAAACAAGAAAGACTCAACCTTCGGTTTCAGGAATAAGCCATCACGGATGCGTCGGAAGCGACGTGACACTTATCGAAAATGTACCCTAAAAGGTTAAAACGTCAACTTCATTCACTTGGTTACATGAGAATCTGTAAATCTCAGGCTGCAAGTTCTACACAACAAGAAAGACTCAACCTTCGGTTTGAGAATCAAGCGATCACGGATGCCAGGATGCTTGAATTGAATGAAGAATGGCTTTTTTCGGGCGATAGGTTTGAGACCCAAGAACCATACTTCCTGAGATATTTATTAACACACAGAAAAACTAATTCGTGCCTTCAACATTCACTAAACAAACCCACATCATCAAAACACACAATATCCATACTTGTTGAGTACTTTATTGACTTCCCCAGACTGGTGGTTTATACAACAGCGATACTAACTCATCATCATGGTTGACTTAAGAATTCCTCCATTCATAGTTCCTACATCCTTTATACAGCTGCTACTCAAAGTGTGTACACACATTCAATTGTTTTCGTCTAGAAAAATAAGTCACTCTGTCTTTGATTTGAACTTCCTACATATTTTCCGAACAGCAGCAGAAAAAAAAAAACGAACCACCTTTTCGTTTCAAAACACATTTTCAGCAGCAACAGTTTGTATACATGTACTCGTATCTCGACATACAATCATGTTCATTATTTACATTTTTGATGGACATCGACGAACGCTCAATATTTCAATCTTTCTTACAACCCTAACATCTGCCTTTGCTTTCCTGTCGTCGCCCCGTCGAATGTTTACTCAAAACCCAATATGAGAAATAAAATCGAAAAGAACTGCAAACAGATACACAGATACAATTGTATCTACTGTTGAATAACATGCTCTGCTTAGATTGCATTTACCTGCCCCGTATACCCATCATAATCCCTCTGATATAGATTGGAAGATCTCCTTTCTTTATAATATGACCAATGTTTTGGTTTCTCCTAACCAAAACAAATCCTATTCCTCCGACAACAAGAGATCTCACACGTTGTTGTCGCAGTAGATACTCGCATCCGTACAATGGATTATTTCCTTTTGATTCTTCGAAACCTGATATTGTTTTTTGGGTTGTAGTACCTTAAATTCTCCTGACGTCGTAATTTGTTCACAAACAAACCTTTTCGAGGATTTTCGTGCCCACATATTAATATCCATCGGACAGTGTCACAAAAGAATCAACCGAGAGATGCATACTTTGTCGATTGTTCGCTTATGATAAGAATAAGATCCCCCCGCTACTCAAGTTCAGGTTGAGAGGTCCCAGTTTCTCCGATTGCATCCTTCGATGTCGCGCATGTGAGATGGTGACTTTTCTCAGCCACAATTCGTGATAATCATAGTTATGAGATCCAATGTGCACCATCCCACAGACGATGTCCAATCGATTATCTTGGAATTACATCTCGGCTAAAGAAATATCGTATTCGAGAGACCCCTATAAGAGAATTCGAAAATTAACTGCAACGCCAGCAACAAGTTCTTGAGAAATGTTCGTGACAAATTTTACAAAATATAATTTTCCAACAGCCCACGACGATAAGGAGAATTATGGACATGGTCTCTGGGCACTGGACTAGGGACTTGGATTTTTTTTTTTTTTCGTTCTCGAGTGTACTTTGATTTATTTATGAGGTTCGTTTTATTTTAGGGAGATCCAATTGGATGATATGGCTTTTTCGTATCTACTAGTGTTATTTATGTTTGCTCATGTATAGCGCGCATAAGTTGCAGCCAGTAGATTCCAGTGGACGGTGGACAGGATTGTGATTAGATTGATATTTAGTGATATTAGGAAATGTCTAATTTTGATAAGCATATGCTCGTACGTTGGGTGCGAGCTGAATGTTAAATTATGGCGTTAAGATTACGACGTGGTAAGTGGTGTCGTACATAAATTGGTTCATTGTTTCTTAAAATAGTTGTTTCGTGTTGTTGAACATAGATTTGGAGACCTGATTGTTACGAGTTGTCAGGTCAGATTCTCAGAAGATATCGACACACAATTGACTGTCATTGGTTGAAATTTAAAGTTTATACGACTGCCTGTCTGAATCGATCATCATTCATAATACTCAGCTTTCAAGAAGCTGAAGATAGTGTCAAATTTTTTTTTTTGTACATAAACGCCATGAGGAAGGAGTGTCACCTTTGTTTCCGAAATTGGGAACAAACTTATAAATTTCTGCTACCATACAGGCATGAAAAGGTGGAATTTCATAGTTTTTTTGTAAACCTTTGGCTTATTTATCACAGCAGTTTGATCTGAGGTGCTAATAATCACTGGAGCGATTTGACGACATTACGGTTATTCCATGTAATTATATTATGGATTTACAACAAAAGTAGTACTTAGTACTGAAATAAAATCTATCTAGCTAGCTTGCCACTGCATCGAAGAGTTTATAGCTCTTGAAGCAAAGAATCATCTCGGTTATATAGGTTTTCTTGTCACGGTTCTCTTTTTTGGAAGGCCTATGTTTAAGACAAAGTGATGTCAATACTACTGGCTATGAAACTATTCAATCCTCACTCTAAAAAAAATAACAGGATCAAACAAAGCATGGTTCAGTAAGCAATTCGGGCAAGTTGTAGCAACAAAAAAAGAAGACATTTAGACAATGGCGGGCAGATCCAACTGAAGTTTTTAATTTGCATCAACCAGCGAAACAGCTAACCAAACAATCGAACCCACAAAGAATCTCTTCAATGAAAAAGTAACAAAAAGAGTAACAAGCTTCTGGCATCTCCCGGAGGCTCACGGTCATTTTGGTCAACGCTGCATTCCCTCGATTAATCAGAAGTTAATGATCACCGACCGACTTATTCGCTAGAATGTTTTATGAAATTTCAACGTTAAACTCGGACCAAGCAATCCCAAGTATCTTCGAGGATGATTGAAGTAAATTTCGACCTCGAAAAATAAGACGCTTCCTGGACAATTTGAAATGTTAAAAAGCCACTGAGCCTGAAGAAATTCCACCTTTTTTAATTAGAAAATCCGCACCCGAATGAACGGAATAGTTGAATGCGTGATCGGTAATACGGGTTCCGAAAGAAACATTCAACTTGAGACCTGCTCAGTTATATAACCATTCTATGGATTTCTGCGATGAAAAATCATCGGGAGTAGTTCCCCTGGCTATACTTTTATTTTTTATGATGTTCCTAATCTTTCATCAGATTAATAGGTGCTGTTGACGACAGGTTTCAGACTTTCACAGATGCATGTTTTTTTTATGCAATGGAGACGACTCACAACACCCCAAATATGAAATAGCATGCCTTCACCGGAAAGATTTACATAGGGCCTTTCAATAAGGACGCTCGAAATGCTCACTATTAGCTTTGGCCATGCCCCCATGGGGCTTATTTCCTTTTCGAAACGGAAATTAGCCCCGCCATCATTGGAATTCTTTTCAAGTTTGGTGTTTGCAAAGTTTAAATGTGAGTTAGGGGCTCACTGTTGGTTTTGGGATTTGTGCGATTTTAGATGCATTCAAAAGAAAATAAACCCCACAAAGACATTAACAGACGCAAGACTTATTTCCATTTTGAAAAATAAATAAGCCCCGCTGGGGCTTTTTGGAATTAAGCCCCATAGGGAATATTTCCGAAGAGGAGGTTATCACACTGCACCACATAGCAAAAGAACGTCCAGGGACGTAATTTACAAGTTACGAGTGAATTCACAAATACGTTAAATTCGCATATAGTGATTTTGGTTATAACGACATTTTGGTAATAATGACGAAACTTAAAGTTTAAGTTTGGTTTCGCATTAAATAGTGAATAATATCACTCGGTATTAAGGACTTCGGCTATAACGATCATTTCGGTTATAACGACCATTATGACGGGAGTTGTTAGTCATGAAATTCAGATATAACGACCGAAATCAAAATACGTACATAAAGGGTTTTTCAATAAGAGGGCTACAAAAGTTTTTTTTTTAAATAAAACAAAAACGGTTTTGGATATCAATGAAATTCTCTATTAATGTGAAAGTACGTTCGATGCCATTATGTATGGAACTCGATTTCTTTTGCATGGCCACCACGGACACGCTTGCAGAAGTCCAAACGGCCGATACTCCTGCAATTTCACGTTCGATATTCGTACGAAGTTCATCAATCGTCGCTGGCTTGTTGGCATAGACCATAGACTTGACGTAGCCCCACAGGAAATAGTCTAACGGCGTCAAATCGAACGACTGAGGCGGCCAAGCGACTTCGTGAGATAACACGTTCTCCAAACTTGGTT
This sequence comes from Rhingia rostrata, assembly GCA_949824845.1. Lineage (NCBI taxonomy): Eukaryota > Metazoa > Arthropoda > Insecta > Diptera > Syrphidae > Rhingia > Rhingia rostrata. The sequence goes on along the minus strand of OX463757.1, from coordinate 90,112,067 downwards.
TCCAATAAATTGATTGTGGCATTCGCTGTGTGGCTTGTGGCGCCGTCCTGTTGGAACCACATGTTCTCCAAGTCCATATCATCCAATTGGGGCCAAAAATATTCGGTTATCATAGCGATTCCCATTCACAGTAACGTGCCGGTCCTAAACGTTAAATCAAAAAGAAATATCGGGTTTTTCAACAGGGACGCTACAAAAGTTGAGCGACAGGGACAGCAAACGACGCCATATTTCTTGCCGCTCTTTTTTGACATTTCTCTTCAGTAAGATTTGCCATTTCATTGTGGAAAAATATACGATCTAACAACGAGTCGAAATTATTAAAATTTACAACCGAAATTCGGAGTCAGTGGCCTCAACGTTAAGAGAACTACGTCCAATTTATGGTCGTCATAATCTTCCTAGCAGATCAACAATTGAGCGTCTAGTGGAAAAATTTGAATCCACAGGCACAGTACAAAATGTTGCCGTGCCATTGAGACAAAGAAGTGCCCGTAGTGTCGATAAATATTGCTGCCACTGAGGCTTCAGTTGAAGAAAGCCCAAATGTCTCTCACACGTCGTTCTCAAGCGTTGGGCATCATCTCTGTGACGTCGTTGTGGCGAATTTTGCGAAAAGATCTTGGCCTACATCCTCACAAGATTAAATTGACGCAAGAACTGAAGCCGCTTGACCACCAGAAGCGTCGTATGTTCGTGAATTGGGCTGAGCAACAACTTGAAAATGATTCGGATTTTCTTTGAAAAATCATCTTCAGCGATGAGGCTCATTTCTGGCTGAATGGCTTCGTCAATGAACAAAATATGCGGTATTGGTCGGCAGCAATCCACACGTACTCCGTGAGTCATCATTGCATCCCGAAAAAATTACGGTTTGGTGTGGTTTATGGGCCGGCGGCATTTTTGGGCTATACTTCTTCCGTGATGATCAAGACCGGCACGTTACTGTGATTGGGAATCGCTACCGTTCAATGATAACCGAATATTTTTGGCCCCAATTGGATGATATGGACTTGGAGGACATGTGGTTCCAACAGGACGGCGCCATAAGCCACACAGCGAATGCCACAATCAATTTATTGGAAACCAAGTTTGGAGAACGTGTTATCTCACGAAATGGTCCAGTCGCTTGGCCGCCTTGGTCGTGCGATTTGACGCCGTTACACTATTTCCTGAGGGGCTACGTCAAGTCTATGGTCTATGCCAACAAGCCAGCGACGATTGATGAACTTCGTACGAATATCGAACGTGAAATTGCAGCAGTATCGGCCGATTTATGGTTGAAAACCGTCGAAAATCGGGTTCAGCGTTTGGACCAAGCGTGCAAGCAAGGTGGCCATGCAAAAGAAATCGAGTTCCATACATAATGGCATCGAACGTACTTTCACAGGAATAGAGAATTTCATTGATATCTAAACCCGTTTTTGTTTTATTAAAAAAAAAAAACTTTTGTAGCGCTCTTATTGAAAAACCCTTTATAACCATATGGGATAGGGTAAAATAAATGAGATTACCGATGAACTGGGAAGACGAAATCTTTAACAGTACTTGATCAGGCACTTTACACAGTCGAACCACTCTTGTATGAAACCTTCAAGAATGTTTAGACCCGAAGTCAAGGAAGCTCAGGCATTAATAAATCGGTAGAATTTACCCGTATCATTGTGACACAATAAACGTGTAACTAGCCACTCGAAAACCACAATATTCGATGCTGTACAATAGGAGAGGGCGAACCGCAATCATTTTGAAATAAACTTTTTGATCTTTGGTTGAATTCAACATAAAGGATTCTAAAACACATCAGTTATTCATTGCTTATGATGGAGGTTATAATTAATGCGAATTAAACTACCCTGCAACGAGCGACTAATTTTTGTCATAAGCGGTTATCGAATTAACCCAAAAACGGAGAGTATTTTTGAAGCCTGTTTTCTGAAAGTGTATAAAAGGCGTACGTAATTTCAATAATTTTAAATATTTAATAATATTAATATTTTCATTTAACTTTTCCTAGATAAATGCAAATTCAAAACTATATTGGGAAGTTCATCATACAAAAAGGATAGCAAAACTTACGACTCACCAATCATATTGAAAATGCAATCCTTTGGAGTCATCATTTTGAATTTTACTTTAAAAAAAAAAAACACAATCACATTTATTTTAAAAATTCACAAAGTGTCTTACACTTAACCACTTGACACTAAACACTTAGAAAAGCCATACAATGGGATGAAAAGATAATGCGAACTTTTATTTTTTTTTCGCGAGGGGCCACTGACTGATACGAGATTTGAACTTTAGGTATATAAACTTAGAAAGGCTTTTCTATAAGTACAGATAACACTTTCACATTTGGCATTTGTTAATTCTTATTTGCCATTCTTAAAAACACTTTTAAGGCACACAAAACACACCGATACAGATTTCCAATTTTAAACACGCTTTACTGACGTATTTGCATTAGCATTTTTAAAACATAACGATAACGCGTACTTTTTTTAAAGAACAAAACGATGGCGATTTTAATCGCGGCGGACTTTCAATCGAAGGCTTTGAACATCGAAATGACAAGAGCGATTCCGAACGATTACAATAACAAAAGTCAAAATAAGGGACGACGACCACTTTCAAACACTTTTTTCCTTGATACTTGCGAATTCATTCTGAAAAGATAAGTAAAAACAATTGTTAATTGTGTAGTAGTAATACTAGTTAGTGATAATTTTATTTCAATTGTCTCGATAGTATTTATGACAGAAGCTGCTAAGAATGCTACTTCGACATATTCGGACAAGATGTCATCTATAAATCTCAAGGGTTTCGGATGAGCCGTAAGCCCAACGGCAGCGCTTAATCCTTTAGTGCTCTAGCGGTATCAAATAAATTAAAATTGACACCCTAAGTTGGGGGTTCGGACAAAATGTCATCTATATATCTCAAGGGTTTCGGATGAGCCGAAAACCCAACGGCAGCGCTTAATCCCTTAGTGCTCTAGGGGTATCAAATAAATTAAAATTGAGACCCTAAGTTGGGGGTTGTGCAGTCTGGGTAACTTTTTTACCAATTGAAAAAAAATAGTTATGACAGAGAGAATAAAAAAAAAATGTATGGCGCAACAGGCTAGTTAGTACCCTAGCCTTTTTCTCACAACCATTCATGTGTGCGTGTGTACTTCTGAGCACGATGGCGGGACCTCCTGTTTTATGCCGAATCCGAACGGCTAAGTTGAGATAAGCTTTTCATGCCAACTGATACTACTCGGATGATTTGTCAGATCATCACGAGAGGAGGGCCAGTGAAAAATCATATAGGTGTTGCTACGGCTGGGAATCGAACCTAGACCTTCTGCACGGCAGTTCATCGCACAACCATCGCGCCACTGAGCCCGTCTATGACAGAGAGAATAGCCTCGGAACGGAACCCCTATAATTCTAACCAGACCCGAAAGGGCCACAGACAAGAACTTACGAATATGCACCTGGAAATTACGCGGGTCCCGGGTGCTACTCAAATATAGGCTGTTTTTTTTTAAAGGCATGGAACTTTAAAAAAAAAACACAACAAAATCAATGGAAGACTATACAAATTTCAGCTCAAAAATTTTATGACATTTATGTTTAAAAACAGTTTCTGGCATATGGCCTCCGCGGCTAAGCCTTATGAACACCATACTTTGGGTCTAACTTTGCACCACTTCTTCGATTCAAGCATACCCGGTCTTATTTCATCAATAGTGCGTCGAATATTATATTCTTAGTGATCGTTGCTGGTCTATCAGCATAGACCAGAGATTTGAAGTACCCCCACAAATAGTAGTCCAAAGATGCCAAATCACACGAACGAGTTGCACAATTTACAGGTCAATTTCTTGAGATGATTCGGTCACCAAACCTTTCAGCTCAACAAAGTCATGGTTGCACGCGTTGGGTGGCATGTTGCGACTTCTTGTGGAACCACACAACGACTTGTGTACAACTACAAACATGTTGGCAACGGTTTGAGATTGAAAGACAAATGGACAGATGACGGCTCCGGCTTGTAAACTGCACCAAACAGACTTTTTTCGGGATGTAATGGAGTCTTAAGAATCTTATGAGGATTGTGCTTACTCCAAAGACGACAATACTGACAGCTTTCATACCCGTCAAGCCAAAAATGAGCCTTATCGCCGAAGAAGATTTGACGATACAAATCTGGTTCAACTTCCAGTTGATTCTCAACCCATTCACCGAACAAATGATGCAATTGATGGCCCTTGATGGCTTTGATTCTGGCTCCAGTTAGATCTTATATGGATATAGGCCGAGATCTTTCCTCGCAATTTTCCAAATGGTGGACGGGCAGAGACTGAGTTGCTGCGAAAGAAGTTGGATTGTAAAATTCGGTGTCGATGGCTTCTTCTGTACGTTCGGGCTTGATTTGGATGAATATTATCAAAAAGAGTGTAGAGTCATGAATCGATCCACAGCTCAGATGGACGATTATGAGCACCGTAAACCTGAGTAAGTGCTCTATAAGTTTTGCGAACAGAGATATATAAGGTGATTTGCCGAAGTATACTGATAAAAAAGACAAACACCCTTTACTAGTTTGTCAGCTAGTTGACAGTTATCCCTATCGGATGTTCAATACCTTTTATAAAAAACACCCTATACTTTCATCGCAGCCATTACCGCGATTCATTACTGTACCTACGTTGTACAGGATCTGGAAAACGGTAAACATTACTACAGCTGCTACCCATGGCTTCGTTTGTGTATTAGGATGCGGGTTAGTAGTGAGGAGCTGTATAAGTCAAGACTAATCGATTTTAAGCCGGTTATCGATCGCCTGGCTGTGATCTACTCAGAGCGACGTTCTACATCACGGAAGAAAAGCTACAACCGCGATGACTGACAGACTTATTTGGTATAACGAAACGTCGATATTATTATTGGTAGGCCCTTCAACAACAACAGGCATGTCTCGAAGGTCATAGCGAACCTTCTATTGGTGAGAGAAACTGAGAACGGCAGTATTCCCGAAAGGGCTCATGCGGTTCCAATTAACCTTTAGTTACGCGAAGTATTCCTAAATTTCTCTTTGACCGGTCATGAGTGGTGCTTTTTCTTTGCCCTCGTTGCATTCCTATCTTTATTGGTCCGTCCGCAGTCAAAGTAGCATAGCTTCCTTCCTTATTTTTTTTTTTTCATATGTTTGTTGAGAAGGTGATGTGTGGCAAGAACTACCCCGCCCGACAAGCTTAGCTCTGGCACAATGGCGCAATTGCACAATTGTTCTTAAAGATAATGCCATCTGTAGGTGAACGATACGCTTCAAAATTTCTAAAGAGTTGATCCAAAGGGCAGGAAGACCCAAAGGGCAGGAAGAAATGACACTCCTTTTTATAACACCGTCAGTTCTGTGTCGCAAGCCACTTAATAAAAGATCCATACGAGCAGAGATTTACCTTATCATATCATATGCATGCTGGTAAATAAATAACGGCCAAATAAATAAATGTAAGCCATTTTAAAGTCAAAAATCATAATCTTTTCAGCTACTCCAAGACCCCATAATAATCTCACCCATTACCTGAAACTCTGGTGATGAATGAATTTGGGATCCTGAAAGTGATAAAGCTGTGTCGCTCCAAATAGTTTGCAGTTAATAAATTAGAAACAGCATACCCGAAATTTTTCAATAAAATTTCGAATTTCCTCGAAAGTACAGCTTATTTTTAACACTAGTGACGGTCTAGAGCTGGACAATTGATTCAGAGGTTTAACGTTTTGTTCTTGAAGTTAAAAAGGATAAGACAAAGTACATGTTGTCGGCAAATATAGGATTATCGATCGCCTGCATTGGACAAAACGTTGCTGTTAACAACTTCAGCCTAGTAATGAAAGAGGTTATATCTTGGATTCAATATCAACCCCAGGTTGATTGACGTTGATTGACTTATCTTTGCTTTTCCGAAAGAAATGCATTCAAAACCGCTAACTCAAATGCCGATTGCCTAATGATAACCAGGAAAACGTCGCAAACATTAATATTCTGTAAAAGTTTATCAAAAACTAATGCAGACATTTTCCTTAACTTCAGCTTTAAAATACTCAAATCAGCAAACACTTTCCAATTCACTTCATCACTATGCCAACTTGTGTTAAGTTAATGAGAAATCAGCGTAATCGAACACACCCTTAAGCACCTCTCCATGGTCCTTCCAAAGTGTCTATTTTCCACATTAAAAAAAATCAATTCCGTGAAAATTGCATCCGATGCTTAGCGCAATTTCCCCTTTTCTCCAATATCCTGTGGAGTTCATTTATCGCCAACACGCCTGTCATGTCGTACGAATTACCCCCCAACATACCCCGTCGTCCTATACCAAACTATCTACAATCGACTGGCGGGCAGACTCATTGGATAATAACTTTTGGTGTCACACGTCTGCCAGGGATATGATTCCTTGTCGTACACGCATTTTGCATTCCACCATGTCTTACTGCATCATTATTGCCCGCGAGTCATTTGAAGCCATGATTCTTGTGAAATCTTCAGTTAGCACATTTTCAATAGCTTGATGGATTTCTACGTACGCCTCGAAAATGTACACACACAGACGCTGTACAACCATTATCTACGCCGACAATGTATCTGAGCATCGGAGATTTATGCACGGTGACACGACGGAAGTGGTTCCTCGCAACCAGTTTAAGGGTATGATGATTTGCATGTCTGGCGGAGTGACTCGCTTAAACGAAGCTAACAAGCAAGAGATCACAAAACCATTCTTTCACAATGGACGCACAGATGTTGTAGATTCAAGGTTCCCGGGGGCATCACAAAAGAAGGCAGTCACACAAGAAAAAAAAAATCAAATTGTGTGTTGTGACAGAACAATTGGACGAGGTCGAGACGACTAAGCATTTTCTAATACCCACATCGAGAAAATGTCCCTAGGGATGTTGGGTTTCTTTTGTTTCCGATTTTATTTTATATCCTGTGTGGAATTTGGAAAGTTCTAATAAAGGAAATCCAATGTTTTTATTTTTTCGACAAAATAAGGCGATTTTTCATTGGAAAGGAACCGTGCAATTTGTATCCCGGTGAGAAAATCTCTCAGATTACGGTGATCTTAATTGAATGTCACTGCACAAAGTAAATTGCTAATAGGCTCGGTAATTGGTTTTATTTGTAAGAAGTGCGGACCTGTGAATTTCTTCATTATCTGCAAGGACAAACGTGCATTTGGTTTGTTAAGGATTGTGGGGGAATGTTATCGCCATTGATGTTCAGAGGTGACAATAATCTGATAAAAGTCTATAGGTACCCATTGTTACATGTGCTAAGAAGACCACCTACTACTGGGAACATTTAAACCATCATTTTCAATTCCATATTTAGACGGTTTCAAAAACAGCAGTCTTCCATGTTTTGAGAAAAACCACATGAATGTCAACAAGCATCAGTATGTTGGTTCGCAAGACACCAAAACAAATCAAGTGGTTCGATATGGGTGGCGTTTCAACTTGAACGCTATTTTGGGAATGAGTCAGCTATAGGTTCTTTGATGAGGACATACTTTCGCCGTCGTGCGCCTACAACAAAGACTAAATGTTTCCACAAACAATTTCATAAAGTTAATATTTGACCTTTTTAAGGGGAAAACAAACTGAGCTCAAAGATGGAGCTTGAGCATATGATATTTGGTAAGAACTTCTCAAAGGGAAGGCACATGATGACACCATTTATTCGAAATAGTTTACTGAAAAAATGCCAATATATCTCATGATAATGAATATCAACGAAAAGAGTTGGATATTGGCTGTTGTAGGATCTTCATCAGGCGATGAAGTTCTATTTTCTTCTACTAATAGTGGTTAGTGCGTTGAACTACTAAGCATAAGTCAAGATTATAAAGCTGTTTTGAGAAACATCTCAAATTTAACATTCGTAATCGGAGTTAGCAGCCTACTTCCGCCTTAACTTTTATTCTAATTGTTGGCTTCATTCAGCTAAACTGGGAACATTTTGCTAAATTCAATTCGTATAAGCCCAGACCGCAAACTCGTCAGTCTATATGCAACAACCTCACCGAAGCATTCAATACCAAACAAGGATTTAGACTAGCTGACGCGTTGTCATGGTACTTCTTTAACACAATTCTTGAGAGAATTGTGCAAAACTTCTGAGCCAATATCAAAGGCACAATTTTTCAGAAATCTGTGCAACTACTTGCATTTTTCTACCTCAGCTCTGCTATTGATTCCGATAACGAAATTTCGTCAAAAATGAAACGAAGAATTTTTGGACGTTTAAACAATGTCTGGGAAAGCGAATATACACCAATACTCCAGCTCGCAGAGTCATCGATTCGACATCGCTCGCAGTAAAGGAAGACCTAACCTGATGAGGCGCGAAAAAATCGAAGAATTAAAAGCCGACTTCAACCAGCACCGGGCTGTGATTGGAAGAGCATGTTAGTTTATTTCCATGTTTATTCCGGAGTTTTGCGTCACTTAAGCAAGTAAGTGGCCCGAAATGCTAAATATCGTTGTTCTTACGGTTTAACATTCCAGGAAAACAATTGCCATGAAAGGATCTCTAACGACAGAAAAGGTTGATTTTGCCACTATTTTGCAAAACCCCTTCTGCGTTGTAGCAAAGTTTATAAAGTCATACAGATGACGCACTGCATACAAGAAAAATTGTTCCATGGCGGGTCGTACTGGCATAGCCCGCCATATACTTGGATCTCGTTTCTCATGAGCGCATGTGCATACCGCCCGCCCATACCGTGAAGCTGGTGAGCAAATGTTTCGGTATTTTGTTCTCAATGCATCAGCTGTATTATAATCTTTGGTTGTAGATAACAAAAAAAAACAGCATAACTGAGCACCATAACTACATTAAAAAGACCGGACTTCTATGTCATCTAACATCATCTATGGACATCTAACAACAAACTAACATTCCAGGAAAACAATTGCCATGAAAGGATCTCTAACGACAGAAAAGGTTGATTTTGCCACTATTTTGCAAAACCCCTTCTGCGTTGTAGCAAAGTTTATAAAGTCATACAGATGACGCACTGCATACAAGAAAAATTGTTCCATGGCGGGTCGTACTGGCATAGCCCGCCATATACTTGGATCTCGTTTCTCATGAGCGCATGTGCATACCGCCCGCCCATACCGTGAAGCTGGTGAGCAAATGTTTCGGTATTTTGTTCTCAATGCATCAGCTGTATTATAATCTTTGGTTGTAGATAACAAAAAAAACAGCATAACTGAGCACCATAACTACATTAAAAAGACCGGACTTCTATGTCATCTAACATCATCTATGGACATCTAACAACAAACTAACATTCCAGGAAAACAATTGCCATGAAAGGATCTCTAACGACAGAAAATGTTGATTTTGCCACTGTTTTGCAAGACTTGGAAAAATGTTCGATGGCAACTTTGTTTTTAGTTTAAACGAAGGGTCAACAATTGTCAAATTATTCTGGCCCAGAACAACTAGCCCTCCTTTATCGAGAAAGTTTTTCTGCACTCCTATTAAAATATCCAGGTTTATCAGTGGCGGATAATGCGGACGATTGCGCATAGGTTCTAGGCTCGATTCATATTCATAAAAAACCAATAATTATGCGTTTTCACTCATCCCGCTCTGCAATGTTTTTATAAGAAATAGGCATTCGAAGCCATCGGGATAATATTCACATAAATGTTTCAAATCCGAGAATCGTAAAACCCAAAGGAAAATGATTCAACACCGCTGAATAAAAGTCAGATAGAAAAAAACGTCCTGAATCCTAACGAACTTCAAACATTTTTTATTGATTTGTAATCAAATTGTGTGGAATTTGGATATTATTGAAAAATTTTACCGTTTATTGTCTCCAAACTGTTTTCTAATACCATAATTTGTGCGGAAGTTTTATTTGCAGAATGTTTGCCTCTAAATTATAAAAGCACCTATTCACACCACACAACAAAATGAATGTTCAAACACTTTAACAAACTCTTAGAACAGTTATTTACCTTCAAATCTATTGTATACCACTAAAATTTAATTATATAAGTAATTACCACGAGTCCACAACATTTTTAGCCCAAAAGATTGTTCTTTTGCAAATTGACAAAAAATTAAGCAACGAAATATTTGCACAGAAATACAATGAATTGACGATACATGTTCGGATATTGTTTTGTCATTCTAGTTGTAAACACATTGAAAAATATTTTTATTGACCATTTTACTGATTTCTTGTTCAATTTTCGACAAAAAAAAAAAGAAAAAATCACTGAGAAACGATAAAACAATTGAAAATTTGCAATTCACTGTGACAGCCACCTTGTCAGGTGAATGACATGGCAGGTGCAGGTAGTAGAGTTAGGTAGTGAAGAAAAAGTTGTGTAGAGGAGAAATGGAGATAGTAGTAGAGTTCATAGGTAATGGGTGGATCATGAGTTATGAGTTTATTTACCAAAAAAATTTAATTCATAGGAAAAATTGAAATTTCTGCAGATGTAATATCCTTTTTGAGGTTTGCATTTACTAAGGATTTGCATTGAGATAGAAAGACATACGATCAAATTGGAAAATATAAACCTAAATAATAATCTCTTGAAATATTTCAAATGCAATTTAGTTTGTTGCCGTTTTCATTGTACGAAAATCACTGGTTTTGTTAAAGTTAAATAAAAATATTTATAAGCCTTCAGGCGTTAAAATATATTTTCGTTCAATAATGAATGTTAGGTATGAAGTAACACTGTGACTAGCAAGTCAAGTACTAGCAAGTACTATACTACTTCTTAGGATTGAAGTATAAAATATGTTATTTTGTTTCATAAAGTGGGAGTAAATACTACTCGTCAACAAATTTTAGTTTGTTTTCTTTTTTTTTTAATATGTAAAGTGATCCAATTGTCATATTGTGTCAAAAATGTGATACTGTATAGTTTTTGGGATTTGGAGAGATATACAAATTTGTTTGGTGCTAGTTAAAATTTATCCTGTGGCTAGTTTTTGACGCTGAGTATCAATATTGAACATTTTGAACAACTTCGGTTTTTATTTACTATATGAATGTATAAACAAATGACTTTTTTTGAATTCTGAATATAAATTGTAAGATAATAATAGCTCGTCCATCCTAAACTACGACCACATGGACGAGCTAGGGCTCAGTTGCGGCCAACATTTGAAAGGGATTTTCTTTAAAAAGTGAATGCCAAGAATGGTTCTTTAGATTAATAGCAAAGACTTCAAAAATGTAAATATTTGGCACAACAGGTGCACTGGGCCGAGCTTTCTCATAACCATTCATGAGTGCGTGTTACTTCTTGCAGGATAGCGGGACCTCCTGTTTTATGCCGGCTCCGAACGGCAAATTTGAGATACGCTTTTCTTGACAATCGATACTACTCGAATGATTTGTCAGATCATCACGAGAGTAGGGCCAGTGAAAAATCATTTAGGTGTTGATACGGCTGTGAATCGAGCCCAGACCTTCTGCGCGGCAGTTCATCGCACTCACTCACTGACTGAGACTTCACAATATATTTGAATTTTTTGTGTTATTTCGCAATTGCACAAAAAATATCTCTTAATTGATCACCTTTTAAATACCACCATAACTTAACATATCCTCCGCTGCGGGGTTGTCAAATTTCGCTTTTCATAAAATACGAATTAGGGAGGCTTGAAGCAGTTTTATGATCCTCCTATCTAGATAATACCTAGCCCCGCTTCAACTTCCCGAATCATGAGGTCTGTTTTTATTACACCAAATGAGGACTTTCTCTCCGCGCCGATATCTTCTTAGGTATCGCAGAGAGCGAGAGCATTGGTGTCCGTTCATTTAACATGTCCTAAGATCCGCAATGCGTGGTGTTTTGATTCAGGGCTATCGCAAATAAATTTTCCCGGGAAACAGTTTCCATTCAGCAATCTGATTTACATTGCTGACAAGGAAAAAATTCCCGGGAATGTATTCGCGATAAGCATGTTTGTTTTGAAGCTTGAAGTTAAATCTCAGCCGGTTAACGCAAACGGAACCGCAGATTTTGAAATTGGCGCTCGAATATAAATGATATCTTCATTTGCTTTTGACTTAGGTCTTTATTTTAGAGCAGTTAAGTAGGTATTGGTCAGTATTAAGACAGATAAAAGTTTATATGTCATGACAGTAAGTCTCCCTAGCCTCTTTAATTGCTTCAGCTTACAGGAGAGTGACATCTGAAACTTGTAACTATAATGAAACGCTTAAGGTTTTAACTTTTAACTTTTTTTTTTCCTGATTACGGATAAAAATTATCAAATTCTCCAATAGGTATGATTGTGGGGTTATTTACTATGCCATCGCAATCCATGCATTCGATTATCTTTTTTTTTGGAAAATTTAATCATAGAGACGATAAATTTCTAAACATGAGTCCTTTTCATGTTTTCCTAATTTTCCTTTCCAACATACATCCACAGAATAGCCAATCAACACTAATTCGGATCAATTTGGCACAGCAGAGATCCCATTGGGAACACTTTTAGTAAACAAATTGCAATTATCGTTACCGTACCTCAGACAGCCCGCACAATTATGTACCCACTTTTCTGGTAGCTATGTTTCTAGATCTTTATTTATTTAATTTTTTCTTCAGATAAATTCTTATATCGCTTCGGTTATCTTTATTTTCGTGTAAACTAATCCACGACACCATGTATCGCGACAGCGGGCATACACATTTCAAGTGTCTTCCCCAAATCCCTTATCCTTTCACGTCGACATTAAAGCCCATAACGTGGTAGGGTGCCTTGCTCGTGCAACATGTCAGAGCGTTACCAGAGCTCGGTCGTGTATTCGAGTTCGTGGTACCCCGTTGTGTTTCGATTTTTGTTTCGTTCATCCTCTGGCGCAAAGGAAACATTTCCAAACTCAAATATGCAGCCAAAACAAACAAAGAAACACCACAAATATCTTACAACAACAACGTGCAAGGGTATCGCGTTCGCGTATGCGATGCGACACGACAATACAACAAAACAACCCAGTGTCCAACAACAACCAGAGGTAAATGTTCTTCGCTCTCAAATTAAGACTGAGTGAGAGAGAAGGACAAGATTTAGAAATAATCTCTCAGAGACTCAGAGTCTCTCATCTCAACTCTCGTTAGCAGAGTGAGCGAAGGAGGAAGGGAGCAGAATAGCTAGTGAAACTGTAACTGAGTCCGAGTTCTTCCATTGAACCCAGCAATGACGTACGTTACACCTTAAACGCCGCTGGGTGCATGCAGCATGAGTACCGCATGTTATGGTTTGTATTGGTACTCTTTGGAACCCATGCTGGTAGACGATGGTGAATGTTATTTTGTTGTTATAGATTGATCAACATGCTTGTGTAACATTGCCAGGTTTGAGCACAAATCTAGCTTTTTATAATTTTTATAGTTGTATCTGCTTTCGGTGAAGATTGTAGTTTCTTGTGTTCCATTGTCGACTTGTTAAAATGATGTACTTTGTGAAGTAAATTCAGCAGTCATAGTAAACATCAATTATGGGGGCAAGGTTATTGTCAGATGCTATGAAACAAATATTTTGTGTTCAGCCCAAAATTTGCAGAAAATTGAACTCATACGTTCGTCTACCCTGACAGGCTACCTTTAAGATGTTTAAAGCAAAGATACGTGATGCTTAAAGATGATGTGCAGAGAAAAGTGACAGAAGAACAAGAGCAAGAGGTCCATCGAGGAAATGTAAGGCCGTATGCTGCATAATTTAAAATGATTGAAACCAATTTGCACTGAATGGGTTTCAAGTTACTTTGAAACTATGTGACTGATTTACGACCTAAGGACCATTTGATCAAAATCTAAATTCATAATTTGGAAAAGTGCCGCCATGCCAGTCATTGATCGGCATGAGTCTTCTTTTAAAGTCTCCTTTTAAAAGCTGATCTTGTTGTCACAATAATTTCCTTGTTGTTACATGTTGAGATAGCTGATACACAGCCTAATTTTTCAAGATTCATTGAATTCAAAAGAAATTCTTATGATGTTGAACGCATGAGTTATTAGTAATGATATAATGTGAAGGACTTCGCGAAAACTTCGCTTTTTTCATAAATCCCCAACTCTTTCGTAAAGATCCATAGCCATTCATATTCCGTTCATCAAGATTGCTGTAAGTTGAAAATAGAACGATGATGTTGGTTGTGTATTCACGACTCCATATCAAGACGAGCTTTTTTACTTGATTCCTTTCGAAAACCCATATTTTTATGAAGGAGTACAAGGAGCCCGCGTGTTCTAGTTTTTAACTGGTAGTTTGGCATGGGTCTAGCTAGACTCAAACAAGTAAAAAAAAATTAATAATGACACAAAGAACGCAATACCAAAATTCATTATGCTGCATAGCAAGCAAGCAATGGAAATAACTTCCAGGAGACGTACTTCCACCAATTTACAACCTACAATAATTTAAGAGCAGAGTCCATAAACATCCGAAAACATCAGGGTTTTCCTGAAGCGTTATACGTTCACCTCACTCGGGAATAGTTTATAAAAGGGAAATAGAGAAATAAAATATTTCACTTAGGTAAAGCTGCTCTTTTTCAGTGAAACTTTATTTGAGACGATGTGAATTGGAATTTTATGAAACGAAAAAGTGTAACGAAAAAGAGGAAACTAAAAACTAGACAAAACGCGTTTCTTTATACTGACCAGAATACGAGAATACGATTTTGAACTTTCTATTACAAAGAGAAAGGTATTGTTTCCGTGAACAAAATTCGAGCTCGAGATTTCGATTGATCCTAACATTACCAACGATGATAACGGAACCCAAAAAAGATGCAAAGGAATTCCGTCAGTCGGTCCCACCGTCCGTAATGGTCTTTCCAGCGAAAGCGGCTCGACCGAATTTTCTCTAACTTCGTAACCTGTTTTTTTTTATCATAATTCTAGGAATTTTTTTTGCTTTTAGCCATGTTATTAATGGGAACTGCCTTGTAAAATAATACATAACCTTAATTTTCTCGAAAACGGCTCTTACGATGTTGATTAAACTTTTTATATATATTTACTTTAAACATATTAGTTCCAAAAAACTCCATACCCAGTATTTTTTTTGGAGAAAATTAATAAAACGAATTTTTGCATTAAGGTCATATAAAGAAAATTTTCAATTTCCCGTAAACTATTTTATCAAATTGTATGAGATTATATTTATTTGTTACTTTTACTGTTTGAAAAAATTCCACATAATTAGTTTTGGTATAACCATCCCTAAACTGAATTTGCGGTTTTGGCCAAAAACGGAAAATCATTATAATTCACAGACACAGATTCCTTCAAATTTCGGAATAAAAATTCTGGAATTATTTACATCATTTTTAGCATTAATATTCAAAATTAATTTAATTGTTTACCAAATTCTCTCATGCAGAAAGTTGTCTACGACCCATGTGTGCACCCACCACTCGTTTGAAATCAAGCCTGCCTTAAATTAGTTACAAAACAAAACTAACTTTAAAGTAAAATCGGCTTCGATTTAAGGAGAGCCTGACAAACCTATTTCTGTATTTATTTCCTAATTTACACGCACAAATATTGGGCGAAACAGGTCAACAAGTACTTTGGGCCTCGAATTATTTCATCGCCATTTATGTAAACAAGGATTTCTCAAACGAATAAAAAAGGACATCGATTCCACTAATTTAAATTTAAAAATTCGAATTTCTTAAAACAATTAAAAAAACAATAAGATACTCGTCGGCAGTAATAAATTCATAAGTCAAATTTACCAACAATTCTCAGATAGTATTTGGAAAATGCAAAAAATAACCTAAAAACGCAACTCTTGCAATGATTTCGAAAATGAAACTCGACTCGACTCCCCAAAAAAATGTAAAAATATTTTTTGGACTCAAAATTGACAAATAATCGGAATTGATTTTTGGACTACATAAGAAAATATCTTTCGTAAGTTATAATGTGTGTTGAAAATGCGTGGTCAGTGGTAATTTTGAGACTTTCAGTAACTCCTCCTCGTGTTCATCTGACATTACCGCGTAGTACGTATCGTATAGCATGACATTCCGATTTCAACTTAGCAGTTCGGACTCGGTATTCAACTGAAGATGCTGCTGTAAAGCAAGAAATGCATTCGCATATATGAATGATCCATTTACGCAAAGAATTTATTTTTTTGGCGAACACCACCCTTAGTGAGTAAAAGTTAAATACCATAAAATAATGTTTACCTTAAGCTGAGATTGTAAATGTTTGTAAAGATTCGAAGTTCATTTCGAACTTTTAACTACATAACAAGTATATTTCAATCGTTATGATTAGAGGCATAGTGCATAGATGAGTGTTTTATCACTCTTGGGAGCGGTCATCGATCTCCAGTACATTGTGTTAGAGAATATGTGTCTGAAATTAGTTCATGCTGAATGAACATGCCTTACGAATGGTAATCATTGTTGGTTATAGCTGATTTTCAAAATCAATAGTTACAAGGATTTATTAGGGGACCTAGTGGCACAGTGGTTAGTGTAATGAACTACCGGTTACCTAATTTAATCATTTTTACTTGTCTCTCGCGATCACTTGGCATCACGTATAGGAATGTCAAGAACTTGATTCATAATTCATAAACTCAGACGTTCCGCTTCGACATAAAATTCAAGGTCCTGCCATGCATTATTGTGATAAACAGACTACACGCAACAGGATCGTTAGGATTTAGGCTAATAATCCTGTTGCGAAAAAAATTACAATATCCGTTTGTGAAAACCCTTCTTAGTGAGGGCGTAAAACTCAAATCCTACCATATAATCAATAATTCGTATCCAGCCACCAACCGGCTATATTCGGTGACAGGTGATCAACGAATAACTCGAAACGAAAATCATGCAAAGCTATATTTCATTATCGCAACTGACAAGCTTATCTATACACTCGAATAAAAAAAAAAAAAAAAAAACTATCCCTCCAAAAATATATCGATATCGAATCATAAAAACCTACACAAACGTCTTATCTTAGCCATGCCAACCGTACAAACGGTGCTGATAAACTACTGGCAACACTGCACTGGTTATCTCCAATCACCACCTACCTACACTGTTTAGATAGTTAGATACAATTGTATTTTCAAGTACACAGCCAAAGCAATAAGTGTTCTGTTTTCCTCGCCATCGTGAGAGAGAGAGAAAGTACACATTTTGAATCTTTTTTCCACCCTCCTGTCTCGTCTGTTTGCTTGCTATTTCTAAACACTCGCTCTCGGTTGCTCAACAATTCTCGCCGGTCTCTTCGTGCTCTCAGGTTCGAGTATCGCATTCTTTATGCCCGTCAAAGATACGTTTACGACAGTCCAGCTGTAGTGATCGTGGTGTAAGGTCGTTCTGCGGATCTTGCTTTTTTATTTCGAAATTTTTGTTCGTTTTATTTATTTTTTTTTATCTCTAAATCAAAAATTGAAAATGTTTTAACCAAAAATACAACACCACACAATATCGGCGGGATTTTTGTTGTTGCTTGAGTATTTTCATTTACGTTGTGAAATTGATCGATTGAGTTCAAAATCGAAATACTGAAGTGAAATTGTATATCTCGCATAAAAATACAAAAAAAAAGTGTAATTTGTGATTTATGTGCACGAATTGTGTCCGATTCCGATTGGAAAATTTATTACCGCCTTGTGCTCACCCTAAGGTTATTTATTCATTCTCGGTGAAATCTTTAATTGTTGGATAACCTTTAAGTCGAACGGACGAGGCGACGCAGACCAAATAAACAAAAAAAAAACATACGCACACATAGAAGTTGAAACGATGCGATATATCATTTCGCAAGGATACTACTACACCATAAGGATATAAATTGTATTATACACCATCTAGCCGTTCTCTGGGTAGGTACATTTGTAACTAACACAAAAAAAGGACAAAATTCATTCTTCAATTTTCTTGAAAATCTAATATCGAAAGGAAAACATTGAGCAGATGTATCTAGACAAGATTGGATAAAAAAAAACTGTAGGAGTAGTAGGACAAACAAAAAAGAAACCGTTCCAAAGCAATTTGCTATTCTTCTTCGTTAAGTGCACAATTGAGAGTAATTTGTGAGCCCATCTATGGGATATACCACCACCATGACGGTGTCCTTTTTCCACCGGCTTGATAAATATTCGGGGAACAAAGTCAACCCACAAGAAGCCATTTCTCTTCAAATTTCTGTTGAATCTTTGGGACACGTTTTTTTTTTGCCTTCTTTTCAATTTCCCTATACAAACAAAAATTTGATATATTCTGTGGAAATTGTATCTCCTGAGAGTGTATTTATTTTTTTTCATTTATTCGTATTGAAGAAGAAAAAGGAAAAAAAAAATCGATAACCAGACGTCGCACGCACTAGTTTCAGTCTAAGGTACCTGACATACATAAATTTTCCTAGACAAAACCAAAATGAACGACAGTTTGTGTATGTTTCCTCAGCCCGTATCTAATCCAAGATATGGTGTATGAAGTATCTCTGATGTCAATCTAATAAGTTGAAGAAGAAGAAGAAGCGCAACGACCATCATTGAATATTGTCATACAGGTAACCATCATCGGGTAAAAGATACCCCCGCTGTATGTTTGTTGTCCCTTTATCATTTATTTTATCTGTTTATATCTTTGGGATACCTGTATCGAAGCGATACTATACAGTTATCATTCGGTGTGTCAGTGATTCGGTTTAGTTGTTTATTATTATTATTTTTTTGTTCTTGCTTTTGTACGGTGAATGCGATTGGGATAGTCGGTCTCTAACGAGGTAGAGAGTAACTCTATACATGTGCGTAGTAGGACAAACCTTGTATAGGGAATAAATTATGCGTAACGTGACGTGACACCCTTTTTTTTGATGTTATTCTGTTTCTCCGAATTGTTTGGGTTTTTTGTCTTATTTTTGGACTGTTTTCCACTTGTTTGCATCTGAAATGCTGGTGACAGTGGGCCGGCCTTTGCATGGTACTTTGTTACTTTGTGGGTGAAACGCTGCGCTGTATAGAGTTAGTGTATAAACTCTTTTCCACTTCAACATAATTGATAAAACAACCACAAGATATGTTTTGAAACTAAGGCTGCAGTTGTAGCAGCCATAAATGATGGAATTAAATTTTCCCACATTACATTTCATTTCGGTGGAATGGCAAATATTACTTCACAAAAAAAAATCTTGATCAGTGGAAAATAAAAGGGATTTCCTGCGAATCTTGGATAAAATTTGGATAATATTCTAAAATCCATAAACTTTGCTTTGACACCAACATGCAAATAATTGAATTTATCCAACAGCCGCAATGAGTAAAGAAAATTTCAAATGATGGTTTCCAATGGTAGCTATAACTGCAGCCTAAAGACGAATTTCATTTAAGCCAAATGGGTTTCCCTGTGAATATGATGAGGCAAACGAAATTTAGTTTCATCTGAAACCAGCCTTACTTCTTCACGGAATTGCAGAGTTGTGGCTTAATCCATTCTTTTCGTTCTCTATAAGAAGCCGAAGCTATTTCCTTTCTTTTTACCAGGGTAAAAGTTATTCATCCCACATGATGCGACTTTTTTTTCCTAAGTAACTTATAAATCCAAAGAAAGCTGCGCATATTACACATATTCTGCTTTAGCGAGGTATCCGTCGGAGTGGAAAATTCTCCGATTTTGTACGATTCGGAGGAGTTTAGCTTCGAGGTATTCTTCCGAAAAGCTGTTCGGAAAATTCCTCCGACATTTTTCAACGCATCCCGACAAATTGTGTTGAAGTGCGTTCATGTGAATTTTTCGTGGAATTTTTGACAGCTAAGTGCAATTCTTTTTCCGATTTCCTCCGACACAAATTCTTCGCGGAATTTATTGTAGTGAAGTGATTTTTCTCCGATGATACATACCTAGAATGGAATCTGAACCTCCGAAGTATGCGTTGCGGAATATGGTCCGCTCCGACGGATACCACGCTCGGGCAGATTAGAAGATCACCAGTTTTCAGAATCGTTCTAATAAATCATTTAATTTAAAGTTATACTGCTTATAAAGGGTGATCCATTTCGAGGTTCCCTACTTTTTTAAAGAAAAAAACACAGAAAATTTAAATTTAACGGAGAATGTTTTTTATCATTTGAAAGAACATTCTTTGGCATTTATTTTTTGAAGATTATGTCTATCAAATGTTGGCCGTTGCTACGTCGCAGATGGTCCATCCGTTGAGTCCGATTTTCGATCACTCGTTCGAGCATTTCGACTGGTAACTGGCGAATGACAAGCGTGATGTTTTCCTCCAAGGCCTGAATCGAAGCTGGTTTGTCGGCATAAGCTTTTGACTTTACATATCCCCACAGGAAAAAGTCTAACGGTGTGATATCACACGATCTTGGGGGCCAATCGACCGGCCCAAAACGTGAAATTATGTGCTGACCGAAATGTTCTCTCAATAAGTCCATTGATTTATGCGACACATTCCTCACATTCCTTCATAATAAAGTTGAACAATTTGTAAACGTTGTTCACGCGAAAGTCTTTCCATTATGAAATGCCAAACAATACTAAACAAAAACAACATGACAGCATGACACGACTCACACGTGATCTGTCAAAAAAGGCTATTGAAAAAAGTATCTCTACTTGGATCACCCTTTATATGTAAATGGCTTTCTCATATATCTTTCAAATCCCCCCCATTCACTCAATTGTACAATTCAAATATTTTTCATAACTTCAGTAGTCTGTGTCGTAGAAGATATGATTTGAGGTACTGGATACGTCCTATTAGTAACACTTCCATCGACCTATCCTCTTTCGCAAAAACTTAACAAATGCTTTTGTCTAAGGTCTATCTATCTTTATAACCAACTTTTCCCTATTCATGATTCTTATTTAGATGTCGGTCTGAGCCAGCGGCATCAATCTAGATTTGAACCATCAGGTTAAGGATTAAATAAAATGTGGACAGTCGCTTTCCCATCCTTCCAACTCAATCTCCCGAGCGTCGACAACTACAGCACCCTTTGAAAAAAAAGGCCCAACTACAAATTTAACCATTAATGCGTGCTTACAGCTGGAACCATAGCGAAACCTACAGTTTTATGACGACGTTTGAAAATGTTTTCACAATAATTGATCCCACTTGAATAATTCGTCAGATCATCGGTACAAAAAGGCCAAAAAACAACAGTTTGTGTTGCTGCGAATAGGATTCAAAATCAGACCTCTTGTGCGGCAGTTAATCGTACTGAGGAAAGCGCACAGGTGAGTCCTAAAAAAAGGATTTGCCTACACAAAACTTAACCTGTTGGCTTTGGAATGTTGGGATTTTCGGTCAAAGTCGTGTTTGCCAAATGTTTGGTCGACCATGTGTCACAGATGTTTGCGTAAAGTTTAAGCACCTTTTTAGTCTTCGGTTCAATTTGTCAATTATAATATTTTCAGACTCAATAAATATTTTGAAGTAACCACATTTAGACGCAACGAATTTTCCGTAAAAAAAAAAAAAAACACTTCAAGCCAATAAAAATTAAAGTCCGCAACTTTATACAGTAACTAGGGATCGGGCCGATTAGAGAGGCATGTTGGTTGAGACCCAGGTTTATTCAGGTATGTAGCGCCACTTGTGTAATTAAATTGAAACATTGGACCACTTTTGTGTTTCTTTTTAACAATCACATGAACCAGTTTTGGCACAATACGGAACGATGTACTTGAGCTGTATGAGTAACAATAGGCGTTTTTTATTTCAACCAGATCTTCTTTAAAGATCTTTGATTTGTATGAGAATTATCTGGATCACGATCATGATCTAAAATCTATTGGATGATCGAAATTGGTTTATTTTAACTTGCTGAACTCTATTGCTCTAGGGTCAATAAAAGCCCCCTAACACGATGCTCGAAATATTTTTTTTAAATGTTCAAAGGCTAAGCCCTTAGTAATTTTGTCTACAAGAACATCAATAGACAGGTTCAGTACTTCATCATAAAACTAATCAATAGAAATCCTGCCCAAACAAATAAATTCCTTTTCAAATGCCAAATTGATCGCCTCCATATCATTACCCGTTATTACGTCTATCAAAGGCTAATTTTACTTCACCTGATTAATTACGTTCATAATAAACAATCATCAATCGTCAGATATCCACATCAGATAAAAAAGAAAATTGTGAACTTCAACTCCTCCATTATCAATGGGTGAATAGAAACAAAAAATTAAAGAAACCGGACCAACACTGTTCATGTACATGAGCATAGAATAATAACACAAACCATGTTGTTAGTTATTTCCCACCAAGTATAAAACCAAACAACTATTGGTTATACTCGTAGATACTTTTTTTTTTCTGTTCTATTCATCTGTTCAGCATTCACGTATAAACTGATGATGATTTATGACCATCAACGATGAGCTGCATCAGTGGTAGCAGCGGGCACCAAACATCAGAGAATATATTTCATACTTAGGCCGGATTGGTGAAGGCGGTGAAGAAGGGGTTCAGCTCAAGGCAGACGACAGACATGAGTGTGTAAAGAACATGAACATTTAATGTTTAGTATGAGCGAACTAATCGAGAGCATTTATTAGAAGATTAACGATTTCATTTTCTATTTGTCGAGTGAGATACAGTATTTCGAATTCGATTGATTTAGGAAGTCATGGAGAGTGGAAACGTTAGTCTGTTATATGGGAAGGACTGTAATTTTTTTTATTGGCTTAGACTGTGATGATGCTGAGGATATGGAATATGAGTGGGAACTTGTTGGGTGATGTCTGATCAAATATAAATTCTAATTCGAGTTGTAAATATCTATGTTATGTAAAAAAGGTTCGTTTCTGACTGGCACAAAACGCTGGACTTAAAAGGATGACATTCTTATAATCTGCCCTAGCGAGTTATCCGTCGGAGGTTCTAATTTCATTCGAGATATGTGTCATCGGAAAAAAATCACTGAACTACAATTTGTAAATAAATTCCCCGAAGAATTTGTGACGGAGGAAATCGGTAAAAGAATTCCACATAGATGTCAAAAATTGCACGAAAAATGCGCCTTAACGCATTTCCGAACAGTTTTTCGGAAGAATACCTCGAAGCTAAAATCGTCCGAATCGTATAAAATCGGACAATTTTCCGCTCCGACGTATACTTCGCTAGGGCTGAATGACGTAGTAGACAACTAACAAAGGATTTTTCTAAATTCCATCTCTAAAAGGGTGATATGGGTTCGTTATTGATCAAATCCCGAGTAGATAGATGGTGTCAATAGTCAATCAAAATGTATAGACTTGAACTCATTTGTAGAAACATGTGCTTTAGATACAAGGACCAGTTTCATTCCCGATTGTAGTGCCACTTAAGTAAGTTAATGGTCCTTAAAAGATCAGAAAACTGATTATTAATTGTAAAGCTGTAGTGTTCCTGTAGTGTTCAACCAGATTTTGCATTATCATTGGTGTGCCGGTTAGGAAAGTCTAAGATCAGATGTGTTCCATTTCAAGAATCATCGATGATCAGCGTACCAGAAAGAAAATGAATTTAGTCTACACTGGGTAAAAGTCCTTTAAAAACTATGAAGAAGCAACTGTTCAACCATCAACATGTAAGCTAGATGTCAATGAAAACATGCTTTCTGATGCCAAATGGGAAAAGTTGCTTTGGAAGTCATCAAGACTGCGTTGGAATTCCACACACCCCACAAAAAATCATCTTGTACTACATACAGTCAGACCTCTTCCACTTAAAGATCTTGCAGGCATTTTCCTCCTCTGCCACATCTTAGATTTTTTGATTTTTACTTACTTACTTAAGTGGCGCTACAGTCCGGAATGAACCTGGGCCTCAACCAACATGCCTCTCCAATTAGCCCGGTCCTTAGCTAACAACTGCCCGCAGTTACACACGCCAAGATGGTTGAGGTCGGTTTCTACTTGTGCGCGCCACTTAAGGCGAGATCTTCCTCTACTGCGTCCGACGTCTGGCTGGGAATCGAAGACTCTGCGAGCCGGAGTATTGGTGTCCATTCGTTCTACATGTCCTAGCCATCTTAAACGTCCAATGCGGAGTTTTTTTTTTACCAGGGGCATGTCGCTATAAAGCTCGTATAGTTCTTGGTTGAATCGCCTCAATAGTCCGTCTACGCAAACGGGACCGAAGATTTTTCGAAGAATTTTACTCTCAAATCGATCAAGGATTTCTTCATCCGCTTTTGGACGGTCCATGCTTCAGCGCCGTAGAGCAGGACTGGAATGATCAGGGTCTTATAAAGGATCCCCTTAGTAGTTCGAGTGAGGGCTTTTTGATTCATTGAAACAAAATTTTCAATAGGATGGGACTTTTTCTGTCAAACCCGAGTTTCCTTACTTCGCAGCTTATGAAAATGATGAATTTCTCTCATGATACATCAAAAATATTCAGCGGTACTCAGAAAAAATGAGTATACCGATCGAACAAATGTTACTTTCAGTATATTGAAGAAAATCTCACTTTCCCAAGTGAGGAATCGTATACACCACTTACGGATTCGAGAGAGATCTCAAAGGGTTCCGTGAGTGTAGCATGCATAATGACGATTTATGGACCAAGTAAATACATTCATGCCGAGATGGATAGGTGGACATTTGGCAGACATTGTGCTTCGCGAATATCTCATCTCATGCTCCTTAAGTCAGGTCAGTAAAGTCCCTAGGGTAAAACACTGTTAGAGCCAAATAGAGTCAAGCATTTTAATTGCACGGGAAGGTAATTTTAATGATATTTTAAGAAATAGGCATTCAAAGCCCATGCGAAGCCTCATACCTATCGTCTTTATTCATTCCTCTGTACCTACGAAGTAATATTTTTGACACAAATAATGGGATCTGCACTATATTGCCGATTCCCACCGTCAATTTGGAGGAGCTTTTCGTGACATTTGTATACTCTATGATGTTTGTCCGACTTTTGCAAGATGTGGTGCCGTTAAAAAAAAAACTCAAGGTGTTGTCGCTTTCGGGAATTGACAAATCAACGTTTTCTAGGAAGTATGGTTTCTGGTTAAGCGCATTTTAGAGGATGATTAGGGCATTGGACGACAGGTAAACGTGGATAAAACGTAGTCAGG
Source organism: Rhingia rostrata (assembly GCA_949824845.1). NCBI lineage: Eukaryota > Metazoa > Arthropoda > Insecta > Diptera > Syrphidae > Rhingia > Rhingia rostrata. The sequence goes on along the minus strand of OX463757.1, from coordinate 90,086,933 downwards.
GGTAGGCAGCCTTTCTCAGGAGTTTGGTTATCCTTCTTTCAGGATAGGGGCCATCGCAATTGGAGCGAGGCGTTGGTCATGGACGCTAAAACATTTTTATTTTGGCATGGTTCAGCTCAGGGAGACTTACCATCTTTTCTTTCTCCTTTTTTTTCGATTTCCGCTATGGAAGCATTCCTTGCTGAAGTGAATGTAGACGGAACTCGGGCCTCGCAATTTTTTTTTTGTTGATTCCTATTGGTTACGATCGCGAAGTGTAAGAACTTTTTTTTCTGTTCGTGATTCTACAGGCATGTAAAAATATATGTAACCCCAGTCCATAGCGGAAATCGAAAAAAAAGCAGAGAGAAAAGATGGTAAGTTCTCCCTGAGTTAAAAAAAAAACAAATAAAACCACGCGTATTTCAAAATACGATATAAGACTATTTGACTTAGTGTTCCACCAGAAGTTACATAGGTTTCAAAGTTGTCTTTCTTAGTGGCTCTTAAGCTTTAGAAACATGCTTTCAGTTTCTCATTTCGTGGTATCCCTCCATATATGCGTTCCACCAAGGTTGGCGAGTAAGTTCTTATCCGTTTTAGATCTCGATTGGATATGAAGCAGATCGCTGATTCGCACTTCATTTTAAATCACAATACATAAACAGATTGTTTTCTCTCATACCACACTAAAATTCACAATGAATGACAGCATTTTGTACGAATAGATACAACCAGTAAGTCTCTGCTAAGCTTGCACAGCTTCAAACCAGAAATCAAAACCCACCTCATGTTGATTTTTTGTTGCCACTGCCCCCTCACTAATTAATCGCCCATTTTACCAATTCGTCATTCAAAGCTATTCGAAATACAAAACGGTTATCCAACACATTTAGATACATCCACCAGCTAAAATATGGTAATTGAACTGACTCGCTTGCATAGCATTAGTTTCGATTCGCAAGAATCATCAATATCACTACGTGGGCCAGCAGTTAAAAGTTTGACAATATATTTGTGGCCATAAATCGGTCGTTAATATCTTTTGGTGACCAATTGGTCATATCGTGAGAAACGATAGAAGAGCCAATTTTAGGGGACAGGTTGTTAGACTACAGATTTCTATTTATTGGTTGGATAATATATCGCTGGTTATGCGTCGACATAATAAAACACACACAAACATTGATTCTTATTCTTATGAACCGAAGAATCTTTTACAGGTTAAGATACTTTTTTTCATCATTAGGTGGGCTCTTGTTTTGTTCGTTTTTTTTGTTGTTGTTTTTGTTTTATGGCGTCATTAGGGTTTTGTGTATGTTTGGATGTTATTTTTGTTATGAACCCAACTAAAATTGGTTTAGAAATGAAAAATGATCTTCAAGCTAACGAAGCAAGCGGGTGGTAGTTATGTTTAAACACAACCACCAACATGTATTTTTTGATGAATAATTAATCGCTTTTCTCAATATCTCTCCCGGGGTCCGTGTAATTAAAATTTAAGTGATGGTCTTCCTACATAGAAACGTAGCCTAAACAGATATTGTGACAGAGAGGGGTAGGGAAGTAAAATCATATCCACGAGGACCGTTTAAAATTACACAGTTGGTAGATTGCAAACACACCCACTATATGACCATAATATGAGCGTTTAAAGTCGGTGTCGGTTGCGTTTTATAGCTCATTGCAACACTAGACGCAATTTTATAACCCCGCTGCTTTATTTTACGTGTCATTAGTGTGACCATACTTGGTCTCAAAAAAAAAAACACAAGCAAAGTTCCATATAGCCAGCACACACACACACATTCGTGTGAGGGAAAACTTATTGGGAAACGACAATTTATATAGACTGTGTCGCCTGGCGTCTCTATCCTTCTCTGGTGTCAGAGAATATCCTGTTTGAGTTATAGCTCCTTATATGGCGAGAGTCTATGTGTGCATAGTGCGTTTTCATTTAGTTTTTGGTTAGTTTTACTGAAAGAAACATTTTAATGGACTTGAGTGTCATGTTGGTATGGAACTCCCACGTCGAGTGGGGTAACTGAATGGGGCTTTTGTGTTTTTTTTTGTCGGGAGGGGTGAGGAATTTATTTTGTTTTTTTTCTTGGTAGTCAGCCAGGAAAGTTTTGGAAAGTGCCTGTTAGTACTGCTGGTGCTGGTTGTGAGCGATAGGGAAAAGTATTAAATTTAAATTATTCGATGGCTTAAGTAGTTTTTAAGTATATTCCCTAGAGAGAGAGAGAGGAAAACAACGTCAACTTGGGTATTGAATTTTTTTTTCAAGTTGGGAACTTAATGCGCAAATGGTTGTTTTAGTTTTGGAAGATTTAAATCAAAAGAAGAAAAAAAAAATCGGGTAAGGTTTTAACATGTTTTCAGGTCGAAACATTTTAAATCGAGCTTTTTTGGACTTATGAAAAATACGCCGTTGACTTTGGCATTAAACTGGATCGTAGTATTTGCCGCAAAATTTTAAATATTTGTTAAAGGACATGTACCCGATAAAGAAAGATATTTCATCTCATGTTTCATGATAATTTTGTTGAGTGCTTGCGGCTTATTTTCTACGACAGTCAAATGCTTGAGAAAAGTTTGCATGCTTGTGCGGACAAAAGGTTAGGTACGTGGATTTTCGTTTTTTTTGAAAAGATACCCAGATTGGGCTACGTTTCGAGATTCCTCTCCTATCATTCATAGTTAAAGAGGAGTTGAAAAACTTTAATTGACAAAAAATATAAGCGCCCTATGATCTTTTAAAACACAGTTTTGTTCAGGTTCTAATTTTTTTCAAGTACTCTAATGGTTTATTGTTCTGATCTTTAGATCGCTATAGAAGTATTCACTTAGGTTGTGTTTTTTTTTAATTGTGAGAAAGCGGGACAGATGCCTGCAGCATGTGCAAAAATCTTTGCATAACCCAGATAATATCCAATTTAGTTTGAATAAGAAACTTCGCCCCGTTGGCGTCAATGAATGGCCAATTGAATTGGCTCGTACCAAAGATTATAAAGCCATACAGAGACGCATTAAGAACCAAAATGAGAAACTTTTGCTCACAAACTTCATGGTACGGGCGGGCGGTGTGCACATTCACACATGAGAAACGAGATCCAAATGGAGGGGTGTGCCAGTACGACCCGCCATAGAACAATTTTTCTTGTTTGCAATACGTCATCTGTATGCCTTTATAATTTTTGGTCGTACGTAGTAAAGGGTTAATGAAATGGCCAATTGGTTACCAATTTTAGGTCGTTGTGGACCATCCTAATTTACGATTTATGTGATTACCGAAAGTAAAAACAAGTCTTGCATTGCTAGTTATCAGTTGCGCAGTACCTAAGTACAATATAGTGGGACATTACGCGAGTTCAACGAAATTTTCCCTCAGAGATTTTTCTTCCCTGAGTGAGCTGAGCTTATTTGATATAGAGGAACAAGATTCTCAGCAATTTTCTGTAAAAAAAAACGCGTTTTTCTTATTACGCAGCTTACAATAATGATGCACTTTCTTGATGATACCAAAGACAAAAGAACTACATAGAGTACGCATCACAGCTAACATTTTTTAGTCTTTTCTGACGCGGGCGGTAAGTGTGAAGGGGAAATTTCGTCGATATGAGTAGTCATTGCTGTTGTTTGATGCTGGGGTAGCAATGTGAACGATATCAATATCACTACCCTACATAGAAAATTTTCGTTGTATGAGATGCGCACTCTATGTAGTTCCATAGCTTTTGATGATACGTACAAAATAACCAGCCGCACCCTTTAAAAAGAGAAAGGGTAATGAAGAATCCTACAAATTTTAGTCTTAGCACGATGGAAAATCTCCGCTTTGCCAAATGAGGAATTCTATTTCAATCTCGGAGATTTCGGAGGTATTCCTAAGAGAAAGAAAAGCTTGTTCTGCTGGTAAAAACGCTTATAATTGTCCTGCTAGATATTTGCCATAATCTGTCAGTAACCAGATTTTATTGCGATACTAGAGATTCGACAACAGCTTGATTTTCGAAATAAATCACAACATTAGCAAGTGTAATCAGATTCTTCTAGAACCAAGCTTCTACTGGATAATTAATAATTTGGTCTTTGGAAGATACTGCAGTATTAAGCCAGAACCAACACCAACTCATTCGTTTGTTTTAGATACATCTGTAACAATATATAGATTTTCGCCCTATAGGACTTTGGGATCTTTCCTGTCACTTCCTTCTGGAAAGCAAAGTTCGTATACCTGGCTGAAGACCGTTTCGGTTTTGAGCTGTACAAAGTTCTGATATAACAGTGAAACGGTTTATGAAACGGATATCTTGTTTTTGTATAGAGAAAACTAACGGGTGTTTTTTTTAGAGGTTGGTTTTTCGAATAGAGATATAACTGACATTTTGTGGTCAAATCAGGCAATTCTAATGTCATTTATGTTCAGTTTGGTTTGCCATTTCATCATGAACAGGTTGACAAATGAACAACGCTTGCAAGTAGTGCAAATTTATTTCGAAAATAATGGTTCAGTTCGCGAAGCTCAGTCCATTTTATGATCGACATAATCGTCCATCAGAACAATTAATTCGATCACCCATGGATCATTTTTGGACTACGTTTACTCGATGTGATAATACCCATCTTCAACACTTTGCCACTGTAGAGCAAAGTGTTGAAGAGGTCCCGAATGATTCGATTCGCCACCGTGCACAGCAATTGCAGCTTTGTCCATCTACTTTATGGAAGATCTTGCGCAAAGATCTTGGCTTACGATCTTACAAAATTCCAGCTTGTGCAAGAATTAAAGTCGCGAAACCATATGATTTAGGTGTATGGGCCAAAAATGAGATCGATCTCGATGCTGATTTTCATCGCTAAATTTTGTTCAGTGATGAGGCTCATTTTTGGTTGAATGGCTACGTCAACAAGCAAAATTTCCACATTTGGAGTGAAGAGAATCCACATGAGACCCTTGAGACGCCATTACATCCACAAAAACTGAATGTTTAGTGTTCTCTATGGGCTGGTGGAGTATTGGGCCATGCATCTTCCTAAATTATGCTGGAGAGTCAGCTGCAGTTAATGGAGACCGGTATAAAGACATGATAACCGACTATTTTGTTCCCGAATTGGATGGCATGAATGTAGACGAGATGTGGTTATAACAAGACGGCGCTACATGCCACACAGCGCACGTCACAATCGATTTATTGAAGGAAACATTCGATGAGCGCATAATTTTGCGGAATGGACCTGTCAGATCGTGCGCTTTGATACCGTTGGATTGTTTTCTTTGGTGATATGTGAAGTTTCTCGTCTACGCCAACAGAAAAGTTAGGGGACTTGGAAGTCAACATTCGTGGCGTTATTGGCGACATACGACCCCAAATGCTCGAAAAAGTGGTTAAAAATTTGACATTAAAACGATTTTCTTGTATTTTATTTCAATTCGAAGTTCTATGCATCTAAAAAAAAACACCCTTTATGTTCAGTGCGTCTGTTGGGGGTAAAAACAACAGTGCTCCCAAAACCATACCAAATAGTGGGATGGAAAAAGTTTTCTTTTTTCGAAATATAGAAGACTATATTAGGAAAATAAGTTCCCAAAAATTAAAAAAAAAATCGCTTAAAATTAAGAACTTTCAATATATTTTCCGCAGATACTTTTTCAAAATTTCTTTTATTTACGAAAAATCTTCTTTTTGTTTTGAAAAATACCCCCAAAAAATGACCCAGCGGTCAACCGATTGCTAAAATTAGACAATCTCATGAACCAACTAGCAAGGCAAGAACTTATTTTTTTATTTTCTTTTTAATTTTTAACACACCATTCAAATTGCATTTGAGATTGCAAACATTCTATAGCGACACATCGTTTACAGACACACATTCCAAGAACCAAGCGAAACAATCATGACTATTCATAAAACAAAACAAAAAACCCACAGACACAGGAAACAAAAACAACAACAACAAAAATATCATAAATAATCTCCTTCTTAAATTCTCAGAAAATTGCAAATTAAAAACAACAACGAAAATGTATTTAAGAACGAAAAAAAAACGCTCGTTTCAATTTTTTTTATTGCAGTCATTCGATATCTCGAAACAAGAAAACCGATGATGGTTGATACACCCAATAAATTATTCATAAAAAATCGTGTATGTATAGTTCTGTTAAATATTTTATTTTCATCGTCTGATTTAAAATTTTAATTAATCACACATTCATATTCATTACAAAAAAAAAGAAGACAAATACCAGGCGAAGATATTTAAGAAAAACTTTAGTAGCTACAAGAAGAATTTATACCCGAAATGATTTTTTTTTAAGTTTCCACGGGGGAATGGAGTTGGGAAATGACAAAGCTCCACGCTTTGATGGCTGTCTCATCGTAGCGTCACATATATCTTTTCCCAATGAAAAGTCCCCATGAAAAAAATAAGAAAAAAACGTTTAAAACTTTTTTTTACTGCTTCATTTCCATTCGACAAGCGATTTAAATTAATTATTCTTCGATCTGTTCATGGTTGGAGACATATCTACCGAAAAAAAAAACAATTCTACACTCTGAGGTATCCAAACGCGAACAAAAATATAAAACTGTATATCGACCGAAAACACAGAGATCGCAGACAATGATTTCAAGACCGTGTGCACTGTTGAGAACATCTACATTCTGTTGTCTGTGTATCTTTTGGTGTATTTTGAATTTTTTCCTTACATGTTTTTGGAGTTTTCTTTTCGTGTTCTTTGGAACGACAGATGAGGGTAAAAACGATGGGTGATTAATTAAAATTAATGCCTGCAGATGCACCCCAAAGATGGACAGATTGTGGTGATTTTTGTTTTCTCTCTGTTGGAATATTCGAACAAAAATGAAACGACAAAGTATCGCGGGATCTTGTTTTACTCATTATGTGTGGTTTTATCCTTCTTCTTGGAATCGGCAATGCTTGTTTAACACAATTATTTTGATAAGAAACCGCACACGCACTAACTAGTGAAAACTTCAAATATTGGTTCGAGAAAAAGAATTTAACGCTAGATTACGTTTAATTACCAGCGCCTAACATCATGCGAAGTACCTTTGTGTAGAGATGCCGATTGTTTGTTTTTTAGTGTTTTTATTTATTTTTTGAAGATTAATTGTTTGGTAAACATGGTAGACAATTGGTTATCGTTGGCAGTTACATGCGCTTCTATGTAATTTTTTTTTTTTTGGAGGCTTCTTTTCTTCTTGGGTAGGTTAGTTGTACACACACAGTTGGTTGTATGCAGACAGGTTAGAATAGGCTGTTCAAATATTGATATCTGTTGTAGTTTTACCTTTCCTCTTAACAGCTTTCGATTGTTTGTACCGCTTTGGAGTGAGGGTAAGGGTTATTTGGGAGAGAAAATAACGATGCCGACTGTGGAGGAGCGTAGCGCTTTTGTTTTATACTGCCACGATAAGGCGCACTTTCGTTTGTCAAATAACAAATAGTTGGCTGTGTAATCAGCAGTTAAAAAAACGGTTAAGTTATCTTAGGTGTTCTTTTTTTCTGATTAGTGGGAACAAAAGAAGAGTTTTTTTTTTAATATATCCCTGTTACCATGGTAGCGAATCTTTAATGACGTGGTTGTGTGTTGAGCATCTTCTTGCAAGTTACAGTGGTAAGTGGTGGTTCAAATCCCGAAAGTTACAACACCCACGTTTTTTTTCATTGCCTCATTTCTTCCGAAAGTCTGACAAACGTTCAAAAGCCTACAAATGTCCACTCAAATTTCCCATTCGGAAAGGCGAAAAACTCAAAGTCCCAATATTGGTTGCAAAAACCGAAAAAAAAAAAAATGACTGAAGAAGCTAGGTTCTAGATCCCAGATACTTGTTTACACAAACAAGGTATTCTATAAAAATTCAGCCTTAAGAAATTTCATTAACTTCCAAATCGGTACAAGTAGCAAAATTTAATTTGCAACAGATAAGATTAAACGTTTTCAAACGATAATTTAGGTTTTTGAAAAGATACAACTGGCAGTATATGGCAGTTGTTAAAATAGTTTTATCGTGATTAGTCGGCTGAAAATTTATAGCCTTTTCTAATAGGAACCACTTAGATTGCGATCGAATTACTTTAATCAAAATTGACAAGTTTGCTGTTCATACTTTTCCTGTACATAAACTAATCAGTCATTCAGTAGTTTGTTCTAAAAATAAAAAAAAAAAATTCGGCCAGATAATAAAATAAGCCGTTTATCTCAAAGTAATACTGTCTGTAAACATTAATATTTACCCCCTAGAAGCTTTAGTCACATGTGAGATTGTTGGCAATTCGATCCATCACATGCTAGTCTTATCCTTATCCTGATGAGTATTTCTATTTTGATATTTTTAGATATTTTCTATATAAAAAAAAAATCACTTTCTACGATATATTTCCTTTGATTCATTACAGGTTGCCCCATTAGTGAAGAAAAAGTATCTAAACCCTTCAATGTCATGTCACTCCTGTCAAACATAAATTAACTGAACAAGAAATGGAAAATATGGTGAGTAACTCAAGAAGATAAGTGTGAAGTTTATAGATTGGGATGGAATTTTGTTTTCTTAAAAAAAAAAAAAAAAACTTAGTGTTTAAGAAATTGGAATATTACTGAAGTACTTGGGACTGACTGGGACCTTCTAGATAGGAGATCAAAGTTTCATGTGGATTGGTATTGTTTACCTTTTTTTGCAATATCGATAAGCTCTTTCCAACTCGGATGTCTACCTAGCATCTTCAAGATCGAACTTTCTTACAGACATTTTATTTTAGGCCAATAAACCAAGCAGATTTTACTAATTTAATATACAGAATTTCATAGACTTGAAATGACAAAATATCTACTGCAAGTCATTGTAGCTGCAATTGCAACATGTTCCAAAGATATTGAATGTTTGATCGCACTTTATAAAAAGGAACCAAGATGCCAAGCAAATAGACACCCAGTTTTTTAAGGCCTTCACTGCAGCTGACCAAATACTAATACAAACTTTCGGTGCAACAGGCTTTCTCACAACCATTCACGATGGAGGGGGACCTCATGTTTTATACCGACTCCGAACGGCGAATTTGAGATAAGCTTTTTCTTGATAATTGATACTACTCGGATAATTTGTCAGGGCCAGTGAAAAATTATTTAGGTGTTGCTTGGGAATCGAAATCTGTAGCTGATCAGATGTGAAAAAACGTCTTACTGGAGCATTGAATAGTTGCAATGTTTGAAAATACACGAATCGCTTAACTGCACGAAAAAAACATATTATTCGGAGAGTTAATCAAAATCTTTTATGGTTCCTTAAAAAATCGTTTTTATATTCTATATGTTATGGAGTAGGGTATGTAAATGGTTTTTTATAGGAAATTGAACCCAAAAAGTGGGCGTGGGATACAATTTTCTACAGACGAAATGTTTGTATAAACTTTACAAATTTTTTCACATCGAACGTTTTTTTTCTTCAAATTTTCTTAAAATTTTACAGAAAACTGTTTTTTTTTTTACAGAAAATGCCCGAAAAAAAGTGGGCGTGGTAAAAACTTTATGTGGGCGAAATGAAGATATTGAGGCTGTCTAAATATCTTGTTAAGACGTTTTTTCTGTGTTCTAAACAGTTTGACTAAAGTTTTTCTAACAAGTGGACTTGGTAGTGGGAGGATTCTGGAATTTTTTATACTTGTTCTCTATGCATGTTCAAGGATTTTATATACCAAATTTCATTATCCTAGCTCAAAATTAAAGGCCTAGTAATCATTGACTTACAGACGGACGGACGTACAGTCAGACATGGCCTAATCGACTCAGCTAGCGATTCTGAGTTGATCCATATACTTTTAGGAATATTTAGGCAAATTATTTCTCTATGTTAACAACTATGTGTCAAAACTTATACACTCCTATGCGATAGGGTATAAAGAACCCGTGATGCCTTTTTGAAAGTGAAAGTTGAACTTGAAGCCCTATCTCCCGAAAAAAGTTGGCATTCACTAAAAATTGTGATAATTTAAACGAACAAACTACAAGGACATCAACTATTGTAAAAAAAAAAACATAAACGCGTATTTCAAATCCCGCACAGTAGATTTAACATAAAAACGTCGATTTTATATTTTATTCGTTTTGTTTTCGGCGCTATCGCAGTTTAGGGTTTAGGGTTTATTGCATTCCTCTCAATATTTCCTATTACTCTTAAATTTTTTTCTTCTATAATTCCGAGCATTTTACAAATCATATAACATGAAATTTTTTAAATATTTAATAATTTCCTATTGAATTTTGATTTTTACTTATATTCCGTCGAATCATTTTATTGCGTCGCTTAAGGTCTTGGTGTTTCTTGAGCCCTTCGCAAATTTTCTCAAATGAGCAATATTAACAACACTAGGTGCTTGTTGTGCTACCCGAGCTCCGAATGAATGGTTGCCACTTATATTTCGGCGAACAATTTCAATGTATCACATAATTTTAAGCCATTTAAGTGAAAACCGCAGTTTTTACAATAATTAAACGTACTAGCTAAACACTTCATGAGTTTTGATCTTTACAGCGAGATAATTCGTCATGATAAAGCGAAGGCAGCAATAATAAAGCGATAACGCCACATGAAAAACAAATATCACACATCTAACACGTACATAGACTATGTACCCAGTAAGCACTCAACCATTGTTTTTGCATTACTAGTCTCGGTAAAATGAGCGATTCAAATCTGACGCTATTTTGTCACACACACAATTCAAATAATGTAAAACTGCACTTTTTCACGGCAAATCGAAAACAGTTGACATCTTTATGTGAAATAATCAAAAATAGGGTAACCAAAGGATATGAAATGGCGGCGATAATAGCTATCCCATCTCATGTTCCAGCACCGTACATGAAGTAAACTACAAGCAGTGAACAAAAGTTAAAAGCTGACGACAATAAGTTTTTAGTACCGATTAAAAATCTTTTGTTAAAAGTAAATTTAGGACAGTTTGTACCCTCGACATACTAGAATTCTGTAAATCCTTACCAAAGCGTTACAAATCTATGGCTATCTGGAAGAGGGTAAATTATCCTCAGCGTTATTACGTACCTAATTGTTTGGCCTAAAATCCAGACCTTTATGTTCCTTCTGCAACACCAATAACTGTATTTATTGTAGTTAAAGTATACTCGACTAATTATTTACAGGTCCAAACTTTGTACCGTAGGAATTCAAGCTGTTATGAGTAAAAAATTTCATGGCACAATCATTGCTATCGGATCAGATAATCTCTTGAGTTGAAGGGGAAAATTTTTTTTTGTTACAAACTGTATATTAATCGAAGTTCTCCTCTTTGGGGAATAAAGTATTTCTTTCTGTACCCCAGATGGATCGCTAATGTAAAAATATCGTACTAGAATGTACCACCAGCTTCAGTTCGAAAGATCTTTTCCTTCCGTTGAACTGCGAAAAATGTGTGGCATTCCGTAGAAAGTGTCTACCAAGTTTTAAAGCTGTCAATGCTCTATCGATGATGTTAATAGCTTTCGGAAAACCTCCAATAAGATTGTGTTCATAGCCGGATTTATCCTCGAAATTGATTTTTCTGTAACGAATTTGCACATTGTTGGTTTTTTGACTACCAACCATAAGGCTGTGCGTAACCTTCTCCTTCTATTGAATTGGATCAGATTTCATAATGCTTTGCATAACTTTGTTCAAGCTAGCTTCGGCCTAATAGTCTTTATCGACACCATTCGATTGCATAAGCACAAAACCTATTTATAAAGTGAGGTTCCCGTACGATCACTGTGCCTCCCCCGGTGTTTCTATTCGTATGCCTGTTTGTGGTTTTCTATGTAAATTCCCGGTCTAAAAAAAGCGTACTTTTAAGAGTTTGGGATATCTCACCAAGTTTTCTCATAAAAATATATTGGATGCGATCTTCATGATCATGAGATTGTCTTTTTTTTCCTAATTAATCTTTCTGTTCCCCTTGTATCACTCCCTCGATTAATGCTATTGCATAGAGACTTTTCCTACTTGGTGGTGTAATCTAAAACATGGCCCACACGCATAACTCATGGCACGATCAGCTGTGATCCAGTCCACCCGTTTTTCTGATTCCCTACATTGTTTTCAATGTCAAATATTCATATATGACCATTTAATCCCTCCACGTCAGTCGCACTCCCTATCAACCAGTTATTATCTACAACATTGTCAGCTTGACGAAAATAATTAATTTGTTTGCAATCAATGATACTCCAACTTCTATAATATTTGCACTCAAACAACCTAAGCTCACTTGATATATAAAGCAACAAAAAAAAAAAAAAAAAAAAATCAAAATGCCGATAAAAACGAAAAACACGCATACACAGGTCGGTAGTTTGGTACTCGTTTACTGCTGCTTTACAGCATTTTAAGTACCTACGCATAAAAATTGTATCTCTCCACACCAAGCTATCTTTTTATAGTTTATCAAGTCTTCAAATCAGGCACGCCATAAACACCTGTGTGCCAATAAAATGCCATAATGTCGCTTAATGTTAAGTTTTCGAAAATTACCATAAATTCGTGGTGTCACTGTAAATAGAGTATTTGTTTTGACACAGCGCAAATTATTTGTCACCACATAGAAGAAGTCTTAAATTAGTTAAGCCTTCACAAAAAAAAAAAAAAAATTAGAGAGGCCAATGTATATGTGCAACAGCTTTTTTTGGATTCTGTCGAAGTAAGACGATTTTTAGGGTTTAACGATGATGTATCGCCAACAAATGTTCGGTTAATGTTAAACAAAAAATTCTGTTTTCTTAATTCGAACGTCATCTATACGTATAGAGGTAGATGTAGCCATATATAACTAAAAATACCTTGAGAATTTTTTGTTCATCCATCAAAACGTCATTTGGCATTTATAAAACAAAATAAAAGCCCACAATCACAAAAGAGAAATCGCAATCGTTCACCTATCTCCTTGGGCTAATCATAATCAAGAATTCATCTCACACTAAATGGCTATCAATCAAGAGTCAATTTTATTTTTTAAGTATCGACAGAATACAGGACGACATTAACTGTCAGCTGTCTCTCTGCCTACCTGTCTCTGATGGCCATAAATAGTGGTAGTCAGTGTTGGCTCGAAGAAGAAGTGACAAATAAATTGGTTTCGTTTTTTTTTTTTTGCCATATACCCCCAAGTAAGACCGCGTAAGGTTCTGCGACTGTCATAACAAAGCAGTTAACCCGGCGAAAAGGATAATAAAAGTCTTTGGTCGTTAAGTGGGACGTTATATATTGCCTGGGTGTAGTATGTATGCAAAAATCGTTCGTTCGTTCCATTGTTTGGTTCTTAAATTTAAATTGCGGAAGCATAGACGACACGTCGAAATGTACAAAAGTAGATATACCCTGTTCCTAGATGTAGTCTAGTCCTCGGAGTGGTTGCTCTTTCTTTCTGCGTAGGCATTTGAATGCGGAAAATCTGCAAGAAAAATTGCGGTTTTCTCAGTTACAACTGGGGATTAGATTGACATTTACAAAATCAGTTTGACAGTTGATTTGAATAAACGAGTGGGTTTTTTCTACGGGATGTCATATAGACATTGATTGAAGGATGAAACTTGTTGGCGGAATCGGGATGACTGTGTACGCATATGGAATCCGGGTTAGTGGCAGTCTGCATATCTAAACATGGCAGCACCAATCTTGTTACCAGGTGATGGCAGAAGGCAGAGCTACCATTAGAGTGATGATTGAACCACATTGACAGAGCAATATCCAAAGTGTTATGGATTTAACAACAATGACACCGCTAGCAACCACAAACTTAGAACAATTCGTAACTATGACGTTAATGCTGCAGTTGATGTTGTTTTGGTAAAGCATTTCTTTCTTCTTTAAAGAAGTGAATCCAAACTTTGGAAGCTCTCTAACCCAACTGCGGGGTGATTGCAGTATTATTTGCACCCTGAAACCCTCTTTTTTGGAAAATGGTTGAAGAAAATGAGATTTTATTATTTTAATCTTCTTTTTATCATAGGTTGTGAACTGCTGATCTCTGAGGGGATCGTACATGCACATACCCGTGACATTGTGACAAAATAATGTACAATTTGAAATTTGTTCAACACTTTCGGAGAAACTATTATTTTCTGCAGAACTTATCACATCAGTGCTTCGGTAAAAACTGTGACACTCAAATGTTTTGAATTACAGCCTCATATTGACCAAAGACTAGCATTTCACTCCGCAACCATTCACGGTTCCGTTTATATCTGTCTTGCTGGAATGGCAACACCTGCATAATCTGCCCTAGCGAGGTATCCGTCGTAGCGGACAAATTTCCGCAACGCATACTTCGTCGGAGGTTCACATTCCATTCGAGGTATGTGTCATCGAAAAAAAAACACTGCGCTACAATTCGTAAATAAATTCCGCAAAGAATTTGTGTCGCAGGAAGTCGGAAAAAGAATTCCACTTAGCTGTCAAAAATTGCACGAAAAATGCACCTGAGCGCAGTTCAACTCAATTCGCCAGCATGCGTTACAAAATGTCAGAGAAATATTCCGACCAGCTTTTCGGAAGAATACCTCGAAGCTGAAATCCTCCGAATCGTAAAAAATCTAAAAATATTCCTCTCCGATGGATACCCCGCTAGGGCTGAATATACTACTTAGGCCTATGCAAGTTTAATGCCTCATTCGATCTTCAATAACCCAATAAACCTAAATATAAACTTCATAACAAAGTCGATCGCAAAAGTTGAGGATAAATTCTCATCTGTGAGAGTCGAGGAAGTGATTGTTGTGCCTATTAGAACGAAAGTTAGTCACAGTAATCATCCTTGCCGAGGGTGCAATAAGTGGCATTAACCTTTTTTTAAAGCAGAAACTGTGGTTTACGGAGGTTGGTGATATCACCGAAGCCTCTCACATCTAACGGGTGGTTCTGTACACCATCATTCAGAAAATATTTTGGGATACCTCTTATGCTAGATGACTTCTGCCTCATACAAAAATCTGAAGCGTGGAGCTATGCCTTAGTATTTGCTGTGAGTATGATTCATATGAGTTGATTGGGCTATTGGAATCTGAGACGGAAGCAGTCAATCACTTTATAGAATTTGCAAAGTTCATTCGGATCCGAATAAAAGCGATGCACTTGTATTGATTGTTACGTTCTCGTCTATTAATTTCACAAGCGCATGCCCTATTATATAACCCGGTAACAATTTCTAGATAAGTCATAGCTTAGTCGGAGTAACAAATAAATTTATATCGGGAGCAAAGATCTTGGATTTGAAAAGGACATCATAGGCAGGCGGAGAAAACTTTTTTATAGTAACTAATTAAAGGGTTCGAGACTTATTTAGGAAATGAAAATTTATAAGTAATCCTACATAAGGCAATCCAACAAACGAAATTGAAACATAAAAAGCGACTTACCTCATGCCAACAATGTTTTCTTGAAAGACTTCACCAACGTTTGGGATTCACGTGGATTTATTATTATATTGTTCACTATCACCATGTTCATGATCACAAATTCACTCACGGCACAACCAAAATATCTTCAAACATTTTTGATATGGAAAAACAATTTTCTCTGTACCACATTCTGCAGCTTTTGTCTCAACATTTTACAAATTGGAAATCCTGTGAAAAAAAATAAAATGAAATTGAAGTGATTTTACATTCATTGCTAGGATGTTATTTCTACATTTCAAGTGCTGAAAACAACCAAAAACAACTAAGTTAACGGTTTTACTAATTTTCTTACCAATTGATTATAAAAATCATCCAGAAAACATCGAAAACATAAATCGAAATGCAAATTTGCAATTCATTTTGGCGAGGGAATTTAATTAATGACAGATGTGGGTGGCCGGTGGCGGCGTTGCGTTCGTTAGGAGAAACCTTTGTAGGGGAGATAGAGAGAAATTAGTTAGCATGTAGATTTCAAGGTTAGCAGTGGGTGGTCAATGAATGTAAGAGATTTATAAAATATTTGTTTTATAAAAAGTTTGCGATTGGAATTTTTGGATTTTATCCTCGGAATATTTGATTTTTTGTGCCTTATCAAAAATAAAGGCGATTTATATTTTGAGTGTCTTTTAGGTTTTTCTTTTTTTAATTTGCAGGTTTGTGT
Source organism: Rhingia rostrata (assembly GCA_949824845.1). Classification (NCBI taxonomy): domain Eukaryota; kingdom Metazoa; phylum Arthropoda; class Insecta; order Diptera; family Syrphidae; genus Rhingia; species Rhingia rostrata. The sequence continues at coordinate 90,070,827 of OX463757.1, read as the reverse complement.
ATTTTGCTTTTTGCAGTGATTCAAAACGGCCGAGAATTCTTAAATGTCCACAAAAATATAAATACAACTTATTAGATATTTTTTTAACATAAAGGTTCTGTTTAATGAGTCTGAACTTCACAGAAAAACATGTGAGATGGGTAAAATCCGCTGTGCGAATCGGAAATTACCCTATCCCACCCCATCCTTTAAATAAATATTCCCAAAATATTGGCTTTATGGCGATGAAATATAGAAAATGTCTTGAAACAACATATTGTTCAGACAGTTAATCAAAATCTTTTCTGGTTCGACAAAAAACAACGTTTTTCGCCTGGTTATGCTATGAGGTAGTGTATAAAAATGGTTTTGTATGAATTTTACTGAAAATGCCCCCAAAATGTTGGCGTGGCAAAAAACTTTGTATAGACGAATTATAGATGTTAAAATTGTCTAGATATGTTGTTCAGACAATTTTTAAAAATGTTCAATGGTTTGGCCCAACACTACGTTTTTCTAAAAAGGAACGCGGCAGTTGACGGATTTCAAAAAATTTTACCAAATTTCGAAACTATAAAAATCGGCGACACACAGGCGGATGGACGGCCAGACAAACATGGCTAGCAATTCTGAGTCGATCCATATAGTTTTAGGTATACCTAGCAAAATTATTTCTCTATGTTGCAAACTTAATATCAAAACTAATATACCCCTATGGGATAGGGTATAATTACAGAACAGTACATCAATTTTGTTTTTCATAAGAAAATAAGATGTAAGAATTTTTTTTGATTGTTGTATCATGAGCTTGATTTGGACAGTTTAAAACATGTTTTTTTACACCTACTTTTAAGCAGGAACACAAACGTCAGTATCTTGTTGCAGTTTTTCATGCTTCAACTGTTTGTTGTCATAAAAAAGGTTGAAGCATAAAAGAGCATTGGGGTTTCCAATTTGTTAAACAAGGTTGGCCAAAGAGATAACCTTATTCGAAGATGCTCTTATATTTGCAAATGACCCCCAATGTCAAAATATGTTTTGACATTTGTGGACTAGACAGATGTAGAATACAAGTGAACAAGCCATGGGGCGATACACTCCCCACGAACGCGGAATAATCGAAGTGGACGATTTTCCGACCAAAATCATAATGAGCTACGAGGTTCATTTCCACCTCAGTGGGTACGTGAACAACCAAAACTATCCTTTCTTGGGCACCGAAAATCCACGAGTAATGCACGAGGAGCCATTACATCCGCTCAAAGTGCGCTGTTTACGCTGGAGGATTCATCGGGCCTTTTTCTTCGAGAACGCCGCTGGTCAAACGACAACTGTGGACGGTGCGCGCTATAGGGCCATGATAACCGAGTTTTTTTGCCGCAATTGGACGGATTAGGACTGGAGGATATGTGGTTCCAACAGGACTGAGCAACGGCACACAATGCGCGAGCCACAACCGATATTCTGAAGGCCAGACAACATCGGATGACTTCTTTTGGCCCACCTTGTATAAGCACAAAGTGTATTAGGGCAAACGAAATGCATTGCAAAGGCCACGTTATACTAGGAGTATATTATAATTATAAAGGGTGATCCATTTCGAGGTTCCCTACTTTTTTAATGAAAAAAACACAGAAAATTCAAATTTAATGGAGAATGTTTTTTATCATTTGAAAGAACATTCTTTGGCATTTATTTTTTGAAGATTATGTCTATCAAATGTTGGCCGTTGCTACGTCGCAGATGGTCCATCCGTTGAGTCCAATTTTCGATCACTCGTTCGAGCATTTCGACTGGTAACTGGCGAATGACAAGCGTGATGTTTTCCTCCAAGGCCTGAATCGAAGCGGGTTTGTCGGCATAAGCGTTTGACTTTACATATCCCCACAGGAAAAAGTCTAACGGTGTGATATCACACGATCTTGGTGGCCAATCGACCGGCCGGTGATGGTGTTGCGAATAGTACGCTCAGTAGGCCGATTATGTTGACCATAAGTTGAGCGAAGTGCACGAAACACATTCCTCACAGAACGTGAATTTTCATAATAAAGTTGAACAATTTGTAAACATTGTTCACGCGTAAGTCTTTCCATTATGAAATGCCAAACAATACTAAACAAAAATAACATGACAGCATGACACGACTCACACGTGATCTGTCAAAAAAGGCTATTGAAAAAAGTATCTCTACTTGGATCACCCGTTAGGTACACAAAAACGTCTTAAAAATGTCATGATTCTTGAAGGGTTTGGCAAGTTTAAATTTATTATCATTGTACTTTGCACGCACCTGTATTTCTCTGTCTTAAAAGATTCATGATTCTTCAAAGGTTTGCCATGTTTCAATTCAGTAACATTGTACTTTGCACGGAGCTGTATTTCTCTAATTTGTCAGTTTTGTCAGTTTTTACTAAATTGTGGGGTTCTTCCCTGTTTCGTTCTACATATATCTTCATAAAATAAACCTACAAAAGTATATAATATTGAATGCAATTTGCAATCTGGCAACTGACAGAATTTGTCAAATGTGTTACTACGTAACACCTTGATTGAAATCATGGGTTTAAAAAAATATCAAGACCTGAAAAAATTATCTTTATTGGAAAAAGAGTGACCACGATAACCGTCTGTTTTATACTGAAATTTTGAGAAAGTTAGCTGTCAAAACCGAATTTGAAATAATTTCCACAAACAACTCATTCCCAAATCATATCAATTAAGAAAATGTTTTGTTGTTTGTAAATTTGTAAATGTAAAAAAAAACACGCATTCCAAATCACATGCGGCGTGATTTAATCAATAAACATGTTTCAATTGCAAAATACGAATGTGGGACTCTTCCAAAATTTACATATCCCAATCCACATTGCGTCCTTTTTCAACTGAGCGACACAGTTTTTTTTTTTTTGTATTTTTTTTTTGAATATAAACAAAAATTAACATAACTCCAGCCTTACTACTCTGGCAAGATCCACAACATCGCTTCGCATCTTTTACTTTATGCATTTTTATATGGTGTTCGCTCTGGTTGCTTTGTATCTTATAGATATTTTAACATTGGATCGGCAAGCACAACAATTTATTTGCATATTCGCTGTGTTGTTGCCGCCGAAGGTCGGAATTAAATTATTTGCTTTCGACTGTTGTTCCTTTAGCTTGAAGAGAGTTTCGTCTTAACAGTTTTTTTTTTTGGTTTCATTTTCATTTTTAACGACTTGTGTTTGCCGGTTAACAGCCTCGCTCGAAGCGGTCTTATGTATTCGAGAGCATAACTATGTTATGGTTTTAAACAAATAGCCAATCAAGTTACGGACTTTTTTAAGTGTCATAAACATTCAACGAGAAAAGGGGTAGGTGTATCCTTGCAAATCACCTTAAACGATGTTGAAAATACGTAACCGGTTAAGAAGATTTTGTCCTTTTTTTTGTCGTCTTTTACAAAGTGGTAATGTGAGGTGAATTCGTTATTATGAAGGATTAAGAATATTTGTCATACAATAAGTCCCAACTGACAGAGTTGGAAAGATATGTTAAAGAAGTCTACGTAGGTACTCATTTTTACCAAGTTACCGCCGAGTTGGTGATCAGTACAAAAGCTGATTTTGATATCTGAATATATTTTTGTTTAAGGTCTAATAATGTTCATCACGTACGTCGGGAGTACTGTAAATGCATCGGATTGTTCGAGAATATCGAAATAAAAGGCAGAAAGAGGACACGTACAAAATAAGGGAACAAAATTTATTCAATTTTAAATTGGATCAGCGTCAGAAAAGAGTTCTTCTAGAAACCCTAGGGCCAACGTTGGTTTCAAATAAAAAACATCTGCCTTCCGAATTCGGAGTAAGGACATAAATTCACTTGTTTTGAAGTAAACTACCATACACATGCCATCTGAAATAACTCGAATTGCTGGAATTATTTTATTGAAGTAAAAATCCACTAACCCATCTCGTACGGATTTATGTCTTTTTATACGGTTGTGTGCGCATAAGTATTTTACCCACAACTCAATTATGCTACTAAAGATTTGATGTTTATGATATTTGGGTACAATATGACATTTCACAAAACCATGCTTTATGATGTGTCATTTAGTTTAGTTGTGAATAAAATTAACAGGAAATTAACGAGGTAAATCACTTCCCATAGACTTAACATCATCATCACATTGTACTTTTGTACTGATAACAACAGATAACCTTAACCTGGAATGCACAAATAGGAAACAGCTGATCATTTACCATTTTTATTCAGATTTGTTCAAACTTATTCGTATTGAAAAACATTTTTAAAACGAAATCTAGTACAAACCTCTCTTTGACATTGTAATTTGGCATCACAGTATTCGCACATGAATGCAACGAAATACAGACACATAACAGCACTGGCGACTGAGGCCATCGGCTGGGACAGACAAGAGGAGGCAGATAGACACATAGAAGGAAAGCCATATAACTTAACCTACGTGGCACGGAGGAGGAGACATCGATTTATGTTGTCTCATATTATCGCACAGGTGGCCTCAAATAAGCAGCCGATTTTTGTAGAAAAAGAATGCTGCCGAAGCTGGGGCTTGAAACCGCAGCGTTTAGCTTAGCAGTCATCTACGCATTCCTCTGAGCCATGGCCACCTGCGAAATCTCTCTTTTTTCAATTGATGAAACATTCGAGGAATCAGAAGTTGTTCAACATTTTCAATTTCTTGACGAACGAAATCAACTGTTTTCGTAGATATTATGACACGAGCTTGTTCCAGCCAAACTTTACTCTACAAACTTCTTGCAGAACAATGCTGCCGCGGATGACGTAGAGTGAAATTAGTCCCACTGGATCGAAAATTCGCATAACGGCTGTGAGTACATCTTCTCTTGGATAATTTAAAATCGGGACCTCGTCTAAAAGCCCATCATCCAACAGCTGGTAGGTAGTTTTAAAAAAATTTGGCCAATTCTACTTACTGAGTGCTTCGAATTTAAGCTTCGATCGCAGACAATGAGATTTCTGGCATTAACGGTAAATACAGCTCCTCAAACCTAGCTTCTCTATTTATTTATGTGTACAAAGTTTTATTTTGCTACAATGAATAGGGCGTTGAACGCCGACTCCAAGCGGAAAATTTAACAAGCTTTTGGTGACAGTTTTAAAATCTTGGGTGTATGTCAGACTTTCGCAGGAAGGCAGTGGTGTTGTTGATACTTTCGATAAATGAGCCAGGGAGCCCGCGTGTATTAGAACTACGCAAATACCTCTGTAAGACTTTGGTAAAAGAAGCCTTCCGTCTCATTTCGATTAATCTTCTGACTCAGACTGCTCTGTTCTATAGTGACTATCACCACATAGGTTCTTATCTTCTCAAATCATCAACTGTACTCAGATTGAAAGGGATTTGCGTAATGGTTCATTAAAAATTGCAAAAATGAAAGAGCGCACCAAGGACCAAATATCACGACATAAAATATTTCAGATATGAACATATCTTCCTCCATAGGATGCGCTGACACTATTGATCCTTATCCTTGATCTTGATCAGATGAAAGTTAATTCCCATGTCCGCATTTACTGCTCTGCATGAAGTGGGATTAAATTATCAGGACCGTTCTACAGTCACAGTGATGCAATTTTTTTCAAATATGTTGATGAAATAAAAATGTTTGACATTAGAGATAAAAAAAATATTTTTCTATCGTCACATCAGCTAGATAGTCTATCTGTCCGAACTTTGCCCTCCGTTTTAATTTTTCATTGTCAATGTGAAATACATATTCTAGACAAAGTGACTAACTATCATAGACACTGTCATACAATCATTAGATTTATGAGGCGCCAAATCGATTTAAACAAAAAATTATAAATGGACAACCAGTAGGCTTCGTTTAATGGGCCGAGGTGCACCACGAACCACACACCCTCTTTATAACTATAGTACGTGAGAACACTTCATATGGCTAGGCATCTCAAGTTAACGTAGGCGAGCGTTGATTCGATTGTACGGATGTGATTGCGATCATTAGTGCGCGTGAATAGTGTCGCTAGGTGTGGCACTGTCAACAGCAAATCTCTGCTGAGACACTGCCTGTCATTAAGGGGAATACACATACCCGTTTGCATTGAAGTCGTCTCGTGTACACTTGGAGTGTACATAATTGAAAATCAATCAGAATTGAATAGCCGTCATATATGGATTAGGATTAAGAGGAAATCCTGCATACAAACGACCTGTATAACGTCAAGTACACCCATAAAAAGAACAGGCCGTATATCAAAACGCAACGCCTGACTCCTGACTCCCTCGTCAGACGAATACGATGACAAAACCAACAATAACGATGGGAGGACGCGTTGATTAAAGAGGCAAAGGGAGAGAAAACAGAAGACGTGTGACAGGCTTAATAACTTTACGACAATAAAAATTAACCAAACGGGTAATATTTATAATTTACGACATAATTAAAGCAAGGATATACCCACAGTGCCACAGAGGAGCCAGCAATAAACCTGCCATTAAGTTGTCGCTGTTGAAATTCACATTAATGGGGTAGGGTACACAGTAATACATACAGACAGGATAATTATGAAATAAACGTGTATACGCACGTATAAGGGATGAAATTGTGTAAACTTTTCCAGGATTTATGGCAGTAAGAAACCAGTGTACAGAAAATTCCACTAACATCATCATTGATAATGATGGACCCCATAGGTAGTTGGGTGGGAATGAAACCATAACACATGTGCCACAGGATGCAAAGGAGACAATAGTTGACACAGTGATAATGCATCCTCAGAAATAGCTACATCATCTGAATATCAAATTCTTGTCAACGTCATCGTGTTAGGGGTGGCTACATTTTTAAGGATCCATTGATTGAAATGTGATTTCCCACTGTGGCAGGATTTCAAAAACTGCTCACTGGTACAACATTAACTGCGATAGGGTGATGTGGTAGTATATTCGTAACTAAAACATCGAGGACACACGACTGCTGTATAATCCGCGTGAATGCAACCATCTGTGGTCCTAAAAACACTCCATCCCCGTTGACATATTCCACTCTATCCCTCATCCACGTTGGGTGTTCCTCCTACCCTGCTATTGTAAGTAACAAATTGTGTCCCTGTGATGATGGGTTTGGTTTGACAGCTGCTGCTGGACGATGATGGAATACTTTCAGTCGCAGACAATACATAACGCGTACACTGGGATGAATGGAATGACATTTTAATTAATACAAAGCGTGTTCATAATGATCAATTGTGTCAGGAGCACAGAAATGTAATTCAATAGGCCCCCGATGAGGGTGAACAATGCGAAAGGATAGAACAAAAGCGCTCAAGTATTGGACACATTTATGTTTTTGGGAAAATATTTATTTAGTATTAGTTTTGCTGCTTTTTTTTCTGTCCCGAGGATAAATCGATGGCACTTAAGAGCATCGGCATGGTATTTGTTCTTAATTAACTTTGTGAAATGAAAGGACAACAAAGGAGTTTGTTTTGTTTTATTGGAGTTTGACCGAGTCGATAGAGATGGAGTTAGTATGGGAAACTAGTCAGATGTGATGCTAATTGGTGTTGAATAAGTGTCGGATGTCGGCTAGGGGTTAATGATAGGCTTATATATATTATGAGGGTTATTCTGAGGTTGGGAGGACTCTGGAGGTCAGATGATGGGGAAGATTTTCAGTACTACGCTGGTGGTGTTAAAAATTTCTTAAATTTTAAATAGCTTGAGCTAAAGTCAACAAGTATTTGGGAAGCATTATCATGCCTTTGAGATTTTTGCCTTGTTAAGGGGTCAGAAAAAAAAGAAGAATGCTGACACCATCTATAGCTAGATATTAGGAAATAATTTTAAACAGACATTATAACTTGATAAACAAAATGCTCGAAAAATTGAGCTGATCATGTGAGGAACGGTTGAGCTGTGTAAAGCCCGAGAACATGTGCTGAGTTTTCCTACGGAACAGCTTTCAATAGACGTCAACACATAACATAACATCTATCTGCTTACGGTGGAGTTCTGCAAGTGGTCTCTATTCCTGATTCTAGGGCCTCTGCATTTATATAAACGAAATGTCTGCGCATGTGTTTAGAGCGTGCTCCACAGCATGCAGATTGTGTACACGTGCGTTTCGAGCATTATAGACATTGGTGATAGAAAAGTTGTTGGTGAAAAAATGACCTAAAGTCGTGCGTCGATTCCGAGCTGCAAGTTTTAGAAGCTTGTCACGATATTTGTATAATCAGACTTTCGCAACAGTTGGAAGAGTCAAAACATCAAAATACAGCAAGTCGGCCGTCGATTCCGAGCCGCGAATTTGAGAAGCTTATTGTGACATTGGGATAATCAGACTTTCGCAACAGTTGGAAGAGTCAAAACATCAAAATGTAGCAAGTCGTGCGTCGATTCCGAGCCGCAAATTTGAGAAGCTTGTTGTGACATTGGTATAATCAGACTTTCGCAACAGTTGAATAGTGAAAACACCAAAATAAAGCATCATATCTGTTTGTGATAGATTAGCTTGGACTTAATGGGTTTTCTTCGATGAAAAATCAAGCTGGCATATGCCTGCATAGTCCTAATCTGATAACCTTTATATGTTTAAATTTTTACCAAAAAAGAAGATTAAATATGGATAACAAAGGGACACTCAGGTGGTGTTATGGTGTGTTGCTTCGGGTGCCTTAAAGAAATGATCGCTCAAGCTCGATCTTTTGCAGATCTGTATGATCTGTAGTAAAGTGCCATTCGCAAGATCCTGTCGATCGGTATAATATGGTCTGTAAAATATTTCATATGTTTGTTAGTTTGCTACTATGCTACTATCATCTGGTACTGCTACCCATATTAATTGGACCTTGTTTAGTTCAGATAAATGCTTCAGATCTGCACAACAGCGCCCAAGAGCATGGGTTTTAATGGTCGCTTGACTACCCAAGTAGATTGGGGTTTGCTTTTGTTATATTTCGGGGACCCTCGTCCATTTGGCAGCTTCGACTGTGTCTGCTTGGAACTCATTGCACAAGTGTGCGAAGCTTAAGGATGTGGCTTGCTCGATATATTCAGAATAAACTCCAGAACTATGTTTTTGATCAAATGGAGAAGATTGATGTTTTCAAACTGAAAACAGAACACTCCAGAACTATATTTATGATCAGATGGAGATGATTGATTTTTTCAAACTGAATATCACATTTTTGAAAAAGTTTTAGCGCTTAATATGTGCAAATTTTTGCAGCGCCCCGTCCTATCGTTTTCCTAAAAGCGCTAAAACTGGGTTACGAACGTTATGTTCTGCATCACTAGAAAATGGTTTCGCCTCGAAACTTCTTTTTTAATGCGAATTTGATATCGAAGCTAACATGGAATCATGGCTACACATACATTAGACACATATAACACTTCAGAAATGCTCCTCATGCGAGCCAGTCAATGGATCACAGCCCCCGATAAAAGGACAGAAAAGAATGTGACATGGTATTAAAAGGAACCCCTCTACACATTTCAGTCCTTAAAAGCTATACTCCCGCATAGCCCACCATTTGTCTCCCATTTATCTAATCAAAATCCAATTAAAATCCAAAACCCATTAGGCTCTTCTTCCCAGACTTGTAGTCTCCCATCCTATCCAATGTTGTTTGTAACAAATCTCACCTATCGTTGCCTGCATATATTTTTATACTTTTAATGGCTCATAATTAATAAATTAACCAAAGTGTTACAATTGCTGGAATATTTCCCATTTCCGATGCGACGTGATCTTCCCTTCCAAGCGACATTAGGCAAGGAAAGCATGTATCCCTATCCCAAATACACCTTGCAGACAGAAAAAAAAAAAAAAACGTCTGCTGAAAATAGACATCCTCGTCTAAGACAAACATCGCATTCAGATACATTGCCGCACAAAACATATAATTGACGCTGTAAATCTGTTAACACCGTATGCCTTCAGCGGAGACCGTAAAAGCTGTTAACTTGTCATGTTAAATAATCTTTGGCACCGGAATTTCACATTCATTCACCTCTCGGGATATAGTGCTTCGTTTCGTTGTGTATATGCAGCACCCTACCGCCGCCAACGCCCAAAACAGAAAAATAATTGCACGCCAGCGGTAGTCCATCTCTGTTTTTTTTTTTTTTTTGTTGTTGTTGATGGTGGTAGTGGTAGTGGTAGTGTTGTCCGGACTATACTACCCGACTCGAGGAACAAAACTCTGTGGGTGCTCTGTCTTTAAGGTTCGATAATGGATCTAAAGGGGAATGTTGATGCAGATGGTTACCGAGTATCTTTCCTCATACTGCCTCTGCAATGAAACAAAGCAGAGTCTCTCGTGGAGCAGTACTGAACAAAAATTGTATCTACGCACTTGAGAATGGAGATACCGTCTAAGATACACACACACACACACACAGGATGGGTTTTGTCAGTGTGCTATATGATACAAGTTCCAAAGACCGTCGTCAGCGTCGTAGTGCACCATTAGCTCCTGGAGTACATTTGTTTTGTTTGTCTTGTGTTCGACAGTTCACGTTTTTGTTGTTTTTAGATATTTTTTTTATTGCTTCTATGAAAATGTACGCAACGCCAGAAAAACTATCTAGTCAACTTCCACAGACGTTCTAGGTTGTGCTTCCAGCGGCGTAAAAAAAAAGTGAAAACGCAGGGAATGTGCTAGATGCACAACGCGCAAGGGCCATGTGGCTGGAATTTGAAATCATATCATGTCAGCAAATGAGGTTAATTACTTTTGGAATAACACTGCGTCTGACGTATCTAAACAATAGTAGGTGGATTACGATTCTTGTTCTGAAGATGCAATTTATTTAGTTTTTCTCCGTCTTTTTATTTGTTGAAGGGACTTCCCTTCGATCGATGGCCATAACTTTTGGGCTATTAATTTTGAATTCGAAAGGTCAATGTGTTGTCGTGGTACTCGTGATTCATAGGTCTTATCGTAACTTTTCAAGTAGTTTCCTCTTCCTTGGGTACCTATTCTAACTTGATTAGGTTGGAAATTAATTTTTTATGTCCACTCAGATGTTTGGATCGCTATTGGACTATCTGTGACCAAAGTTTGTTTTGTTGCTTATCTATGGTTGGTGAGTGTCATTTGAGTGGCGGAACAGAAAGGTATCATAAATTTTCGTGGATATCAAAATATATTTGGAGGAGGCCTATTGAAGGCAAATATAACTCTGTCCGAGAATTTCAACACTTAAAGAAAATTGACTCGCGGTATCTCCGGTTTCTGTAGGGGCTACAAGACACGGCACAGCTATAAATCAATCTAAGTTTGGGAGTTTTATCAGAAGTGCATGCAGTGAATGCTAGTGGTCAAATTTTAGACAGTCCGAAGTTCAACTTTTTTTGGGGTATCTATATTTTTTAGTGTTGAAAAGTATCAAGAGATGTTTGAGATATGATAGCATGGGAAGTGTTGATTCTAGGTGAATACCAAAAATATAATAGTTGATAAGTTTTGTTACAGATAATGGGATGAGATCTCACATGTATACAGGTTTTTTGATTTAGTTACTCTCATCATTTATCTGCAATTTGAAGCACATTTTATGAAATGGATCTGGATAAATTATAAGAGTGCCTCGTGATTGGATTTGCATTCTTACAAGAAGGGTTAGAAATTTTTTTTAGAATGGAGGTAACCATAACGACAATCCCTTGTAGGGGCGTGCTATGAATACCACTGTAACGCGACGCACCCGACAAATAGCGCTTTGTCTTCAAAGACGAATATAAGAAGAAGGCACATGTAGGCAATTCGAACATCCATTGATAAGCCTGGTGACACATTTAACAGCTTATAGGGCCATACCAATCTAGCAACCGAAACCGAAGACTTTCTGTTTTATCGAAAGTAAGTATAAATAAAGGCAGAGCGGGTTTTATTAAATTTTCTTCACCCTCTTTTTGCTGTTTGTTTCGCTTGACAATGTTAACGGCAACTATAACTTTATATTGTCTGTTTTTCAGATCGCTAACTATGTCAGGCTTTAAGCACGACGCATGTAACCCTCTGGCTACAACGCGTAAAGGCATTTCAGATTTATTCTCAAATGAATAACATTCCATTTTGTCGGTATTTAGCTTCCGAGATAATAGACGGAACTTTCTGGATCTTCTAGGCAGACTTTCCATGGATTTTTTTTTAAGTGAAGTTACTTGATAGCCTGATAATTGAAACGATTTCATCAAGGTGCGCAACTTAATACAGTCGTTTACACCGATCACATTAATTGGCGGTGGGGGCCGTTGTTTTTTGCTGTTTCGCTTTATTAGTATTCTCTTTGTCGTGGTTTATTAATTCAGGTGAGGATATAGCTTTCCTTTTTTTCACCGGTCTTTTCTTTAGAATCCAGTCGGTTTCGTGGCTGAGTTCTTCTTCGTCTGTATGGTATTCTGAAATAATCGGGCAGTTTGCACTCGGTTTTGGTGCATTACTTAATTTTAATGAACTCTTTAGGGTCATGTTTTCACCCTTAAGGTGGAGGATTTCTTTCCGAAGCTCTTCGCAGAGCTGTTCAACTTTGTTTAGCCGTCGTTTTCGTCCTTAAGGCTTTTAATTTTCACTGAGTCTCGTTATTCGTGAGCCGACACTTCTGGCGTTGTCAAGCTCCTGGAGACGCATATAACTTTTTGAGGTCCAAATGTAGGTGATCTCGTTACCCTTGAAATTTTTCCGAAAGGGTTACAAAATTGCAATAATTGGCTCTTTCCAGAATCCATAGAGCCCACCTCCGAAGAGGGTGGATTTTCCAGTGAAACTAGATTGCCATCTGGGGTGTTACATCTTTTCGTTTATTCATTGCATTTTTTTACACACTTTAAACTCGTTATATGGGAGTGGATTTTAGTCGCCTTCTACGACAGGCATGCCTTTCCTCGGGTATATTCTAACCCCAAACCCGAAGGGGTGGCCCTTAACACTGTCCTTTCTGATTTTAACTTAAAATTGTTTCCGAGAGCAGTTTTTTTAATGGAAATATATTTCTGCAATAAAGTTGAGTAAAAATCAGTAAAAAATAATGTACGGGAACAGAGGTATATATTTTGTGAAATATAAACCAAATAAACGATTAATTTCTGTAGCTTATTGTGCAGTGGAGTACAATCTTGACAATTGATATTGACATATCGAACTTAGTGTAACCTAAACCCAACAACTTGTCAAAATAACATCATTCGATAATTTTCTTACGCAATACTCTTTGAATCATCGAGTGACAGTGTGAAAATACTTTGAGTCTGATGGTGAATTTCACAATTTATTGTTAAATTTAACTCGTAATTAGAAACCTGATCCTGATATTTGATAATTCATCTACATTTCAAAGGAAAAATAGTGCTCCTTAGGATGGTGGATGCATTGATGTATGTCTTCATGTTCAGTTTTGACTGAAACTTTATCAAGGACTTCTCAAAATCTGTTTAACAACGTATTTTAAATTTTTAACTGTCTTCATCAATATTCAGTAAAAATTTTAGATTTTTAAGAGCTGATCTTGAATTTCAATATAAATTGTAAAATGCCACGGGTTCTGCCTTAAGATGGTGGATGCTTTTTGCTCTTGTGTCCAATTTTTACAAAAACTAGATATTAAAGGTTATGATTATGCTCGTGTCTAAAATTTCTAACTGAAGTCACAAATATTAGGCTGGATTTTGAGTTTTTAAAAGTCAACCGTGAATTTTGATTTAAATTGTGGAATGGAAAATGGCAGGCCTTGAGATCGCTGATGCGATTTTACTTGTCTCTTATTTTGACTAAAACTAAATAGTAAGCACTCATTGAAAACTTTATAATCTAACTGCGATCATCAATCAAATCTGATCAGAAGTTTAGATCGCTAAATACATTGGCAGATGTATTTTACCTTATATGGACAAAGTTTACTGAAACAAGGTAGTAAGGACTGATAATAAGCTGATAATGCTCATGTTTAAAATTTCTAACTGGCTTCACCAATATTAGGCTGGATTTTGAGTTTTTAAATGTTGACCCCGCTTGCGTCTTATTTTGACTAAAACTAAATAGAAAGCACTCATTGAAAACTTTATAATCTAACTGCGATCATCAATATTCGGCATGATTGTTGAATTTTTTTAAAATCTGATCGGAATTTCGATCTTAATTGTAAAAGGCAAATTGGCAGATGTATTTAACCTTATGTGGACAAATTTAACTGAAACAAAGCAGTAAGGACAGATAAAGAGCTGTTGATTCTCATGTTTCAAATTTGTAACCGGCGGCATCTATATTCGGCATAGATTTTAAAACGCCAAAATGGTGGCCCTTAATATGGTAGATGTGCTAAATTTTGACTGCAACTATATAGTAGGGACTCATTAAACCAACCAAAAAAAAATAGACAATTGGTTTCAGCTTTTTAACTCAAAATCTAAACTCTTCTGTTAGTTAATTTAAAACGATGGCATTTGCTGAATTTATTTTAAAATAAATATTTTCTCAAAGCCTTTGAAGTACACCTACCAAAGCTACTCAAAGGAAACTTCTCTCAGCAATCAAGCTCGTTTATATTAAAAAAAAAAAAGTTTATGTTTACATTAAAAAAAAAATATTCTGTACCACTAAACACGTTGTGCTGCATCTCTGTGATACAAGTTATTTTTTTTAAGGTTAAGTGATAAATCTCTGTGTCAAGGGTTTTCTCTCAAGACGAAAACCGCTCTAAAGGATAATTTCATCGTCAAAGCGTTTTCCTTTTTTTTCCTCCTTTTCTTTGCTATTCCCATTTTGATTTTGCGCTTTTCTCTTGGATGGTATACCTTCGACTTTCTTCCCCATTGGAATACAGACAGTGGAGGTTGAACTCGAAGGGTGGGACCGGTTAATGCAAAGAAAAAAAAATATTTTTTTCAAAGGTACAGCTAAACTTTACATTTCTTTCTTTTTATCCTCAATTTTTTTTTGTTTTTTTTTTTAAACTTCTTTCAAGCCATCAACCCTTATCGTTTGAGATGGGGCGAAAAAAAAATTGCAGGAATATTATTTTATCGCGCGCGATCATAAATTTCATTTTGAGTTCAACTACAAAAGGATATAAAATAAAAACGAACAAAAAATGAAAGAAATTAAAGGAAAATCCTTTTTTTTGCAAGCTTTTTTCTTTTTTTATCATCAAATTGACGTGGGGATATGAACTTGAAGCTCTTTGCAGTTGGATTTATTTTTTGTTTCGCATTTTTCTATAGACAAACGCATGGTGGGGGTGGTGCAGGGTGGTAATGCCTTTCGGGAAGGATTTTATTTTATTCCTCATTTTGCGGTTTTTTTTTTTTTTTCTCTTCTGCTTAACCTCCTCGGGGAATGGGTAATAGTGTTACAGTGATGCTGCAATTCGTTGTTGCGTCTTACTTTTGATAGCTTCAAAGGATCAAAGTAAAGTTTTAGCTTAATGTTCTCTTTTTTGTTTGGTGTACAAGTTCTTTGACCTTTTGTGTTCGTGTGAACTGAGCGTTTGACCTTTTCTCGCGAAAGCATTAATTAAATCCGTTCGTTTTGAATGCAATTTTTACCAAAGCTCGAAATGACATTTGTGCAAGTAATTAGAGGAAGACTTGATATTTTTCAATGAAAATTGTTGTGTAAATAAAGTTTGATGGGTCCAAAGTGATGAACAAATGATGAGGCTGAAAATTTGGCGAATGTGGTGATTGACGGATTTTTTAATTAAAAGAGAACTCGACGTTTGATGTCAACGTACGGTACAAAGGCACAATGAAGAGCTTTGCAGACAGGAATGCGACACACAATATACGTTTTGTTGGCCACGTTTGATGTAAAGAATGTTTGCAGTCATTGGATTCTTTTTAACTACAAGCAGATGGATGACTTTGTGTCAAAACTGGAAGGAAGCCAATTTTATTCTCACTTTTGGTCAAAATTATCACTTTTAAAAAGATGCAGTGCCCTCCTGGCAGATAAATCACTCTCTAGACTGGGCCTTGTCATCTTTCATTGTGAGCATCACCAAGTAGCTGGGCAATATCGTTATGTATTGGTATTGTGACAGCAAAGATATTACCAATGTGCCACTTCAGCAGACTACCCTCCATTGAACCCTGTCCAATATCTCACATCACGTTAACAATACACCTGGAGCGTAGGATCTCAAGATTTCACCTTTTTGCCCATTGTTTGTTTATCTGCGCACACCTTTGCACCGCCACTTGTATCTTCCTCTGTTTGGAGAGTGTGTATGCAACCACTAGGATTCGTCTAGGAGCATAACTCATAAACGAGATACGTGCATCATGGTTACCCACCAAGCACCGTCACCGTCACCACCTCCAGCTTTAGCTTCTCTCTCGTTAGTAATATATACAGTTTTCTAGGTTTGTTTTTGTTCTGTTAGCTGGAGGCACCTGAAATGGGCGCGGGATTACTTCTTCAGGTTGAGATGAAGAGGCCTTTTGGGGTGAAGTGGTGGCGGTACGATGGTGACTTGTCTCCGAAACGTGACTTACCTCTTGGTGTGCGCATTGCAATGAAGAATCCGAGAGGGAATCATTGGACAATTTTCTCATTTCTTTGTAATAGTCATACCATCGTCTTGGATGTGGGTATTTTTTTTTTTTTTTGTATTCTTTTACAAGAAGACGATCGAGAGCAATGCAAACAGTGGAAGAACCTTTTTTGGAATCTCTCGACTTGTTACGCTCCATCCATGAGTAGTGTACTTTATTATTCATCATCATCATCGTCATCACGGTGTAAAGGTGGTGAGGTGATATTTTATTCAATCTTCATTGAGATGCATAAATATACTTGAGGTTTCTTTTTTTTTTTTTGTCCCAACTTTTGTGGTTTTTCCAATCGAAGAGGAAATCTCTCAAGGAAGACTATTTTTATAGAGAAGATGGATAAAAGACGCTGACGCCTCGTAAGGCGTCTCTGTATGAAGTGTGTGTTCGGGTTTTTGTTTGGGTTTCTTCATTTCCATTGAACGTCTCCAGTAACTTATTCATAGCGTAGAGGGAAAATTGAATTTATGCAATCAAGATGGAGGGAATAATTTTCTGTTTTGTTTAGTCTTTTTGAATAGTTTTTTGTGAATTAATCGGGGTCTCGCGTTTAAAGCAAACATTGCACAGACTTGAAGTGTTCACCATTATCAGATGAGATTTGACTTAATGGAGTGGAAATTATGGTCAATGTTTGGATAGGTTTTTTGTTTTTTTTCTTGTTTCTGGGATGAAGTATACTAGTACTGTACCTAGTCTTGATTGTATTTTGAATGTTTATTATTCTATTTCCTATTTGTAATTTGAAGACAGTCGTCATACGAAATAACCGTATTTTTGAGAGCCTCGTAATTATTGTTCCCAATTGAGACTTTCAACGAGACATGTCAATGATTTCATTTTTGCTTAGAGAGTGTTTATCTCCGTCTGTCGATCATTTACTCTAAGCTCCCACATGACTGCAGATCACTAACTGCGATTTTGATCACCAATAACAACCAATTTTCAGATTACCGGCTACAAAAATGTACACGATCACATTAATGTTATTTTTATATCTGGCATCCCAAACTATAATTCTGATGTGTGATCACTAAGTGATCATGTTTGTCGGTGATTTTCATGTTATTGATATATTTTCGTGCTGCTAACGATCGTGGTAAGTGGAACTCATGCCGATTTGTCAGTTTTCCCATTTTCAAGACAACTAGTCTTCGATTACGTTGATAACGAGTACAAAGATCGGACAAAATTGTTTAACCATTTTAAAATACTGATCCTCAACCAATCTTAATTCCTGCATGTCATTGGTGATCTTCAGCGAAATCAATGCTGGAACATATTGAAACCTATTCGATATAATCATATAATGATACTTAGTTCATGTTAATGACTGAACGCTGCCACCTAATTTGTATTCACATATCATAATCAAATGTGATCATGTTAGTTCAAAAATTTAAGGTAACGACTTATTTCTTGACAACATTTCTTGAAGCTTATCACACGATTTAAAAGTCTGATCCCGATCAACGAAACAGCTTAGATGCGGCATGTCATGGGTGAACATTTGCAAAATATTTGCCGGAGCTTATTCAACTCTATTCGGTACAGTCGTAGCTAAGGAGACTTAATTCTTGTAAAGGCTTGGTGATCGTTTTCACCTAATTTCCACGAGCAGTTATTTTTATTTTATTACATTGGCAATTAATTTTTTCATTATACAAATGTACACGATCGTTAATTTGTTAATCAACATCAGTAGGGAATATTACTGATCCTCAACAAAACAGTTTTTCTTTAGAACGCTATAATCTTCTTTACATTATCAAAGTGATCGTTTATTCATTAGAATTCATTTTAAGAATGGTGTAATCTTGATCACTAACAGTCTTGATCACAAACGATGATTTGTGGATATAATTAAGGTTCGACAAGAAGATTTCAACATATTTCCGATAGTTTTCACTTGGAAAACACAGAAACTCTTAAAATCATCAAAGTGATCGCATCTATATATTTAAGACTGGTTTGGGCTTGATCACTAAAATGGTTGTTTTGTAGTAAAAGTTATCATCAAAATGATCTCCTTTCACAAATGAATTTTGCATATGATCTGGGACATCTTGAACGTTAAAAAAAGAGGATCTCAGCATATTTCCGATATTCTATGTGAAAACCCCAAAAATCTTAATATCAGCAAAGAGTATAGAACTACATAAAGTACGCATCACAACTACAAATTTGTAGCCGTTTCAGACGCGGTGGTCGGTACGACGTATGCGTCGGCAATGCTGTTGTTTGATGCTGGGGTAGCAATGTGAACACTGGGGCAACAATTTCAGTACTCCACAAAGAAAATATTTTTTGTATATGATGCGCACTCTATGTAGTTCTATACTCTTTGATATCAGTGATCGAATATGCCGTAGGAGGATCTAGAAGGAAATTATTATCAGCAATCTGTCCTGCAGCAAATAATTTTTTAAAATGATCTGGGCTACCTTTCAGCAACAAGAGAATCTAAGTATATTTTCGATATTCCGCGATTCATGTTAGTTAGTTCATCTCCTGATTCTTTCTGATCGACCAACTAGGATCTAGATAAAGGAATCATAACCATTCCACTAAACATGTGTTTCCTCATTTTTCTTTCCCCGTAACTTTCGCACACGTATTTATAAGTCTTAGCCTGATTTGTATTAATCAAGATCCCTTCCAACCACGATCATGCCAAACTATTATAATTCCTAACTAAAACATACAAAAGATACAACTTCCGACCCACACAAGTATGACTTAAAATTAACGCCTTAAGCGGAGACTCTATCACAGTCATGCAGATCATGAAGATCGATTGTTGAAAAGGCAATTCATCATCGTGCTTGCCTGCACATTACCATATTATCCTACTCGCTCCATATAAAAGACCACCATAGTCTTATCCATAATGCTACATCTTCCACTCTCCAGACAATGATGGTGATCTTTAAGAAATACACGACCATCCGTTTCGCGACAACGATGATAAATGAAATATCTGAAGGAGTCTCACGTCTCATCACCACTTTATCCATAGGCTCTTATAATTAAGTAAACATTGATGGAAGGAACGAAGAAAAAAAAGGTTAACCCACCACAAGACCCAGTAGCAATATTGCTTCTATTTGATCAAGTTGGAGGATCTTGTCGATCACGATCATTGGACCGCGCAATAGAATGCTGTATTTGGAGTGAGGAAAAATGGTCACAAGTGTTTGAGTTATGGTGTAGTACTTTTTGTGTGTTCCTGCTTTACCTGTGAAGTGGTTGCGTCTATATAGGGCAGGTATTCAGTTTAACCATATTGACCCGGACTATATTTGCACAGCACCAACGATATCGATCTCTTAAATCGGTTTCCTCTTGTTGGGATGTTATGGCGACGTGGAACTCATTTATTTATCAAGTGGCTGACGATGAGTCTGAAAAGAAGTTTCAAGTAGCGGTCTAGACTTGGAATGGAATTGTTAGGTTTTTTGTGACTTTTTTTGTTTGAATTTGCTTTTACGAGATGGTTATGGAACTAGCAGTTAAATACCAAGAAGGCTTTGAATGGAAGAAATGGATACTAAAACTTTGACGTGGGACAATGAAGGTATATCTCATCATGTGTTTTCTAGAAGTGATGCCAAAGGGACGAATTTCATTTTCGTAGACTGTTTAAGATGAAGCGAATCTATAAAGTAGCACCCCGAGCTGCTTGAAGATGTTTCTTTACTCGGTCTTTTCATTACTAGAGGCGTATTCGGTTTGTGAAAATTTATCTCCTAGCGATTTGTTTCATTGCTTTCTCTTTCTGAAGCAAAAAGAGAGTTAAATTGGAGTATTTGCGGCTCGAAGGACCACATAAATGTGTTGTGTGGGACAGAAACCATAGTATTTCGCATTTTTCAAAGGAACAGATAGTGCCGCAGAGAGGAGTAAATACAGGGCTTACTAACAGAGCAGTGTTCGATTATTTTTAGCTCTTTGTTCAGTCTATGCGACGGTTGGTTTTTTTTTCTACACGGTTTGATACTAGACTTCCGATTTAAGTAGCACCGTGGTATAAGACTTTAAACTCTAAAAGGATTATTAGACTTCCTTAAGCGTTTCGGTGTGGTTACATTCCAGGTGTATGCCAGTGACTGCTCTGTTAGTAGTACAACGTGTGCAGTGCATTCCACTTCGAAATACCTACCACTAACTTGTTCACAATCAATTGAAACTGAAAACCAGTGTCAGAGTGTCAGACCCAAGGGCAATCGTACATTGACATAGAATCCAAAAATCACTTCATCCTTGTCAGAATTTTACGAAAACCACAGAATCGCTACTTCTTTTATGACTTGCTAAATATTTTGTTTCGGTAGCAATGCACCGCTTTATGGATGCCTCATGCTAGCTACAATACATTGACAGATGAAGTGATATCGATATTTATCGATGGAAACCACATTTGACCGACAGTCTGGCAATATCAAGAAGCCCAACTACACGAGGTCGTGTCGCATCAGAGAGCAATTAATACCCAGACTTGGAACCACTTGAATCTACTCCTGTACAAGCTGTTGGTGCGATGATGACACTCTCTGGCGTGTTTCGAGGGGGCCCTAAAGCAATTTCCAATTTGAAATCTGTCAAGTTGAATTAAATCACAGACGCGCCCTTGTGTCGCAGCGCTGTGTACCTCTGTTGTTGTACGGATTCCTCGGTTGTTGTTCTTTTGACTCTTCTTTCTCAATTTCGTTTTTTTTTTAAATTTTTTTTGGGTGAGTTTTTTTTTTTTTGTTTGTGTGGGTCTAAAAATAATATTCCATCATTATGATTGATTGATTTGTTAAGAAATAATAAAAACTACTTTACTGAGTTGAACGGTGTGGTCCTAATGCGTATCTGTCTGTTTCTTTTCCATTTCAGATGTCAACATTTCGAACGATTTGACGCGACTCGACGCAGCACGACGTTGTTGGCGTGTGGTGTCATTCTTCTTCACGTCTTCATACTCATTGAGCGTAACCACGGACATAGGAGAGTGAATAAGACGCGCGGAACAAAGTCATCCCATTGGGGACTTGAACGAACCTAAGAAATTATACCTTTGGTCACAACGAACGAAGGAGAGTGCACAGAGTCAGCTTGGTCTGATTTTGGTGTAGCCCATCCTCAAACTCTAATCAGAATGATAAATCAAACTGAAAATCTCGTCAAAATGTCGGCAAAACACAGTCGACGAAGAACGCCGCGTTTAAAAATACTGGTACATGCGCTCAGCCTTGTGGTACTTGTAACACAAATTGCAGCCGATGGTATGCAACACATGACAGACAATGGCGGCGGTGGAGGTGGCGTCGGTCTTGGCGGTATGGGCGGCATGGGTGGTGGCAGTATGTCCATGGAAGTTAGTCCTGCACCGGCGTTTGGGCTTCCTGCGATGCCAAAAGATCCGAATTCCCGATGCGAAGAAATCACAATTCCAATGTGCCGGGGAATTGGCTACAACATGACGTCATTCCCGAATGAAATGAATCACGAGACCCAAGACGAAGCTGGCTTGGAAGTGCATCAATTTTGGCCGCTGGTCGAAATCAAATGCTCCCCGGACTTGAAGTTTTTCTTGTGCTCGATGTATACGCCCATCTGTTTGGAGGACTATCATAAGCCGCTTCCAGTGTGTCGATCGGTTTGTGAACGCGCACGATCCGGATGTGCACCAATTATGCAGCAGTACAGTTTTGAATGGCCCGAGCGAATGGCCTGTGAGCATCTGCCATACCATGGTGATCCAGAGAATCTTTGCATGGAACAGCCTACATATACGGAGAGCGAAGGTACGGGTCACTCATCGGGTGGATCCGGCGGTTCCGGTGGATCATCGAGAGGTGATTCGAGTGCGGGTGGAGGAGGTGGTTCTGGTGGCAAATCGAACCGCAAGCAATCCCAATCGGCCAAATGCAAAGGAAAGAATTCAAAAAACTGCCAAAATTCCCTAGGAGAAAGAACAAAGGAGTGCACATGCAGTTGCCGTCCACCACTGATACTCCTGGGGAAGGAAAACCACTGGTACAACACAACTGTCGGAAGGGTGGCCGGCGTGTCAAACTGCGGAATACCATGCAAGGGTCCATTCTTCACAAACGAAGAAAAGGAATTCGCCGGAATATGGATCGCACTGTGGTCGGGTCTGTGCTTCATCAGCACTCTAATGACACTCACAACGTTCATCATCGACACCGAAAGGTTCAAGTATCCTGAGAGGCCAATTGTATTTCTGTCAGCCTGCTATTTTATGGTAGCTGTGGGTTATCTATCTAAGACTTTTATGAATAACGATGAGATTGCCTGTGACGGTCGGATTTTGCGACAGGCTTCGACGGGACCGCAGTCGTGTACGTTAGTGTTTTTGTTGGTGTATTTCTTCGGCATGGCATCGTCGATTTGGTGGGTTATCTTGTCGTTCACATGGTTCCTGGCAGCCGGCTTGAAGTGGGGCAATGAAGCTATCACCAAGCACTCACAGTATTTCCACCTGGCTGCTTGGCTGATCCCGACAATACAGAGCGTAGCTGTTCTCCTGCTGTCCGCTGTTGATGGCGATCCGATTCTTGGCATCTGCTATGTTGGAAATCTCAACACCGATCATTTGAAGACATTCGTGCTGGCACCGCTGTTTGTATATCTCGTCATTGGAACTACTTTTCTAATGGCCGGATTCGTCTCCCTATTCCGCATTCGATCGGTGATCAAGCAGCAGGGAGGCGTTGGTGCCGGTGTTAAAGCTGACAAACTGGAAAAGCTCATGATTCGTATTGGTATCTTCTCCGTCCTGTATACCGTCCCGGCGACCATTGTAATTGGATGCTACCTATATGAAGCAGCTTATTTCGAGGATTGGATCAAAGCACTGGCATGCCCATGTGCCAATCTCAAAGGTCCTGCCAAAAAGCCGCTCTACTCCGTTCTAATGCTGAAGTACTTCATGGCGCTGGCCGTCGGCATAACATCGGGCGTTTGGATCTGGTCTGGTAAGACTCTCGAATCGTGGCGCCGCTTTTGGAGGCGGCTTTTTGGCTCACCTGATCACACTGGTGCAAATCAGGCCCTCATCAAACAACGTCCCCCAGTTCCGCATCCATATGCTGGATCTGGTATGGGCGTACCCGGTTCGGCGGCTGGTTCATTAATGGCGACTCCTTATACTCAGGCAGGCGCCAGTGTTGCATCGACCAGCCACCACCATTTGCACCATCATGTTTTGAAACAACCACCGGCCAGTCATGTATGACCTGGCGAGTCAGGAGGTGCTTCAACCGCTGGCGGTATGCCAATGGGTGGAGGCGGCAGTACGATCGGCGGTAGTAGTGTACTTGGCAGCGGTCATGGCGGTGGTATGCCCATGAGCGCTGGCATCAGCAGTAGTACAGTTGGTGGTATGGTAGGCAGCGGCGTTGGTGGTATTGGTGGAGCTCCTCCTGGCATGATGCAAAGTACTGGTGGTGGAATTGGTAGTGGTGTTGGTGGTGGAACACCTGGCAATAATGGTGGCGGTGGTGGTGTTATGTTACCTGGTGGTGGTGTTGGCGGTGGTTGCTATGGCGGGCAAAGTACGGCACCCGGATCTGTTGTCGATTCTCGTGCTGTATCTGTTGTTGTAACGCTGCCCGGTCCTCAACATGGGCAAGCGTTGAGTGATTATGGTCCTATATAGTTAATGGCACGTCCATATACCGCTCATTGGGTATCGACCAGTAGCTTTAGCCAACTCTAAGCTCCTGCGTTGGGCGCCACTGTTAACGCTTACCACCAAAAAAAAAAAAAAAACGACAAAACACCCCATTTATCTAGTCCATTGAAGAGTTTTCATTGAAAACATAAAACACATGCACAATTAAGTAATTTAAAAAAAAAACGTTTTTTTTTAATTATATTAACTAAACAAAAATAAAATAAATAAACAATAAAACAAAACCCAACCATTTAAAATGGCAGGGAAAAAGTGTAATATTTTTTTTATAATTTGTTTATATATGTATACATAAATATAAATAACAATGACTGAGTATAAGGAGGGACGCCATTTTGCAGGTTATAAAAAAACACTGCCAAAAACAAATAAGCAAATATTTTGAATGTCGAATCGAATAAAACAAAACAAAATAAACATACAAAAATCAAATGAATCCTTTTGAAATAATCAAAAAGAAATAAAAGCAAAATTGTACATATTCGTTATAAATTATTTTTTAAACTTAAAATACAAAAACAATAGCTAATAAGAAAATGAACTTTAAAAACAAATTTTTTTTCTCTGTGTAAAAAGATAGACTAAGATAAAATGAATGAAAAAATTTGTTTAGATTTTAAATTACAAAAATAAGTCAACAAAAAAAATTTTAACTATCAAATTTCCGTAGATTTTTTTTACCACATAAAAAATAGATATACCTACATGAAAAATTGTAAAAAAAAAAAATCAACAACTACATGTTCAAGATAAACAAAACCGTGAAACGTAGTGAAGTAGTCTAAATGATATTTATTTAAAAACTTAGATGTTTTCTTTGTAAATTAATATTTTTTTTTATTTTTAATTGTTAGTAATTGATTACTGTTTTTATTTTTGTATTTTATTTTATTTTTTGGCCATATTAATGTGTAGTTATTTTTTTTTATTTTAATTCATTCATTTTTTTTCAAGAGAATATTTTGTTCATCAAGATATATAAAACATATTAATTTGTTTATATTTAACATATTGTTATCTACAACTTCATAATACGCAATTTGTTATTATTTAAGTCAACTAAATTATTATTTAAAGCGAACATTGTAAAAAAAAAGAAATTATTTCATTAACTTAAAAGCGATTTTTTTTTAAAATGGTGAAATATTGTGATTCTTAAGTTAAATAGAAAAACAAAAATAAATATTAAACAAAAATATTATTTTAAATTAAAATTTTGAGTTTTTTTTGAGTTTTTTTCTGTTTGCCTGTTTGCAGTTTTGTTTTGTTTCAGATTTTTTATTGGTTTGGCTTGGTTTTGCTATGATTTTACTGTCGTAGTTGATAGTTTGATGGTGTTTTGATTAAGTAGGCTCGCAGGCATTGTAAAATAGTTTAGATATCGTTGAAACAAAATTCTAAGAAAGGATCGGTTCGTTTTTATAAAAACTGTAGCCGATTTGCTTTGAGAACAACTATGGAGTTTGGTATTTTTTAACAGCTTATTTTTTATTTTAATGTCAATATAATATTGAGCCATTGAGAGAAGTCATGAGAAATCATATCAGCCAAAGTGCTAACTTGGGTCATTTTTGCTGAGGTTGTCAGGTTTTTTTTCAAACCCTATGAGCAATAACACGAGGCCTTTGTAAAGAATTTATTCCAGGTAAGTGCAGCTAATTTTCATTGAAATCCATGTCAAGGGGATATTCTCGGGTTTAGACACATACTTGCCAACAGCAGCAATATGGAACTCCGATACAACCACTTTAAAAAAAAAACTTTTCAAATTTTCGAATATTGACATTGACATCACAGTACTTCGCACATGAATGCAACGAACTGCAGACACATAACAGCACTGGCGACTGAGACCATCGGCTCTTTCGAATTATTGTATTTTTAAGGCCATTTTGTTGATCTTAAAAAAAAGACTGTCATTGCTTTAAATAGAACGAACAAATGGCTCACAGTCCAATATCGATAGGAAACGCAGGTTTAAAGTTAAGAACTTAGTTCAACTGTCCGGTATGCCTGCTCTGGCTGTTAAAACTGCGTTTGGGTAGCCGCCTTAAGCATTCTGTACTGTACCAGAATTAGAGTATTTGAATATGAAGATGACAGGTTAGTCGGCTGCTAGAAATCTTGTCGATTATCAAAGAGCATAGAACTTCATAGAGTACGCATCACAGCTACAAATGTTGTAGCCGTTTCAAATGCGGGCGGTAAGTGCGAAGGGTCGATTGTATGCGTTGGCTATGCTCTTGTTTGACGGTTTTGTAGCAATGTGAACACTGAGGTATCAAGGTACCCCACATAGAAACTTTTCGTTGTATGAGATGCGCACTCTATGTAATTCTATGCGCTTTGCTACACGCTTTGCTGAGTTACATAAGTAGGTAAAACAGGGAAGGGGTAAGAATCTCACTACAGCCGCCATAATAATCAGCCCTACCCATAGAAGAAAAAGAAGAAGAAGACAAAAAAGACCAGCTCTACCAGGCATGATTATCCTTATTTAGTAACTAACTTCGAGTTGAATCGAGAATCATGGGTTTGCCTAGAGCAAACACATGAACTTTTGTGAGTTACATACTTACTTTACTTGACAGGCATCCAACCCGTTAAGGGTCTATTCCTGAGACAATGAAACCTTCCATGCTTTTCGATTCTGGGCACGTTGCTGCCCGTTATTCAGTCCAAGCTCTCTGGCATCCACGATCGCTTGACCCTCAACCGGAGGTTCGGTCTTCCTTGTCGCCTCAAACCTGTTCACTGGAATTCAAAGATTATTTTGGCCGGAGCATTATGGTTCATTCGATCGATGTGGCCGATCTAATCCAGTCTACGTGTTTTTTTTTTCCTTTTGTACTACCAAGAGCTCACAAGTTCGCGGTTGTATCTTCTTCTACATTCCCCTTCCTCGCATAATGACCATAAACTCGATGAAGGATTTTTCTTTTGAAAGTGCCTAATATTAGCTCAGCTTTCCTGCTTATTGTCCAGCAGTAGGCCCCGTAAAGTAGGAGGTACGTCGTCTGCGTACCTCAGTAGCTGGTCGGAATGTTCAAGAAAGTGCATTCGGTATTAACTCCCGCCCTGCGCACTATAGATTCCAGCATGAGATTGAAGAAGTTGCATTCCATTGTAGGAATCCGGTACAAGTTTGCAAAAGTTCAGACAAACCGTTTCCAAACTGACCGTTGCATCGCGTGTCCCAAATGTTGGGCGTCACATTAACACAAATATTAATGGTATCCCGAATTGCAGCATCCATTTATGAAACTCTAGGTGATGGATGGTATCATAAGTGTCCTTGAAGTCGATGAAAAGATGGTGTGTTTCGAATTGCAATTCATTGGTCTTTTCCAGGATTTGTCTTAACGTGAAAATTTGCTCTAAGGTTGATCTGTCAGGTCGAAAGTCACACTAGTGCCGAAAGTGTGCTGTAGAGAGGTTTAAGACTTTCACATAGTAAATGTTGGATATGATCTTTTGTGAGCTGACCAAGATTAAATTATCTGGTTTAGCTTAGTGCTAACTTACACTGAAAAACACGCCTTAAGATTGACTTTTTATTGCCTGCAAGTATTTATGCGAGTTGTTTTAGAAAAAATTGATAAAATAACTCTCCATAGTTTTTTTTAAGTCGTGTTTTACTTGGCCAAGTATGATTAGACAAGGTCTTCAAAATCGAAGTCTCTGTTAGTGGCAGGGTCTGTGTATTTGTTTCTTCAATTCCATTTACCATCTCGATGAAAATCGAAGTATCTGTTGGTCGCAGGGTGTGTGTATTGGTTTCTTCATTTCCATTTACCGTCTAGGAAAGAAATCGAAGGCTCTGTTGATCGCAGGGTCTGCGTATTTACTCTGCATTCCTTAGCCTTGTCAAACGTTTATTGCGTAGATTTTTGATCAAGTCAATGTCACGCTAGGTACAGTTTTAAAAGTTAGTCGCTGAATCTTTCTCTCTCAAGATTTGTTTATTCAGTCATTTACTTGATTTATATAAATGGCACTGCCTAACCCTTTTGACATGGCTGATCAGATTTCTATGCATTATCTCCTAAGCTTTTCTAGTTCAGTCTTTACCACTTAACCACACGGTTTTTCAAGGTCAAATAGCACTTCCTGAGTACATTTCTTAGTCTGACTTTGTACCCGAATGTATCCTAGGAATTGTCTTCTTTTAATTCGGTTGTACTCCAGGGGGTTTATTAACAACTTAACTATTTTGACACAGAAACTCCCGTTTCTATCGTTTCCGTATCAAAACTTTTATGTTATTAAAAAAAAAACATTTAGTGCAGCCAAATTAAAAGAAGCAGATCCCTAGGCTATATTCGGCATGAAGCATCACCATGGAGCTTATTGGTGCGATGGTTAGTGCGAAGAACTGCTTTGCAGAAGACCCTGGTTACTAACGAGCCTGTTGCGCTAAAAAAATGTCTTTGTATTTATATTCATAATTTAGGATACCCAAGATCCTCGTGGTATAACAACAAACCAAATCTCCTTTAAATTTTCTGGTGAGCCCCAAACACTATAGTATTACCTATCTTAGTACCAAGTATGGGCCGAATAATAAATTGTCGGGTGTATTTTTTTTTGTATGTCACAACTTTTTATTAATAAAAAAAAAACTCGGTAACATTAAATGTTTGCACATAATTTCGGACATATTGCCACCTCTGCTTAGTCGTCGATCTAAATTTTGACCACTTTTCACAGAATTCTGACCGCATTTCTGACCCGCTCAGTGTTGCATTTCAAGTCGTCTAAAGAAGTGGGCTTGTCGTCATAGATTTCAGTCATATCCTAATAGAAATCGGGTGGCATCAGATTACAAGATCGACAAATTGACGGTCCTAAACGAAAGCGGGTGATGTATGGAATTTAGCTCCATCATGTTGGAACTAAATATCTTCAGGATCGTTATCATCGCTGTTGATCATGGCACGATAGCGAGGCCCATTGACGGTGTTGTTGGGACTTAATACTTTTTTATACCCTATCCCATTATCCCATAGGGGTATATTAGTTTTGACATTAAGTTTGTAACATAGAGAAATAATTTTGCTAGAAACACCTCAAAGTATATGGATCGACTCAGAATCGCTGGTTATGATAATACCAACATTTCGTCAATACATCTTTTTAACCCACGCCCACTTTTTGGAGGCGTTTTTCTACAAAAACCATTTGTATACCTTACGCCATACCATATGCACAAGAAAAACTTGATTTGTTGTCGAACCATATAACATTTTGATAAACTGCTTGAAAAATATGTTGTGACAAAATTCAATTTTCTATACTTCATCGCCATAAAGCCAACATTTCGTGGATATTCATTTAAAGGATGTGATGGGATAGGGTATTAAACGATCCGCACAGCGGACTGTAGCCTTCTCATCTGTTTTTTTTTTTTTTTTAAGAAATAAGGACTGATGATGCCACCTGGGAGTATTTCGCACCATAGATACCATTTTTTATTTGGGTGTAATGGGTCTCGAGAGCTCCTGGAGGATTTCATCGTTCCAGAGGGGGGAAAAATTTTTAAAGCCAGAAATCAGCCCTTTAAAAGCGGGTCCTGGTAACTTTTACATGGTCGTGTTATCAATTCTTGTACCAACTGGATGATAAATTGATTAAAATTGTCAATGTTGTGCCAGTCAATCGATACGTTTTTATCCTTGGATACACTCTCGACTGCAGCATTGATTCCGGCTTCTGTGCGGACAGTACTAATACGGGCCAAAAGATAAATATCGGGTATATTCGGTGTGAAGTTTATTCATAAGGCGACGAATGATACATTCAGTTGCACGTGTGAAGCCATTATGTTCAAAGAAAATGTTCACAATTTTGTACGGTTGATCATGCGATAACACATCCATAATGATTTTCATAAAACACTGACCCGAATAGTCGGAGCGACTTTGACAATTGCATGACGGTTAAACCTACCAGAAGATTCTTTTTCTCCACGGGTTGGTAAAAATCTGCTTAAAGACAAAATGAGGATCATCGGCGCGTGCTAACAGTAATTTCACTAAAACCAACACCTATTTGTAATGCGACTTTTTTAAGTATGCACTTATCAAGCATTTTTTTTTTTATCAATAGGTTAAACTTAATAAGCATTTGGCAATTAACATTTTTGTCAGAGTCCCTGCTTTCAGAAGATGTGTCACACTTTTAAAAAAATCACCCAGTAGTTTACCAAAAACAAAATGGGCCAAAGTCTTTTCAATTCATTTTCATCTAAACATGGATATTAAAATCGAAAACATAATTAAATACATCACGTCGTTGCACAAAAGAAATAAAATAGGGAAACCTAATCGATTACTTAAGAACTCGATGCATGGTTCAGAGGAAAAATTGTGCTTTGCAAGAAGTGAATGGAAATCGCAGCTTGCGGAAGGGGTTATATTTAAAATTCTTTGGAACATGATAAATATTCACAAAATATTATTTTCTAAAAACACTATTCTTAATTTTAATTTTTATTTTGTAATGCTGTTTTGTATGAGGTCTAATTTATTTAAAAAACAAAATTAAAACGAAAAAAATCCTATTAATGCACACTTTACCTACGTTTTGCTGAATAATATTTATCGAATGCAATTTTGCTTAAATTCCAGTAACATATCGTAATTGCGTGTGCTAATATTTGTTTAATTAATTGTTAACAACTTGTGTAAATATTTTTTTAAGTGTATTGAAAAATATACATCCAACTTATCTTTGAATACTAAAGGACTTGCTCAGAAACTGGTAGGAGGGTGTAGGACTTTTAAAATGTTTATTTTGTCATTATTATATAGTATATCATATGGGTTTGCTAAAATAAAACTTTAAGTGCTTTTTAACTAATTTGTCTTCTAATTCCTATAGCGATCTTTTTTTTGTTCTTAATTTTCCCAAAAATGTTGGAAAGTGATGAAGTTAGCTTCGCAAAGCATTTTTCTTCCTGATTCTAGTCAGAAATGTAAATCAGGGAGGATGTTAAAATAATTTCTTTAATTTAAACAAAAAAACCTTAAAAGTTCTAGTAAGTTTCTGAGCATTTTCATTGTCAAAATTTAAATTCAATTGATGTTTAGTGTTATAGCTTGTAGTATATAAAATTAAAAAAAAACAAAATATATTTTTCAATAATAATTAACAACTTAAATAAATGTATGTAAAGAACTGTAAAAAATGACAAAATTAATAAGCAAACAATAATTATTGCTTAACTCCATATAAATATAAAAATGGAGAAAAATGTTGTGTTACTTATAAATGGTAAATAATAGAAAAAAAAATAAAATAATTTACATTAATTTTTCTTTGCGCTAATTAAGAAACATTTCTGTTTTCATATATCAACATTTTTTTTTTCATATCTATTATTAAAAAAAAAATAAACTGATTGCAATTGTAACGAATATACGTAAAGCCATGACGCTAAATACAAAACTAAACTGTAAGATGATATTTTTATTATTATTATTATTATATTACTAGGTGATAAATTAAATATTAAGTAAAACACAATATAAAATAAAAAAATAAATAAAATAAATCAAACAATAATTTTTTAATTTTATATACAAACAAATTAAATGAAAAATAAAAAAAAGAAATTAAATCACAATATATAAGAAAAACATGAATACATGAACACACAAAACACAAAGAATGAGTACACAAAATAGATTGTAAATTAAGAAATGACAAGGAAAAGTTAAATGGAAAAGTATAGAGGTATTTATTTAGGGAGACAACAAACGTAAAAAAAAAACAAAACAGAAAATATTGATTAGCAAAAAGGATACTTTTATTTTATCTGGTTTCACAGATTTACATTGTATACGAATGATAAGTATAATGAGGATGAGATTTTCATTTTCTTTTCTTTAGAAATAAGTGACATAAGCAAAGAGCAAAGAGACATGTATAATGGAGTGAATAAGTAAATAAGTAAAGAATACAGAAAATGTCGTTCATTCAGAATCAAGATTAAATTATACAAAACGCAAAATAGATATTTAGTAATCTATATACATACATGAACATATATATTTATTTCTTAAAACAAAAAACAAAAAAAATAATGTAATTGTTTAACATTAAACGAATTTTATTACAAAAGAAATTCTATTCAATAAAATAACCATAAAAAATGTACTGATGGTTTTTACTTTCCATATTACTGGGTCAAACACTAGATGGCGCTAGTTGCGAAAAATAATATATGATCCAAACCAACCAATCACCAATTTTAATGGAAAAAAAGTTTTGGGTTGTGATTTAACTCCATTTTTATACCCTTTCCCATAGGGGCATATTAGTTTTGATACATAGTTTGTATCATAGAGAAATAATTGAGCTAGATATACCTCAAAGTAAAGGGTGATCCAAGTAGAGATACTTTTTTCAATAGCCTTTTTTGACAGATCACGTGTGAGTCGTGTCATGCTGTCATGTTATTTTTGTTTAGTATTGTTTGGCATTTCATAATGGAAAGACTTACGCGTGAACAACGTTTACAAATTGTTCAACTTTATTATGAAAATTCACGTTCTGTGAGGAATGTTGTGTTTCGTGCATTTCGCTCAACTTATGGTCAACATAATCGGCCTACTGAGCGTACTATTCGCAACACCATCACCCATTTTGAGACCCAGCATTCATTATTGGATAATAGACTTTTTTAGACTTTTTCCTGCGGGGATATGTAAAGTCAAAAGCTTATGCCGACAAACCCGCTTCGATTCAGGCCTTGGAGGAAAACATCACGCTTGTCATTCGCCAGTTACCAGTCGAAATGCTCGAACGAGTGATCGAAAATTGGACTCAACGGATGGACCATCTGCGACGTAGCAACGGCCAACATTTGATAGACATAATCTTCAAAAAATAAATGCCAAAGAATGTTCTTTCAAATGATAATAAACATTCTCCATATTTGAATTTTCTGTGTTTTTTCTTTAAAAAAATAGTGAACCTCGAAATGGATCACCCTTTATATGGATCGATTCAGAATTGACAGCTGAGTCGATTTAGCCATGTCTGTTCGTCCGTCCGTCTGTCCGTACGTCACCAGATTTTGGGCCTTAAATTTTTAGCTAGGATGATGAAATTGGGTACACGTGTTTGTTGTTGCTCCCAGCAGAAGAAGTGTAAACATTTTTGAAATCCGCCTACTGCCACGCCCTCTTTATAGAAAAACATAGTTTTACGCCAAACCGTTAGAGTTTTTGAAAAAAAAGTCTGAACAACATACCTAGACAACGTTACGTTTTTCGTGAAAAACTTTTTGCGGTAAAATTTTAAACATTTCGAAAAAAAATTGATGCAAAATAATAAATTTCTTCCAAATATCATTTTAACCCACGCCCACTTTTTGGAGGCGTTTTCATACTAAAACCCATTGTATACCATATGCAGGAGAAAAACGTTGTTTTCTGGTCGAACCGTTAGAGATTTTGAAAAAGTGTCTTTAGAACATATCTAGACAATCCTAATTTCTATATTTCGTTAATACAAAGATTTTTGCCCCGCCCACTTTTTGAGAGCGTTTTCCGTAAAAAAACATTTTTCGGTAAAATTTTATATATTTCGTAAAAAATGTTGATGCAAAATAATTGTTTTTTTTTTTAAATATAAACATTTCTTCCTAATATCATTTTTACCCACGCCTACTTTTTGGAGGCGTTTTCATACAAAAACCGTTTCTATATATTATGTTCATAGCATAACCAGGCGAAAAACGATGTTTTTTGTCGAACCATAAATGATTTTGATAAACTGTCTGAACAATATGTTCTCACAATGACATTTTCTATATTTCATCGCCATAAAGCAGAGGATATTTGTTTTAAGGATGGGATAGGGATAGGGATAGGGTATAAAATGATCCACACAGTGGATTGTAGGCTTCTCATATGTTTCGTATGTTGAATATTACCTTGCAAACTAAAAAGCATACCACTTAAGACAGAAAATTTAAAGAGGAATTAGGAACCCTTTGGAAGAGTAGGAAGTGGCAAAACCGTTCTAGAAAAACCTCACAAGATGTCCACAACAAGGAGTCCCAGGTAAGGTTAGGTTGTAGTGGCTGCACGCGATGCGTGTGCACACTTAACGTCTACCCAGAATGAGTATCTGTAGCTAGTATCATGTATCGCTGTCAAAAGATAGAAACATTTCCTGCGTCAAGTTGCCGTCCATTCAACTTTAAGCAACAGACTCACGAGTAGCGCCTTGTTTTTAACTTCTGACTCAGATTCAAGCAACATCTGCTGATACGCATTCTGGTGGCCCATCAGACCATAAAGTTCCGTTGTGGTACCACATGGATCTGTCGACTTTAAATACATTCGTCCACCTAATTGAACCATTTAGAGCTGACTATATAGCGTGGGAGATTGCTGACATTGATATTAACCAGCTGACTTAGAATATCAAAGAAGACGTTTCCCAGATACGATTTTTTTTCTTTCTTAGAGACTTGGACAAGAGCAGAGAAGGTGAGCAGTACTTTCCTCCTCTTCTTCGTCCAAGCAGCTCTACAGAAGTCTAGGACTATAGGACTATAAAACATTGTCCCGTAAGCACACCGATTTTGGTGCTTGTGTTTGGTATAGGTAGGCCAGAGTTTCCCTGATATTTGACATGTTGTGTCGTTTTT
Source organism: Rhingia rostrata (assembly GCA_949824845.1). Lineage (NCBI taxonomy): Eukaryota > Metazoa > Arthropoda > Insecta > Diptera > Syrphidae > Rhingia > Rhingia rostrata. The sequence goes on along the minus strand of OX463757.1, from coordinate 90,035,909 downwards.
CCATCTTCGGTTTGCTTTCATGATCGCATCCACTTTGATCTGTAATTTACATGTAGCGCGATTCATACCTAACATATCTATTGGTGGTAGAATATAAAGTGTGTTGCCCTGTTTGGCAAGCTCATCTGGCAAGCTCATCTGGCTTGCAGTTCCTTGTAATGTCTCTGTGGCCCGGCACCGGAAGAGGTTAATGGTGAAATGCTCTGTCATATCATTAAGAGATAGTCGGCATACATATCGACGCTTGGCTGTCAGAAAAGATGTAAATATAGCTACTAAGTTGATATTACATTCCTTTTCAGCCAGGACAAAGTTTCTTTAATTCCCACGATTTCCAACTTGAAATCGCTGCAATGATCGGGTAGGCGAAAATATATGATTAAGTTAAGCATTCCGGAGGAAAAACCTACACCCACCACCATATTATTTTTTAGAACCATCAGATAAGACACTTCAGAGTAGAAACTTAATTTAGTATCCAAACATCATCGAAAAAAAATCTTAAATATCTACTTGAGTGACGCTACAGTCCGGAATGAACCTCGACCTTACCACATCTGTCTTTGTTAAGCCAATTACCGATGTTTGCAATGGGAAATTAAGATAAAAAAAATTATATACACATTTTTGGCACAACAGGCTCGTTAGTTACCAGGGCCGAGCTTTCTCACAACTATTCATATGTGCGTGTGTACTTCTAGCAAGATGGCGGGATCGCCTGATTTATGCCAACTCCGAAAGGCGAATTTTAGATAAGCTTTTCTTGGCAGCTGATACTACTCGGATGATTTGTCATATCATCACGAGAGGAGGGCCAGAAAAAAATAATTTAGGCGTTGGAATCGAACCCAGACCTTCTCATATGTTTTTTTTTCTCTTGATTTCATATAAAAATCCAAAATACGATTTAAAAAAAATAGATAGCGTGCAGGATGTACAGAAAGAATTCAGAACTCGATTCTGATTTCAGCCAAATTATGAATTCGACGGTTTTACATCTGGGCGAAGCTAAGTTATATTTCGACTATGCCACCAATTTTCTGCGAGCATCTACAAAGTTAATGAAACATTGCATACGTAAAAATTTGAGTCCAGTAAAATGAATCAAGGAGCAACATACCAACCACAAAAAAAAAGTTACAACAAAAAAACTCTGTGAAAAACACCCCGATAAGGGTGTTATCACCAAGTGATAGTATATGTCTTCTAATATTCCCCAAGATAACAAAAATTCCACACAAATGGAAACACTCCATAGCACATATTTAGCCCTATCAAGGAATCCGTTCGGAATGATTTCCAAAACGAAAGTCGGTTCCAATCGAGTCTTATGTTGCTTTCGTGTTATCCTTTGAGGAACAAAATAAGTGAAGTTTGCAATCGCATTAGGTGGATATCGCAACAATTCTTAATCGGAAAACTTCGTAATAAATTCAACGGGTAGCTGTCAAAAATTGTTTACCTAACGCATTATGCCGAACCGCGATCAGGTGCGAAAAATGTTGTCGGAACAGCTGTTCGAAATGCTCATCAGAAGGGATATACTCACTCCTATCGAGGTATTCGTTCGGAACAAAATTTTCTCCGATTTGTTCGATAGTGGGAGAATTTTGTACCGAGGTATCCGTTCGGATTTGCATTTCGAGCAGATCTTCCGACGGAATGCATCGCACATTGTCGCACGACGTCAACAAATTTTGACAGCTACGCGTTGAATTTCTTCGGAAGATGCGGAATTCTTACGAAAATGGAATTTACCACTAAATTGACTAAAATAATAAATAAAATTATTTTGTGCACTACTACAAAATCGTGTAATAGAAAAAAATTGGCAAGAATGCAACAACACAAATTTTTTTAAATATTTTTTCGCACAGCTTGTCGAACATACGCTAATGTATGCTTCATTTATTTTGTTCCGCAACGGATACTTCGATGGTAAACTGAGTTCCGATCAGAACGGACGTTCGTTCTTTGAACGGATACCTGACTGTTAATAAATTTAGAATAAATCGGAGATTGGCAGGCCTGATTATGTCCAATCGCCCAACAATCTAGAACGACCAAGTGTTAAATCGGTTCGTCGAGCTCTGAACCGAGTATACACAGTAAGACTATCTGCCTTAGCGAGGTATTCGTCGGAGCGGACAATTTTCCACAATTCATACTTCGTCGGAGGTTAAAATTGAATTCGATGCATGTGTCATCGGAACATAAATCACTTCAATACAATTCGTAAATAGTTACCGCGAAGAATTTGTGTCGGAGGAAATCGGAAATAATATTGAAATTAACTGTCGAAAATTCCACGAAAAATCCACCTGAACGCACTTCAACGCAAGTCGCAGCGATGCGTTACAAAATGTCGGAGAAATATTCTCAAAGGCTTTTCGGAAGAATTCCTTGAAGCTAAAATCCTCCGATTCGTACAAAATCGGAGAATTTTCAGCTCCGACGGATACTGAATTGGTTGAATGTACCAAAACGACAATGTCAAGCATGAAGCCAATCTGCATTTACATGGTCGCCAAAAAATATTTGAATATGCTTGTGAACTTGTAGAAAATAAGTTTAATGGATGTCATCGATCACAGAGCGTAAGAAAATACAGTGCCACAAGAAACAGAATTGAAAAATGTGTTACATATAGCAAGTCTATCAATACATGTGCAGGGAGATTTTAAGACACATTTACAATTGATCCTGTGGAGATCTTCTCAGATAAAGTAAGGGCAAATAGTTTGCAAAATAGTTCCAAAACAATTTGCAAAATAGTTGCAAAATAGTTGCAAAATAAATGCGATATTTGCAAAACAGTTTGCATAACCACCATAATCTCTCAATCGCTGTGGCCCTTTTCTGGCTGATTCCAGAAAATCTTGCATACAGCAGAGGAATACATACATATGTACATCACTTACACTAGATGCTCTTAAAAACGCGGGTAAAATGATTTCCAACAATTTTTTCTAGCAAATGAGCTAAATTTTTGGAAGGAGCATAACAACCACAATCTCGCTTTTTTGCTCTTGCACTTTCCAGGCTAATTCCAATGAATCTTGCAGAAAGCTGAGAAATACCTACTTTACCCATACTACACTAAAAAAAAAAGTCGCACAACTCCAAATGACTCTGAGAGGGTTATAGAAATTTACAGGTGCCAGTAAAAAGGGCAAACAGACACCAATGAACTGTATATTTACAAAAGGCATTCCATATTGCAAAAAAAAAAATGCACTTACCGCTAACTGAAACGATATTTCTTCATGTGCAACTGTGGTTCGAAGAATTTAAACTCGAAATTACGATCGCGATCGCGATCGCGCTCCCAAACCAAACGATTTATCTAAACTATCGCGAGGGAAAACCATTAAATGGAAATGGGGAAAAAATGCCTTGAAACACATTAAAGCCTGTGTAGCAGCTTAACGCCGCTATCAATTTTATCACAAAATTTTCACTTTTCACTGGATTGCATTTAAAAAAACAACCCATTGCAGGCTTGACTTGGCTTTACATGGCCTTGAACTTGAACTTGGCATATACTAAAATTCACATGGAAAGCCAAAATACAGATTTCACGGTGCCAAAGAACAAACGGGAATAGAGAACCACATAAACAAACAACAGTTTGGGGACAACTTTTCCGATTTCGAGCCACGCCACGCACATTACAAAGCTTCACCTACCACTGAATCAGTGAGAGTGTCCATGGCCTTGACCTTCATTGCTACAACGTAAATCTGCGAATTTCCATGAGGCCGCAATTGAATGTTCTGTTGTCTGGAAGATGAGCCTATAAGAGATATACCCCTCACGGTATATCTCTTATAGGCTCATCTTCACTCCCGCTCTCAACACTCTAATTGATATGATTTCGGCAAGTGGTAAATGGGTTGGGTGGCAGAGTGGGTGGTACAAAACTGAGATCGGCTGAGAACAAGCCAACGGGAAGCGGTGAAATCAATGATCTCTTGTGTTGTGAGATAATTGCTGACAATTGACATACTCAGAGCGAATGCACCACTGCAGAGATAGCTGTGTGACAAGTTTGGTCTCTAGTGTGCCTTGAAGCAAAGACAATCTCTAGTGAGTTCGATCTCTCTAGGATAATTTTAAGTGACGCTCTATTTTGGTCTGAGCTGGAAAGCAAGAGGTAAATAATGTAACCTTCTCTTTTGGTGAATATCAAATAAATATGCGAATATGTTTCAAACTTATGAGCATCATTCCAAAACATGGTAAATAAAAATATAGCTCTCATGGAGCGTCAGAGTAGGTAGGTACTTATGACAAAGTGGTATTGGAATAGAAAAAAAAAATATTTCTCGCTTCCAAGGAACATCTAGTTGTGAGGTAGCTGTATTCTAGAGCAAACACCGTTTTTTTAAACAATCAATTTTGCAATTTCTTGCAACATGTTCTACTTCTCGCAAATGTAGCCAATCTCTTAGAAACATGTTTATGAAAATGATGAACATGCATCCCAAGATCGTCAACATATTGTGGAAGTAAAAACTAGTGTATGCGCAATTAATTTTAAAAAAAAATGTATACACACACAATATTATGATACCAAACAAAATTTATTTTACGGGTGGCCCTTCCTTCCTAGGCCATATCTTTAGACACAGAATACATAAAATTCTGTGCGTTTTTAAATGTTTATGGAGGGGATATATATTTCTTCCCAACTTATTTTCAAAATGATATTACAAGTGGCCGGCACCAATGTTTCTTGCCTTCTGGTGTTTTTGTAAAGGGTGATTTTTTAGAGGTTGGTTTTTCGAGTAGAGATAAAACTGACATTTTGTGGTCAAATCGGGCAACCATAATGACATTTATGTTCAGTTTGGTTTGCCATTTCATCATAAACAGGTTGACAAATGAGCAACGCTTGCAAATTGTGCAAATTTATTTCAAAAAGAATGGTTCAGTTCGCGAAGTTTACCGCAAACTCCGTCCATTTTATGGTCGACATAACCGTCTATCACAGCAATTAATTCGGTTAACCATGGATCGTTTTCGCACTACGTTAACTTGATATGATAATACGCATCAGAGACGTCGAACAGTGCGCACCGGATAAACTATTGCCGCTGTAGAGCAAAGTGTTGGAGAGGACCCGAATGAATCGATTCGCCACCGTGCACAACAATTGGAGCTTTGTCCATCAAATTTATGGAAGATTTTGCCAAAGATCTTAGCTAACGACATTAAAAGATCCAGCTTGTGCAAGAATTAAAGCAAGGCCATGCAATGCGTCGTAATTCTGGTGTATGGGCAGAAAATGAGATCGATTTCAATGCTGATTTTCATCGCAAAATGTTGTTCAGTGATGAGGCTCATTTTTGGTTGAATTGCTACGTCAACAAGCAAAATTGCCACATTTGGAATGAAGAGAATCCAAATAAGATCCTTGAGACGCCATTACATCCACAAAAACTGACAGTTTGGTGTGGTCTATGGGCTGGTGGAGTCATTGGGCCATACTTCTTCCTAAATTATGCTGGAGAGTCAGCTGCCGTTAATGGAGACCGTATAAAGCCATGATAACCGAATATTTTGTTCCCGAATTGGATGGCATGAATAAGGATGAGATGTGGTTCCAATAAGACGGCGCTACATGCCACACAGCGCACGTCACAATCCATTTATTGAAGGAAATATTAGATGAGCGTAAAATGTCGCGGAATGGACCTGTTAATTGGCCACCAAGATCGTGTGTTTTGACACCATTGGATTATATTCTTAGGGGTTATGTGAAGTCGCTCGTCTACGCCAACAAACCAAAAACGTTAGGGGATTTGGAAGCCAACATTCGTAGAGTTATTGCCGACATACGGCCCCAAATGCTCGAAAAAGTGGTTGAATATTGGACCTCTAGACATGGCTTTATTCGAACCAGCCGTGGTGGACACATGCCTGAAATCATATTTAAACGGCATAATGGCATGGATGGGCATTAAGATTTTCTTGTGTTTTATTTCATTTCAAAGTTCTACACCTCCAAAAAAAAAAAAAAACAACCCAATAATTCCATGGTTTCCTTGCTAGCTTCGGGCGTTATAGGCTGCACTTCCTTACGGATGATACTTGAGGGATGCCATATTGTTTGTTTCAATAACCGCTTGACTTTAAATAACCCCATACAAAGAAATCTACTTGAGCAAACACCTTTATTTAACAAACTAGTAATAAACAATTTATCTACGCATTTGGTGGAGGATTTTAGGAAGCTAACCTATGGTGGGCCTACTAAAGACATTCTTGCAATATGTTCCAAGGCGGTCAAAATTGTTTGAGGCAGTATACAATGACGGAGATTATTTGCATTGGTGGTTGTACAAATAAAAAAAAACGAAATGAAGATCAAGTTCGCTAAACCAATCGACCGGGATAGTGAAATTATTTCTTGAGAATGTCGGTTGTAACTCCTGGCATGCGACGTTGGTCGTGCTGGATTCACATTTTCTACAGTTTCATTTATTTTATTGAACAATTAAACATTTTTTGATCATAACTCGTAGCAATCGACATCGAAAGAAACCGCTGCTCTCAACCAAACTGTCTAATGACCCCTGCGGCGTAAAAATCAAACCGTGATTGGCTTGGTTCCATGGCGTACTCGCGAATTTTCAGTGCCCCTAAGCTTTGAAATCGACCATCGAGAAAGTCACCGGCCTTATTCAGTGATATTTTAAGCCAGGAAAGTCCACAACTGATCAAATCTTCAAACATCAGGAAATCCTATAGAGTTTCGACAATTCTAAATAGATAACCACGATTTCAAAGCCGTGTAAGGCAGTTTTAATAAAAAAAAATTATAAAGAGCAATATCTGGTATACTTCCCAAGGAGAATTCTCGCTGCTCCATCAGGGACATCAGTGATTTCATCGAAACATTGGATACCATAAGAGGGTTTTGACCAGGAAAATCATTTCATGTAAATTATTAAAAATTATTTTTAAGAGGATTGTGCAAAACTCCTGAGCCATCATCAGTGCTGCAATCTATCCTTAGCCTGTGCAACTATGCCAGCAAGTGCTGACGATATTGTCATTATTGCCACGTTTGCTTGTATAGAGAAGAAAGCGACTCGCTAGAGGGTTAGTTCAGGAAAGGAATGGTAAGTCGACAATGCTATATTGCTCCTACCCTTAAGATACCAGATCAAGAAATAACTGATGCTGAATAGCAGAGCACGTTATTTTGGTGGCTTAATGGGGAAAGAGTTTCTGCACTCCCTCAGGTAAAGAGACTTCTTGGTTAGGGTCGAGGTTCACGCCGAACAGTAGCGTTATTATTGACATTCAAACTATTACCGAAAGGAGTAAATGGCATCACTTAATTGACACAAAATTGCAACACTAAATCGCATCTGCAACCAATATTCAAATAACAATCCATACTTTGGTCAAATAGAATTAATTTTATTAATAAATATTTTATCATTCAAAACACTAAACAGCTGTATTCGAGTTGCTTAAATCCTGTAATTTAAACTCAGCATAGCACTATTGTCGTTGCGTGAAAAATGTCTACCAATTTCGCCGGTAATGTCATAGTTCTTGTTTAGTTGATGATTGTAGTAAAGGCTTCCGCTGGTTCCGTCGCGATCTCGTCCGAGTGAACCACCAACTCTGCCTTGAGGTGAGCGTGCATTTCTTACAAGTACGACGTTTTCAACTGGAATCTACAAGGGAAAGACGTGATGTTGTAAAAGTTGAAACAATTTAGTCGGAGAGTGTAAAACTTACAGCTTCGTAGTAATGGTCTTGGTTGACCAAATTGTTCTGTGGCTCGGGAATGGTAAAACCAAGAGCAACTGCGAAGAGTCCGAGAATGACGAAAATTTTAATGGCTGCCATTTTATTTGAAGGATATTTGCTTGTAATGTGACTTGGGAAGAGATATTCACAACTGATGATAAGCTGAGCCGGTTTAAGGCCTTTTATACAAAAATAGAGATTAAGTGCGAACAGATTGCATTGGCGATTTGTTGTTGTTATGGTGATTTACATATTCTCTTCATTAAAAGTGCTTTTATTGTTTTTGTGGATTCGGGCGTATGTACTTTACTTTTATGTCAGTGGAATAGTTGCCTAGGATTTTGAATCACCCAATCGAGCAATCCTACCGGGATCGATATGAGTTTTCTGTAGGTGCCTCAAGCTGGCAGTCGATTGCTATAGGTTACAGATCAATTTTGTTATGACGTACCCCATAAATATATGCCGATAAGGTATTGGTGAACATTCTCAAAATGTAAATCACCGTAATTCTAGAACCAAATGGTTTGGAGGAATCCCATCTTATCAGCTTTCTACGTGAATTGGGATTAATTCTCACACACAGTAGTCCCGGGTTAATTGCACGCTTTGTGCATTTTGGGATTAATTGCATTGACATTTCCTGAGATTTTTTCAATATGTATACATTGCAAGTTCCTTTGCAGAACGTATATCCCTTATCCTCCCGATTAACACCATACCACCAGCATATTATGTCGAAAAAAAGTGGCAACTATGTCAAAAAGCCATTAGATCGGCAGCAGAATATGTGCTAGGTTTCTCACGGACACTAACAAGAAATTCTTGATTCGATGAAGCATGCCTCGAGATGCTCGCATCCAAAAAAGAAGCCTATAAGGCAAAGTTGCACCTTACGACGAGAGTCGCCATTGATCATTAAATGCAAAGGATGAGAGAAGAATACGAGGTTTATAGAAAGAAATTATAAAGAGGTGCCGCTCCATTAAAGAGGTTTGTAAAATTTATCAAAGTAGCAACAGAATCCCGCCCAGATGAACAAATAAATATCGTAATTGCGACACAAAATGCTTAGGATATGAAAGAACCACTTCTGCAGAATACTAAGCGGCGATGACGAACAATCTTTCGCTGTCAGGCAGAACGAACCATTTAATATTGGCGACTATAGCGAAAACTACCAAACACCTGATCTAAGTGAAGTGAAGATATCAATATCTAAATTATAGCTCAACAATTCTACTAAAAATGATGGTCTTCCAGCCGAGCTATTGAAAGCCGGTAAAGAGGATTTAATCAGCAACATAAATCAATCATTACTAAAATTTGGTAGAAGAATGCCTGGATAATGGCACCTCAGCATCGTTTGCCGTATCAACACGAAGGGAGACCTTCTGAACCACATCAACTACAGAGGAATAAGTCACCTAAGCATCGCCTACAGGGTCCTATCCGCCGAAATAATTGTATGATGAATGCCTGAAACCGTTTCCCTACAACCTGATCGGCCTTTATCAATGTCGTCTTAGCCCAGGAAAGTTCATAACTTCGCACTTCGGAAGATTCTGGAAAAAAACACCTTACCATCGATTTCAAAGCCTTATAACTATGACGGAATTTATAGAGACGAACTATACAGAACCATACCTAGTTTTGGTATACCGCCCAAACTCGTCCGTCTGTGCAGGATGATGATGGAGTAATATCGCTGCTTTATCAACTTTGGGGAGACATTTGTTACCAAAAAAAGTTGGATTTGGGCAAGGCTACGCACTGTGGCCCTGTGCAAAATTTCAAAGCCAACACCAGAAATCTGTGCAACTTTTAGCGTACACCGATATTTTTGATCGGACCCAACGAGATGTCATAGCCACGTTTGCTAGTATAGAGAAGGAAACGCAGAAATGGACCACTCTATAAATGAGAGTAAGACCAAGTACATACAGTCAACAAGGAAGAACGCACAATATCGACGAATTGCACCGAACGTCACCGTCGGAAGCGACAACTCTGAGGTAGTATTGACTTTGTCTACCTCGAATGCCCCGCTATAAGCTCTGACAACGTCTTCTAGTCAGACATCAAATTAATTACTCTTGCTGTGTCTTCGCGGTAAGAAGGCAATTCTGTAGTGATGTCCTCAATCGAGCTACTAAGGCGATCTTATATAATGCAGTTCTGCTCTACAGCGCCAAAGTATAAACGGAAAGGGGATGAAAATATTCTACAGAACATCACGACTGGCAACGAACTAAGGCTCACGAAATGCCAACATAGCCAACTCGGATTTCTCAACATGATGTTCATAAGCACACCTAGTATCAGTACCAATCAACTGCTAATAAACGAAATTGTGGCATATTAAGGGCATGTGAGAACATTCCTAGCTGCCACAAAAACGGCGCAAATTCAATGTCGAATGATAAAAAGCAGACCTTCACAGAACACTTATCACTCAATCTGTCAATGAATCCCATACAGTCAGCTTTTAAGCTCGAAGACAATTCGCGACGTTGTGAAGTAGCCACAAAATTGGTTAATTTTGTCCACCAATCAAGATACCCCAGTTTGACGAAGAATACCAATAGATGTCCACGCAGTCAAGGCCTACAGACGAAAGCGAGACTTGGTAAAAAAGTTGCTATTAAGCTTTATAAGCAAAAGAGAAGAAAAGTGCACGGCTTTTCATAAAAAGATGAGAAATTAAGAAAAAAAAACACGATCGAAGGTATAGAGGTGCCATTACAGAATTTCAGGCTTTTCTCTACAATGTAAAATCCCAAGGCCAAGAAAGTAAAAACCAAACAGAATCCACTAGAGATTGAAATCCGATCATGTCAGAAAAGCATGGGTCATGTCTAGAGTGGATAAAATTTATTTCCCAGCTGTACAGCGACATAGGCTGGTGAGAACCTACAATTTTGGATTTTGAAAATGACTGAACACTTTGAACAAAACACCAGCCTGAGAGTCTTCAATTCGCAGCCAGATGGTAAATACAGCAGAGGAAAACCTCGTCTTAAGTGGTATAAATGGATGCTGTTATAGAAAATAAGGGCTAACTTTACGGACTTCTTGGTTGAGGTTGAGGTTCACCCCGAAATTATTGACGAAAGTAGTAAATGGCACTACTAAATCGACACCAATCTGTATCTGCAACCAATATTCAAATAACAATCCATACTTTGGTCAAATAGAATTAAATTTTATTAATAAATATTTTATCATTCAAAACACTAAACAGCTGTATTCGAGTTACTTAAATCCTGTAATTTAAACTCAGCATAGCACTATTGTCGTTGCGTGAAAAATGTCTACCAATTTCGCCGGTAATGTCATAGTTCTTGTTCAGTTGATGATTGTAGTAAAGGCTTCCGCTGGTTCCGTCTCGATCTTGTCCGAGTGAACCACCTACTCTGCCTTGGGGTGAGCGTGCATTTCTTACAAGTACGACGTTTTCAGCTGGAATCTAGAATTGAAAGGCTTGATGTTATACAAGTTGAAACAATTTAGTCGGAGAGTGTAAAACTTACAGCTTCGTAGTAAGGGTCTTGGTTGACCAAATTGTTCTGTGGCTCGGGAATGGTAAAACCAAGAGCAACTGCGAAGAGTCCGAGAATGACGAAAATTTTAATGGCTGCCATTTTATTTTAAGGATATTTGCTTGTAATGTGACTTGGGAAGAGATATTCACAACTGATGATAAGCTGAGCCGGTTTAAGGCCTTTTATACAAAAATAGAGATTAAGTGCGAACAGATTGCATTGGCGATTTGTTGTTGTTATGGTGATTTACATATTCTCTTCATTGAAAGTGCTTTTATTGTTTTTGTAGATTCGGGCGTATGTACTTTACTTTTATGTCAGTGGAATAGTTGACTAGGATTTTGAATCACCCAATCGAGCAATCCTACCGGGATCGATATGAGTATTCTGTAGGTGCCTCAAGCTGGCAGTCGATTGCTATAGGTTACAGATCAATTTTGTTATGACGTTCCCCATAATTATATGCCGATAAGGTATTGGTGAACATTCTCAAAATGTAAATCACCGTAATACTAGAACCAAATGGTTTGGAGGAATCCCATCTTATCAGCGGGCTATGTGCATTAGTATTAATTCTCACACACAGTAGTCCCGGGTTAATTGCACCCTTAGTGCGTTTTGGGGTCAATTGCACTTACATTTCCTGAGACTTTTTCAATAGGCATACATTGCAAGAGACCGTCAAGTCCTTTGCAGAGCGCCATTCACTTATCGTCTCGAATAACACCATAACATCATAACATCGAAGAATGATGGTGACGATGTCAAAAAGCCGATAGATCAGTCGCAACTGAAGTGTTATGTTTCTCGCTCCCACCAAGAAGAAATCCCTGTTTTGATGAGATCCTCGCATCCAAAAATAAGGCCTCAAGGCAAAGTTGCACGTAAAGACGAGTGTCAACATTGAGCTTTATAGGCAAATAAGGAGGAAAGAACACCAGCTTTACAGAAAGAAGATATCGAGAGTTGCTAATTCAGGAAAGATTTTCGTAAGTTTTAGCAAAGTGTAAAATTGCAAAGCCAAGGACACAACGTACCAACCAAATCCCGTCAAGATGAACAGGAAAATATCGTAGTTGACACACAGTCGATACTAAGAATTAGGAAGAACCACTTCTTTAGACTGATGGCTAAGACGAACCATCTTCCGCTGACGGGCAGAACGAACAGTTAAATATTGGCGACGATAGTGAAAACTACTAACCAGAACCACCCGACCTAAGTGAAGTTAGGATAGCAATATCTTAACTTAAGCTCAACAATGGTATTGAAAATTATTGTCTTCCTGCCGAAAGCCGGTGCACATGATTTATTCCGCAACATAAATCAACTCATTACAAAAATTTGATAGAAGAATGCCCGAATAATGACACCACAGCAACGTTTGCCGGATCCACCAAAAGGTGGACTTTTTGAACTGCGCCAACTACAGAGGCATAAGTCAAGGCATCACATACAAGTTCCAATCTTCCGAAATATGTGAACGTCTGAAACAGTTTACCAATAAACTGATCAGCCCTTATCAGTGGGGTTTTAGGCCAGGACACTTCATGACTGATAAAATATTCGCACTTCGGAAGATCTAGGAAAAAAACCCAAGAAGTCCAAATCGTTGCCCACCAGCTTTTCATCGATTTGAAAGTCGCCATTTATAGAGACGAAATAACTCGTGTGTGGAGAATTTCCGCAGCTCTATCAGGGACCTCACCGAAACATTCGATACCATATAGGATTTCGACAAGGAACTGCATTCTCAGGTAAATTCTTAATCATTATATATACCACGGCCACCATGGCGCGAGGGACAAGCGGCTGAACCGCGACAATGCTCTGAAGTTCGGAAACTGATGCTGATAAGCAGAGCACCCAGTTTAAGAAGCTAAATGGAAAAAGTTTTGCTACTCGACTTTGCGGAATTTTATTCGACTCAATTGAAACGCATCGTGCATGATCGCGCGACTGCTTAATGCGTTTAGTAAACAATTTTTGACAGCTACGCGTTGAATTTCTTCGGAAGTTTTCCGACGAAAAATTGTTCCTCTAGAAATAAACGACAAGAACGCAACAAGAACAATTTGTTTGAATATTTTTTTGGACTCACTATTTACGTTCATAAAATTACACAGCTGACAGATTGTAAATCATACGCGAATACATGCTTCATTTATTTTTTCGAAGGTAAACTGAGTTCCGATAGGAACTGACTTTTGTTTCGTAAATTCTTTCAACGGATACCTCGATAGGGCTGATTAGTTTGTAGCATAGAGAAATAATTTAGTTGGGAATACCTCAAAGTATATGGATCGACTCAAAATTGCTAGCTGAGTCGATTAAACATCCACCAACTTCTCCGTCCCCTTTTTAGCAAAACATAGTTTTCAGCCAAACTGTAAGGAATTTCGAACAAATGTCTGAAGAACATATTTGGATAATCTCAATCCTAAAAAGTTTTTCGGTAAAATTTTAACATATTTGGAAAAACTAGATGCAAAATCATTGGTTATCAAACGAATTAATATAAACATTTCGCCTGTAGATCATTTTAACCCACACCTATTTTTTGGGGGACTATTTCTACGAAAACCATTTGTATACCATAGCAAAAAATATACTTACTTACTTACTCAAGTGGCACTACAGTCCGGAATGAACCTGGGCCTCAACCAACATGCCTCTCCAATTAGCCCGGTCCTTAGCTAACGGGCAAACGATGCCGAGGTTCCATTCTTCAGGCATACTTTCTTCCGACCAGATTTGGCTTATGAGTTGGTGGATGTTTCTTACCAAGTCATCTCCGCTGGCTTCATAAAGCTCGGCGTGAAGGCCGTCATTTCCGGCAGCCCTATTAAGCTTGAGTTTAGATATTGCTATCCACACTTCACTCAGGTCGGGTGGTTGGCAATTTTCGCTGTCATTGCCAATATTGAATGGTTCGTTCTGCCTGACAGCGGAATGTTGTTCGTCATCGCCGTTTAACTGACGTCTGATGAAATGGTTCTTCCATATCCTCAGCATCGACTGTATCTCAACTACGATATTTCCTTGTTCATCTCGGTAGGATTCTGTTCTAGCCTTGTATCCTTGGCTTTGACGTTTTACGCTTTGGTAGAACTTGCGAACATCTTTCCTGGAGTGGCACCTCTCTATATCCTCGATCGCGCGGTTTTCTTCCTCTTTTTTCTTCTTTCTAAAAAGCCGGTGTTCTTCCCTTCTTCTCTGCCTATAGAGCTCAACGGCAGCTCTCGTCTTCACCTGCAGCTTAGCCTTGTAGGCCTCGTTCTTGGTTGCAAGCATCTGTCGGCACTCCTCATCAAACCAGGGGTTTCTTGCTAGTGGGCGCGAGAAACCTAGCACATCAGTTGCGGCTGCTCTAATGGCTTGTTGGCATCGTTGCCATAGTTCTTCGACATTCGATGGTGGTGGTATGGTGTTAATCGAGAGGTTTAGGGATACGCGTTGCGCGAAGGTCTTGACGGTCTCTTGCGATTGCAGTCTTTCGGCATTAAATTTTTTTTACAATATTTCTCGATTGTTGTGGCGTGGTGGCTGCAACAAGGTAGTGGTCCGAGTCGATGTTAGCTTCTCGGAATGTTCGGACATCCAAAATACTGGATGCGTGCCTCTTGTCTATCACTATATGACCAAAAAAATATATACAATAGAAAAACCTTGTTTTTTGTCGAAGCATAATAGTTTTAGATTAACTATCTGAAAAAGATTTGATGACGATGCCATTTTCACTTCACATTTGTTGGGTACAAATTAATTTTAGAGATAAAATTGAAGAGGGTATTTAACGATTCGCACAGCGTATTGTAGCATTCTCATATGTTTTTATATAAAACTCATTTTTCTTTCAAAATTAAAATATAATTTAAGGAAGAAACAAAAAAAAATGTTAGAGATAAGCTTAACGTGCCCGATAAGGGCCACTAAGTTAGATTAAGCAAACAAGTTCAATTTAAGCATTTTTGTCTAGATCAACGATTTTTTCATAAAAATAAATTTAAACGTCTAAGTAAAAAGACTTCTTGGTTGAGGTCGGGGTTCACCCTAGACTGTAGTGTTAATATAGAAATTCCAATTATTCAGGAAATGAGTAAATGGCATCACTTAATCGACACCAAATTGCAACACTAAATCGCATCTGCAATCAATATTCAAAAAACAATCCATACTTTGGTGAAAATAATTTTTTTTATTAATAAATATTTTATCATTCAAAACACTAAACAGCTGTATTTGAGTTGCTTAAATCCTGTAATTTAAACTCAGCATAGCACTATTGTCGTTGCGTCCAAAATGTCTGGCGAATTCGCCGGTAATGTCATAGTTCTTGTTCAGTTGATGATTGTAGTAAAGGCTTCCGCTGGTTCCGTCTCGATCTTGTCCGAGTGAACCACCTACTCTGCCTTGGGGTGAGCGTGCATTTCTTACAAGTACGACGTTTTCAGCTGGAATCTAGAATTGAAAGGCTTGATGTTATACAAGTTGAAACAATTTAGTCGGAGAGTGTAAAACTTACAGCTTCGTCGTAATGGTCTTGGTTGACCAAATTGTTCTGTTGCTCTGGAATGGTAAAACCAAGAGCAACTGCGAAGAGTCCGAGAATGACGAAAATTTTAATGGCTGCCATTTTATTTGAAGGATATTTGCTTGTAATATGACTTGGGAAGAGATATTCACAACTGATGATAAGCTGAGCCGGTTTAAGGCCTTTTATACAAAAATAGAGATTAAGTGCGGACAGATTGCATTGGCGATTTGTTGTTGTTATGGTGATTTACATGTTCTCTTTATTGAAAGCGTTTTTTTAGTTTTGTACATTCAGGCGTATGTACTTTACTTTTATGTCAGTCGAGAAGGCGACTAGAATGTTGAACTGGCCACCCAATTAAGCAATCCTACCTAAGTCGCTAAAAAAGTACACACTGCATGTTAACTTTTCCTAATTTAGGTTAGAGATCAGTTTTATTATAAGGTGTACAGTAGAACAAAATTAATGAAATAAATGAACCAAATGGCGATAAGATATTTGTGAATATTTCGAAAATGTAAACCACCTTAATGCTATAACCAAATGGTTTGTAGGAATCACATCTTATCAGTAGGGTATGTACATTTGCATTAATATTCACATACAGCAGTTTCCGGTTTATTGTGCCCCTTTAAAGTGCGTTTTGCGGTTAAAGTCATTAAAATTTTCTGAGATGAGACTGCAAGCGAAAGTGAGCAAATAAAAAATCTTTGTATTAAAACTAAGTGTACCTATGGTAATTCAAGAAACTTCGTGATTGGTTTCATCAGTTTTGTTTGAGCGCGCGTTAAAGATGGACACCAGTCATATTTTTCAATTCTTCTTCGATAAATGTGAAAACGCAAGCTAGGCGGCTGAAAACGTATATAGTGACACTATAACAGCCAATTACGCACATCTTTGTTTTCGTCGATTCCGTTTAGGTAGTTTCGATGTCAGAGATCCACTACGGTCTGGAAGGCTGATTGTCGAAAATGTCGACAAAGACATGCAAATCGTAGATTTTGGCCGTCATAAGCACAGTTCCAATTGCCCAGGAGCCGTTTAAACCATTTCGACAAGGCTGAACAAATAAATATACAAATAAGACCTTGATGTATCGGTGCAATTCGAGTTAACGCAAAAAAAATGTTTCAAGGACTTTATTTACATCTGCGAATACTGTAACAAAATCGACCATTTCTGGCATGGATGGTGACTGGTGATGAATAGTCGATTTCATACGGCAAACTCAGAGGAAAACGGTCATGATCGAATAGCGGTAAGCCGAGGCATATGCTTACACAAGCCAGGAAGGTTTTACCTTGTGTTTGGTGGCATTGGCAGGGAGTCATCTACTATGAGCTGTTTGCTTATGGAAAAGTTCTTTACTCGGAACTGAACTGTCAACAATTGGACCGTCTGAAACAACCAATCACCCAGAAGTGGGTACCATTGCAACAGGAGAGGACTAGTGTTCCATCCGGTAAACGCCAGGATACACTCATCGATAGTTAGTGACTTTCCAGAAGCTCCGGAAGCTTGGTTTGTAAGTTCTATAGTATCCACATTATAGTCCGGACCTGGTAATAAGTGATGAACTCAAAGAAGCGCCGGGAGCTTTGTTTGTAAGTACCCATTTTATAGTCCATAGTGATTACCACCTGCTCCTTCTTCTTTAAGAGATGAATAATGCAATTACCTTCAATATTGGTAACAAGATATGGGAGCGCCGCATTTTTTTTACCAATATTATGCAATTTTGGTCGGTCCTTACATTAAATATGGCCTCAGTGGCGCGATGGTTAGTGCGATGAACTGCCGCGCAAAAGGTCTAGGTTCGATTCCCAGGCGTAGCAACACGTAAATGATTTTTCGCTGGCCCTCCACTCGTGATGATCTAACAAATCATCCGAGTAGTATCAGTTGTCAAGAAAAGCTTTTATCAAATTCGCCGTTCGGCCTAAAACAGGGCGTCCCGCCATCGTGCAAGAAGTACCCACGCACAGATGAATGATTGTGAGAAAGCTCGTCCCTCGGTACTAACGAGCCTGTTGCGCCAGAAATTTGTATTTTTTTTTACCAGTCAAATTGATCATTCTTTTCGGACTATTCGCAGTTGCGTAGGATTTTACCATTCCAAATGAAAAGTACAATTTGGACAATTCATATCATTTTTATGTAAATTTAACATTTTGTGATACCTTTTGTCTATTTTTGTAGACCTTTGGTGATCAGCTGTCAGCAGCAGATAACGTCCTACTGATAAGAAATGCACGCTCACCAAAATATAGAATTATTTGAACACTGGGACAAAATAGGGAACAAAGAGCAGTCTGTATTCAAGCATCGACTAAATAATAATTCCGGAGTTTTGGTGATGCTACCATCGATTTTGGACGCAACAAAAACAGTGCATCTTGGTCAAAAAAAAATGTGTACACCTAAATTAACCGAATTTCATGGAACTGACCTATATTTACTTAGTAAAAAAATGTATTAATGATATTTTTTAATTATTTGATGTATTCCCGTTTACTAATTTTTTTTATTGACGGCAAATGTTTACTAAAAAACAGCTCCAGAAAGACGTAAGAAACCAGTGAATATAAATATTTTACATCAAAATGAAGGCTTAATACATTTTCTCAATGTGTTTATATAGCCCAGGCTACAGGTTCCCACATAATGCATCTGAAATTCTCACCCAGTACACAGCATAAATATTGGTTCCTTTTGTCGACAGTTCAAAGGATAGCCGGAAATTTTTTTTTCCCTTAGAAACCACAGAAACATTCGCATTTAAGTGCATAGCATCACATTTCCAAATCAGTTATTCTTTTCAATTTATTCGCACAATTGGTTTCTTTTCTGAATTGGGGTGTCGTATATCCTTTTCAAGTGTCAGCAATTGGTATACTGCCCGGTTGAATAAATCATATAACTGTCAGCAAACATTTTAGATGAACATAAGCAAAATAGATTGGGCTTTCCCATATCCAGTTTTGGGATAGAATGTTTTGTCCGCATTCTGAATCATCACATACATGTTTTCAAATGTCCGTCTGTTTGAGTGATTGATGTGCATACTTTCATTCTCATCTGGTGCAAACGAGAAATTTATATTTTTCATAAATTAAATTTGCGATAGCACAACATAGAGGATCGGAAGTTGTGTTGTCTGGAAGTGGACTGTTCCAATTTGTTTGTAGCTAGAACGGTAAAGATTCCTTAAGGACTGACCTTTTCAAGAAGTGATTGATGGAGATTCATTAGATAAATTTTAAATAAATCCTAGATGTGCAAAGGATGTTTTTTTTTATTTATACGTACTCTGTTGTAAGGAGAGACAACCGTATAACGTTCATAGATTGCACTGGCCTAATAATCCTGCAGGTGCATAGGATGTCATTATCGAAGAGCAAAGGTCGAATTATGCCGCGATTTTGAGAGCAACTTAAGCATCAAATAAATTTCTAAGCTATATCCTTGATATTTTTGGTAAAAAAAATACGATTTTTCTATAGACATCGCACTACTTCGCAGATGAATGCAACGAACTACAGACTCATAACAGCACTGGCGACTGCAGCCATCGGATAGGACAGAGCAAGACATTATTACAACAGAGAGAGACAGATAGACACATAGAAGGAAAGTCATATAACGTAAACCTACGTGGCACAGAGGAGGAGGCATAGAATTATATTGCCTCATATTAAAGCACAGGTGGCCTCAGACAAGCTGGTTGTGGAAAAAGAATGCTGCCGAAGCTGGAGCTTGAACTCGCAGCGTTTGGCTTAGCAGAGATTTTCACCTCCGAAATATTGAATGGCCATGTATCTGAAGCGGAAGCTCCAAATAGAATTCTAGATCACCCATGAAAAATCAGATTTTTCGATATTTTTGGTTAAGTCTCCGAAATATTTTTGGTAAAAATTCGGATTTTTCGATATTTTCATCTTTAAAACTTAAAATGTTTATATCTCCAAAATTAAGGCATTGAAATTTAGCTTAATTCGTAATCTTCCTTGGAAAATCCGATTTATTGGTATTTTTGAAAAAAAAAAAAACGATTTTCAACTCTAAAACATTAAATGGCCATGTCTCTGAAGCTAAGGCTCCAAAAGAGATTCTGAGCTTAATCCGTGATCACTGATCACCCATGAAAAATCAGATTTTCGATATTTTTGGTAAAAATTCTGATTTTTCGAAATTTTTACCTTTAAAACTTTAAATGATTAAGTCTCCGAAATATTTTTGTTAAAAATTCCCATTTTTCGATATTTTCACCGTTAAAACTTTAAATGGTTATATCTCCGAAATTAAGACTTCAAATGGAATTCTGAGCTTAATCCGTATTCAGAGATCACCCATGAAAAATCAGATTTTTCGATATTTTTGGTTAAGTCTCCGAAATATTTTTCTGGTAAAAATTCAGATTTTTCGATATTTTCACCGTAAAAACTTTAAATGGTTACATCTCCGAAATTAAGGCATTGAAATTGAGATTAATTCGTGATCTTCCTTGGAAAATCCGATTTATTGGTATTTAAAAAAAACGATTTTCAACTCTAAAACATTAAATGGAGATATCTCTGAAGCTAAGGCTCCAAATAGGATTCTGAGCTTAGTCCGTGATCACTGATCACCCATGAAAAATCAGATTTTCGATATTTTTGGTAAAAAATCGGATTTTTCGATATTTTTACCTTTAAGACTTTTAATGATTAAGTCTCCGAAATATTTTTGGTAAAAATTCACATTTTTCGATATTTTCACCGTTAAAACTTTAAATGGTTGTATCTCCGAAATTAAGACTTCAAATGGAATTCTGAGCTTAATCCGTATTCAGAGATCACCCATGAAAAATCAGATTTTTCGATATTTTTGGTTAAGTCTCCGAAATATTTTTCTGGTAAAAATTCAGATTTTTCGATATTTTCACCGTAAAAACTTTAAATGGTTACATCTCCGAAATTAAGGCATTGAAATTGAGATTAATTCGTGATCTTCCTTGGAAAATCCGATTTATTGGTATTTAAAAAAAACGATTTTTAACTCTAAAACATTAAATGGCCATGTCTCTGAAGCTAAGGCTCCAAATGGGATTCTGATCTTAATCCGTGATCACTGATCACCCATGGAAAATCAGATCTTTCGATATTTTTGGTAAAAATTTCGATTTTTCGATATTTTTACCTTTAAGACTTTAAATGGTTATATATCCGAAATTAAGACATCGAAATTGAGCTCTAAAACATTAAATGGAGATATCTCTGAAGCTAAGGCTGCAAATAGGATTCTGAGCTTAGTCCGTGATCACTGATCACCCATGAAAAATCAGATTTTCGATATTTTTGGTAAAAATTCCGATTTTTTATATTTTTACCTTTAAAACTTTAAATAATTAAGTCTCCGAAATATTTTTGGTAAAAATTTCCATCTTCCGATGGAATGGAATTCTGAGCTTAATCCGTATTCAGAGATCACCCTTGACAAATCCGATTTTTCGATTTTTCACCTCTAATGAGATTCTCTTTGTTTGTTTTTTTTTTTTTCAACTCCAAAATCGAACACAAGAGAATAACCCTTGATTACATTTGAAATTTTAAATTTGTCATATTGTTTTAGTTCGGTCTTTACTTGTTTTTAGAATCAAGCTGACAGACACTTATCAATTTATTTGTTTTGCATTTATTTTTTGTGTACAGAAAATCGTGATGTCGGACATTAACCTCAAAACATATCAAAATCTGATAAAATGGTTCCTCTAAATGAGTAGGTATTCCAAAAGTTTCTAGGGACCTTGGCTATGTACTACAACGCCACTTGATACGACGTGGTTGTGTTCTAATTAATTACATAACGGATTGTTTTTTTAGAGGTTGTTTTATTGAATAGAGCTAAAACTGACATTTTTGTGGTCAAATCGGTCAACTCTAATGTCACTAATGTTCAGTTTG
Organism: Rhingia rostrata; assembly: GCA_949824845.1. Lineage (NCBI taxonomy): Eukaryota > Metazoa > Arthropoda > Insecta > Diptera > Syrphidae > Rhingia > Rhingia rostrata. Next base: position 90,014,109 of record OX463757.1, on the reverse strand, counting down.
GTTTGCCATTTCATCATAAACAGGTTGACAAATGAGCAACGCTTGCAAATTGTGCAAATTTATTTCGAAAACAATGGTTCAGTTCGCGAAGTTTACCGCAAGCTCCGTCCATTTTTATGTCGACATAATCGTCCATCAGAGCAATCAATTCGGTTTATCATGGATCGTTTTCGCACTACGTTTAATCGATGTGATAATACGCATCCGCAGAGACGTCGAACAGTGCGCACCGGAGAAAGAGCGGACTCGAATGAATAGATTCGCCACCGGGCACAACAAATGGAGCTTTGTCCATCTACTTTATGGAAGATTTTGCGCAAAGATCTTAGCTTACGACCTTACAAGACCCAGCTTGTGCAAGAATTAAAGCGAGACCATGCGATGCGTCGTGATTTTGGTGTATGGGTCGATAATGAGATTGACCACGATGCTGAATTTCATCGCAAAATTTTGTTCAGTGATGAGGCTCATTTTTGGTTGAATGGTTACGTCAAGAAGCAAAATTTCCGCATTTGGAGTGAAGAGAATTCACAGGAGACCCTTGAGACGCCATTACATCCACAAAAACTGACAGTTTGGTGTGGTCTATGGGCTGGTGGAGTCATTGGGCCATACTTCTTCCGAGATGAAGGAGAGTCAGTTACCAGTAATGGAGACCGGTATAGAGCCATGATAACCGACTATTTTGTTCCCGAATTGGATGGCGTGAATGTGGATGAGATGTGGTTCCAACAAGACGGCGCTACATGCCACACAGCGCATATCACAATCGATTTATTGAAGGAAACATTCGATGAACGCAAAATTTCGCGGAATGGACCTGTCAATTGGCCACCAATATCGTGTGATTTGACACCATTGGATTATTTTCTTTGGGGATATGTGAAGTCGCTGATCTACGCCCACAAATAAGAAACGTTAGTGGACTTGGAAGCCAACATTCGTCGCGTTATTTCCGCAATACGGCCCCAAATTCACGAAAAATTCGTTGAAAATTGGACCTCTAGACTTGGCATTATTCGAACCAGCCTGGCCGCTGCGGCCACGATGTCATATTTTTACATTAATGGCATAAAATTATCCCTCCAATAAAGCCAAGTTAATGGACATTAAAAGGATTTTCTTGTGTTTTATTTCAATTTGAGGTTCTATACCTCTAAAAAAAAACACCCGATAATATTGATTTTTTTTAAGCACGCTCCTAAGACGCCTTCTTGCCACTTAATTGTGTTGGATAGATATCCCATCTCTAAATCGTGTCCCTTTCAATTAAATTCGTTCTTTTCTCAGATATTTCGTGTCAGCTATCAAACAGTGGACCATGCCATCTATTCCATTTCCGTCACAGAAGTAACCACCATATCCTCCCGCCTTCATGAATTCATTCGTGATGGTATCCCTTTTCTGTTCATCTCCTGAGCTATCCTATATAGATGAGGTACAGGTCTATACAAAGCTAAAGTTCGTTCACTAAAAATGTTTAATTGATTTTCACCAGCGATATGCAAAGAGACTTGGCAATAGTACCAGTTTTTCGCTTCGAATGCTTAAGATGAATCGAGCAGATAATGAGGGACCATGTACTGTCGTCGTGCCATTCTCCAAAGTGGTGGGTGGTTTTGTTTGCCAAAGCAAGGGGTAAACTTTTATCTATGTAGAGTAAAATTCTGGTTTGGAGTTTGGTTTGCTCATAGTTAACCATGTGAATTAGTTGGCTTTGCGGGTAGAGGCATGCTGCCAAAAGGGTCCTCCCAATGGAAACCACGTTACAAAACTGTAATCGATTTGTGGCATCGTCAGGTGTAGGTTATTTTTCGTGAATTTCATCCTCTCCTTCATGAAAGAGTTCGAAACAATTTTTTTTTTTTCGGAATTTTAATGAGTTCGGCAGATTTTATGCATGCATGTTTGGGATAAGAGTGTGATTGGTGAGTGTATGTGTGTTTGTTTTTGAGTGAGCACACAGGCATCACAGTGTTCGACATACACCTAGGGTTTACTTTTGGTTTTAATTTCGGGAAAAGTTGGCTGTCATGTAACATTTGGTGAGGTTTTGCAATAGAAATCCGGACAAGATAAGTTGTATATTGGACGTTGTACTCATTTGCATATGAAAGCGTGTTCTGTCACATGTGCGGTATTATTTGACAAGGGTGTGTTGATAAAGTTTTCTCTACCTAGATGAGAAGGTATTTTAAAATAATACTGAAGGAAAAATTATGCATAAAATCGAAGGTATTGAATTACCATAACGGTATGTAAAAACATAACATGAGTTAGAATCTCAGTTTAAAAATAAATTAGATGAGCTGGGCTAAGCAGGAGCGGATATTATTAGCTTTTTAATTTAACGTAGTACAGGGTGCGTAGTTAATGAAATGATATCCACCATGTTGTTGTTTTTTTTATATTTGAAACAAGGTGTTTAATTAAATCAATTAAATTTGGAGAGTTTACGCCATTTTTACTGAACAGTCAAAACAAGATGGAGACTGGAATTGAAAAAAAAGGGATTGATAAGAATTGACCGTATAATCATACAGGGTGGTTGGTAAACAAAATTGAATAACTCAATATTTCCACAAAAAAGGAGACCCTCTAAACTGTGCCAACTACAGAGGCATAAGACTCCTCAACATCGCCTACAAGATCCTATCTGCCGTAATATGTGAACAAATGACACTATTCACCAACAACCTGATCGGTCCTTATCAGTGTAGTTTTAGACCAGAAAAGTCTACAACCGATCAAATTTTTACACTTCGGCAGATCCTGGATAAAACCCAAGAAGTCCAAATCGATGCCCACCACCTATTCATCGATTTCAAAGTCACATACGACAGCATTCATAGAGACGAACTATACAGAGCCATGTCTGGTTTTGGTATACCGCCCAAACTCGTGTGTTTGTGTAGGATGACGATTGAGAATTCTCGCTCTGCTCCATCAGGGTGGGAAAAGACCTCACCGACACATTGGATACCAAAAAAAGGATTTAGGCAAGGCGATGCGCTGTCATGTGACTTCTTCAATCTGATTCTAGAGAGGATATTGCAAAACTCACGAGCCAAAGCCAGAGGCACAATTTTCCGAAAATCTGTACAACTACTAGCATACGCCGACGTTATTGACATCATTGGTAGGGCCCAACTTGATGTCATAGCCACGTTTGCTAGTATAGAGAAGGAAGCTTCAAAAATGGGTTTAGCAGTAAATGAGGGCAAGACAAAGTATAGATATGCTGCCTACACGAAAGGACACACAACATCGAAGAATTGGAGTCTTCGATTCCCAACCAGACGTCGGACGCAGCAGAGGACGCCTTAAGTGGCGCGCACATGGAGAAACCGACCTCAACAACAAACAAGACCGAACCGGTATAAGGATCAAACGTTTGCGGCTACCAAACCGTTTGAACGCAATAAATCGAAGAAACGTTCCCAAGATCGGCTGCTTGGAAGTCTGCAGTTTCAGACAGAGTAAGTTAAGATAAATAATTGAGGCGAATCCCACTCCATCTCTGTAGGTAGTGATAACAAAATTTCGTAATGGAATGCTACACATTAGTCACTCCTTTTTCGGTTCGGTGTGAAATCACTACGTCGCTATCTCCCTCTTTTGCCGAAACAATTTTATGATTGTTGCTGTTTGCCCGCCGCTATCCCACCACGCCAGCCTTCCCCTACACATCTTTCTAGTGTTAAAATTTCGTTTCATGTGAGTTTGGATTTACCCCCGACGAGCCCAAAGAAGTTTCACATCAGTAAAAAAAAATATAGATGAATTATTTGAGTATCTTTCTGTGACAAAATTCATCAGCCGCCCTGTACTGCCTAGAAAATTTAAAGACACACGCATTAAGACGTACGGGTCAACTAGTAGCTACATAGGTGCAGACGTTGTGCTGATTATATGATTCATAGCGATCTAATATTGTTGACAAGTAATTGGTTGGCGGGTGGTTTACATTTAAAAGGCAATTAGGAAGTAAAATGTTTTTGAGTATTGACTCGGGTTCTTTTCTATTTGTGTTGAAATGAATGTCATAGCAAACATAATTGGTTATTGATAAGCACTTGAATTACAAATACAATTCCCCATGTTCCTATAACTGGCCCCTAATGATTAATAACAATCACTCATTCTTACGGAAAAGTGTGTTGTGATGCGGTATCTAGCCCAACCCAAAATTACCTAGAATCTGCACCAACGGTTAGCATTCTAAATAGTCAAATTAAAATCCAGGGAATCAGAAGAAAAAATTCACCCCCATCATTTAATACCTTCAGATTATATCGGGTTTTTCAATAAGAGCGCTACAAAAGTTTTTTTTAAATAAAACAAAAACGGTTTTGGTTATCAATGCCATAATGTATGGAACTCGATTTCTTTTGCATGGCCACCACGGGCACGCTTGCAGAAGTCCAGACGCTGAACCCAACTTTCGACGGTTTTCAAGCATAAATCGGCCGATACTGCTGCAATTTCACGTTCGATATTCGTACGAAGTTCATCAATCGTCGCTGGCTTGTTGGCAAAGACCATAGACTTGACGTAGCCCCACAGAAAATAGTCTAACGGCGTCAAATCGCACGACCGAGGCGGCCAAGCGACTGGACCTTTTCGTGAGATAACACGTTCTCCTAAATTGGTTTCCAATAAATTGTTTGTGGCATTCGCTGTGTGGCTTGTGGCGCCGTCCTGTTGAAACCACGTGTCCTCCAAGTCCATATTATCCAATTGGGGCCAAAAATATTCGGTTATCATCATATGAAGAAGTACGGCCCAATGACGCCGCCGGCCCATTAACCACACCAAACCGTAATTTTTTCGGGATGCAATGATGACTCATGGAGTACGTGTGGATTTTTGCCTGACCAATACCGCATATTTTGTTTATTGACGAAGCCATTCAGCCAGAAATGAGCCTCATCGCTGAAGATGATTTTTCGATGAAAATCCGAATCATTTTCAAGTTGTTGCTCAGCCCAATTCACGAACATACGACGCTTCTGGTGGTCAAGCGGCTTCAGTTCTTGCGTCAATTTAATCTTGTAAGGATGTAGGTCAAGATGTTTTCGCAAAATTCGCCACAACGACGTTACAGAGATGATGCCCAACGCTTGTGAGAGACACATTTGGGCTTTCTTCAACTGAAGCCTCAGCGGCAGCAATATTCTCGACACTACTTGCACTTCTTTGTCTCACTTGCACGGTAACATTTTGTACTGTGCCTGTGGATTCAAATTTTTCCACTAGACGCTCAATTGTTGATCTGCTAGGACGATTATGACGACCATAAATTGGACGTAGCGCTCTTAACGTTGAGGCCACTGACTCCGAATTTCGGCTGTAAATTTTAATAAATTCGACTCAATGTTGGATCATATCTTTCCACCATGAAATGGCAAATCTTACTGAAGACAAATGTCAAAAAAGAGCGGCAAGAAACATGGCGTCGTTTGCTGTCCCTGTCGCTCAACTTTTGTAGCGTACCTGTTGAAAAACCCGATACATTTCTTCATTCCTTCAAAATGTAAATCACATTCTGAACAGACAAAACGAATTTCGATGGTGGTTGCGTGCCCTCAGATTGGATCTTGTGTAAAAGTTGTGATTATCCTTTGTTTAGGAAACTTCTACCAAAGTACAAAAAATGGTTGCTGTCAACCTTATCATTCTTTTCGGACTCTTCGCAGTTGCTTTGGGTTTTACCATTCCAGATCAAGATCATAATTTGAACAATCCAAATCTCTATTATGAAGCTGCAAGTTGGCAATATTTATTAATTTAATTTTAATTGTTTCAAAACACGACGCCATCTTTATAGGCTTCTGTTGATGAGCAGCCAGAAGATGATAACGTCGTACTGACATAGAATACACGATCACCTCAAGGCAGGATTGGTGGTTCATATGGCGAAGCTAGATTTGGAAAAAGTGTCAGTGTTTACAAGGGCTCATTGGCGCGATGGTTAGTGCGATGAACTGCCGCGCAGAAGGTCTGGTTTCGATTCCTTGCCGTAGCAACACCTAAATGATTTTTCACTGGCCCTCCTCCCGTCATGATCTGACAAATCGTCCGAGTAGTATCAATTGTCATGAAAAGCTTATCTCAACTTAGCCGTTCGGATTCGGCATAAAACAGGAGGTCCCGCCGACATGCTTAGAAGTACACACGCACACATGAATGATTGTGAGAAAAAAGCTATGCCCTGGGTACTAACGAGCCTGTTGCGCCATTTATTTATTTTTATTTTATCGTCTTAATAAGAATTATGAAGTTTATGCTGAAGCAGCCAGACATTTTGGACGCAACGACAACAGTGCAATGCTGGGCGTACAATATGATTTTTTAAAAAGAAATATTTCATGCTAATATCAATGTTGAGATAAAGTAAACGTATTAATTCAATAAATTCATTGTAATGTTTTTAATTCTTAAACATTTCTGGAAGACGCAAGTTTAGCGTTAGCAGAATATGGTCGCATGACGTCGTTTGGATGAATTGTCGCTGTGATCATTATTTTGGAATGCGATGATATTATTGCACAATAAAATAATAGTTACCATGAAAAGTTGATCATTGAAAAAACTACGGACGACTATGCTTTATACGACACTAAGACGATCGTTTATAAAAATAACGCTCTGTCCGTAAGTTATAAAAAAGTGTGAACCATCAATGCGATGGATACAATCGATAGAATGGTTGTTATATCACAGACCATCGACTCCATTGTTTGCTTCCTCTGTGGTCAAAAGAGTTTTGGAATTGCGTTGTTCGTGTCATTGTTGGATAGACTGTATGCCTAAGATCTGCAGCTGCGTATGTTGTGGATCATTCGAATGAAACAAGTCTAGGGCTGATTTCTCTTGGCTCATCTTGACATTTGCTTTTATAAAGGTTGCGCCATATTTAATGTCAATATGTGAATATTTTCGAACATCTCGGGTGGTATAGCGATGATTTAGATCCAAATATTAGCTCTGAGATCATCAATGGTCTGAGTCTTACTGACGTATACCTCTTTTTCAAAGTAACCACACAAAAGCAGTTCAGGTAGGTCAAATGCGGTGATCAGTCAGTCAAGGTCGCCATTTTTAGAAAGCACACGCCTAGTGAATTTTCTGTAATATGCTATTCAAGTCTGACCTAAAATCCATGGAACACTTTTGTAAAAGCATTAGCAGTAGAGAGAAATTGTGTCCTAAATGGCCTGCCGACTATCTTTACAGCAAAGACATCTTGCTGATGAGAATATGGACAAATGGACAAATGAATTATTAAGTATCAACCGGTGTTACTGACTGTAATGCCCATTTAAAGCGTATCAAATTCCTCTATGACCGAACGTTGAGGCAAAAAATTCTACAATGTCCCAAAGGTAGTAAAGTCTTTTGGTCATTTGTTAAAAATATAAAAAATTCGGCATCAGCATCAATTCGGACGCTCATTCACAATGACATTCCAGCTGCCAGCTCTTTAGACAAAGCCAATCTGCTTGCTGTGCATTTCGCAGCCAATTCTACATTGCCAGACTGTATTCAGTCTCCTCCTGTACCTGAGAACGTAGATCATTCTATGGGACAAATTCACTTTCGTACTCGTACAGTTGCAAGAGTTTTATTTGATCTTGACATACATAAATCCGCTGGTCCAGATGGTATATCCCACATCATTCTGAAGAGGTGTTCTTCTACGCTAGCAAAACCACTGCGTAAGCTTTTCTATCTATCCTACTCATCTGGACTCTTTCCGAGTAGATGGAAAACAGCATTTGTCCAGCCTGTACCAAAAAAAGGCGAATCTTCTTCTCTCTCCAACTACCGACCAATTGTACTTACGTCCCTTCTTTCCAAGGTCATGGAAACGCTGATAAATCGTCAGCTTATGAAATATCTCGAAACACGAAAACTTCTCAATGACCGGCAGTATGGTTTTCGCAGCAACAGGTCTACTGGTGATTTGATGACATATCTCACCGAAAAGTGGAACCAATCAATCCACCATGGTGGCGAAAGCAAGATTGTTGCGCTTGATATTTCAAAGGCATTTGACAGGGTTTGGCATCAAGCCCTTTTGTCGAAAATGAGTGCATTTGGAATCGACGAAAAACTTCTTCTATGGATTAGACATTATCTTTCGAAACGTTCAATTCAAGTTGTTTTGGATGGTTTCAAGTCTGTAACTCACCAAATAAATGCTGGTGTCCCTCAAGGCTCAGTTTTGTCTCCGACTCTCTTTGTCATTTTTATAAATGATCTCCTGTCTGCAACTTCTAATCCAATTCATTCCTTCGCTGATGACAGTACCCTCAGCTTCTCATATTCGTTTACAGGTCCTCGTCCCTCACCTTCGAACGTGGACTCTAAACGCCAAAATACGTTAAGCTCATTGAATTCCGACCTTGACAGCGTCATCAAATGGTGTAAATCTAACAGAGTAGAACTCAATGCTTCCCAAAACACAATGCTGTCTTTTGTCGTTAAAGCGAAACCAAAATCTGGAGCCATTATCCATGAATGGCACTTACGTCGAAGAAACCGAAAAGCTTTCCATGCTAGGTATGTGTGTTAGTAACGACTTACGTTGGAACGACCACATATTCGAAGTCGCTAAAAACGCAGCGAAATGTCTAGAATTCCTAAATCGATGTAAGAAATATTTCACCCCCTCTGATCTGGCCACAATATATAAAGCGTTTATACGCCCAAAACTTGAATTCAACGCCCACGTCTGGTCAGGTGCACCAAAATCAACATTGCACCTACTAGATAGGATTCAAACACGTGCGAAAAAACTTATAGGAGACATAAGAATAGCGAACTCCTTAGTTTCGCTTGAACACCGTCGAAACATCTCCTGCCTTACCTTGTTTTATCGCTATTTTAACAACCAATGTTCAAATGAAATAGCCAGCTGCATTCCTCCCATTCAACAATTCAGCCGCAATACTCGTGACGCAATGAATGCAAATCAGTTTACCATCAAGCCTATCTTCGGACGTACGCTGAAATATAGAGATTCGTACATAAACCGAACAACACGAATGTGGAATGCTCTACCAAACTCTGTTTTTTCCTTTCCATTATAACTTACAGACATTTAAAACCAATGTGCATCGGTATCTCCTTTCTTCTTATCCCTAATTTCCTTAACGCCCGCACTGTGCTAAAACATATAAAGGGTATCCATAACCCCTTGAGTGCGCGCAAATTATAAAAAAAAAACTTAGCTTCTCCCATCATTTATGTGTTCGAAGTTATATTTTTGCCACAAAAAGAATTGGATCTCCTGTTTAACGCCGATTAGGAACGGCAAGTTTGAGAAGATTCTTAAGACAATTTTCTACTCTCGGATTTTTGTCAAAAAATTAATTCTAGGTATGACTTGAATCAAGGACCCAGAGCTTAGTATTCCAACGCACTAACTACTGTTGCACTGCATACACAGGCAAATGAGACACCACTTATATATCAGGCCTAGGGTATAAAAACCTAACCTCCCACCACCAGTATGGTATCAACGTGGTGAAACTGCATCCCCAAACCGCGTTCATTTGTTAGTTACAAAAATAAACTTTGAAATAATTTCGAATTTAAAAATATCGTCAATTTTACTTCTCATATCTTTATACAGTCAATTGAAACAGATTACCAAAAAGGACCGTCTTAAACCTCTTCAAAACTAATTCATTGAAAGAATTAAGTTAGTTTTCGTTTGTTCATAACAGTAAACCCCTTTAAGTTGAATTGATTAGCCGCATCAGCATTTAGGCTGTCACCATCGTTCAGCTGAGGTGGTGGGAGATGCACAGGAAGCATTGGTTCCCCCAAACAATTTAAAATATTTAAGCGGGCACAATGGCAGTGATTGATTGTAGATTTCCCATCCATTATGGAGGGATTGAATCCGAAAAGATGGAAATTTTAACTTATTCCAAGCAGCAGTTGGAATCCAATCATTGAATGGTGATGATGATGGGATAGGGGGTTATGGAGGAGCTCTGCTGGTCGAGGGTAGGCAGTTAACACCCCATGAGTAATTGCCACCAAGTGATGATTTATTCGTGAGTGCGCGTTAAATAAGAAAATTGACTTACTCCATCATCTGGGCGAGGCTGAGCAGTGAGCATACTTCTCATCTGTGCATAGGCGACTTCCGCTTACTTGCCATGTAGAGTAGGATAGGAAGTAACAAATTGAAAGGAAAGGCAGTGTTGTGACTTTCTTATGGGCAATCTATCAAATTGGCTTAGTATTGAGATGGAGCTGGGATGGATTCATTACTGTTCTATGGTTTAAGTGGCATTAATTGGAAGTTTTTCTTTGAGATCATTTATCTTAACTCTTTTTGGTGAAATTGCAATTTGTTTTTTGAATTAGTTGGTTGTGGCGTTTTATGACAAGAGGAAGGAGTTTCAATTTATACCAACAACGCAAAAGAATAATTTTTGATTGTGATGCGACAAGCTTTTTTTTTACTCTAAAAATATCTGTGATCAGGATCATCTATGGTAGTAAATGTTATTTAGCATTTCTTACAAAATGAGGATTGGACCATCCCCTGCCATGATGCTTTGAATTGTTTCGTTCAATCACTCTGGTTGTTTAAATCCGAGGATGAGTTTTTCATGTCGTCCAAAACCTGGGCGTTCTGATTATAAGGCCCCCCTCAATCTGAAAAGTTGATGATTCTGAATTTTATATTTGCTGGCATTTCCAGGATTTATGTGGGAGCCGATTATCGTGTTGCATAAAGGCTTTCGACGTTCGCACAGTAGCTTGGAATGACAATTTGGTATTTAGTTGGTGCGAGCAGGTAAGAGTGTTGCAGAAGTGAGTCTGATTTTAAAATCCTACCTTAGGTGGAATCTTGACTATGATAATTACAAGGACACATTTTTTTAGAAATGGGATATAGGGAGTCATTGGACGTAATTTCTTCCATCCAAACTTGACTGACGGATAAGGACGTGTAGGCTAGCGAAACACCTGCTAAATATTTAAAATCTTTTTCTATAGTAATCAATCAGAACCAGTGACCTTGTTATTCTTCAGGTTTTTTTTAAAGCTGACATCTTAGTTTCCTATTTCGACAGTCCAAATGCTTGCCTTACTGCACCCTAATCCTACCGTTCTTACATTACGGCACAGAGTGCTGGATGTAGTTATATAAAAGAAAGAGGTACAGATATTAGGCACTTTTGCACAAACATTTCATTGTCAAATATTTAGTCCTGTATGTGAGGAAGGCTAATAGAGACGAAGAGCTTTGTGAGCTGTACCATGATGTAAATGTAGTCCAATTAGTGGATAAAACACTTTGCCGCAATTGTGTCGGAGTAACTTTAGACCCAAATCCAAGAAGAAAAGAATGACCGAAACTCATGTTTAGGAATAAAGTCATGGTGAATGTCAGGACACTTAAGCTGAATGACTGGAAGCGGTATGGCCGAAATCGAAGAAAACGGAAGTCTACCTCGTTTTAGAAAGGGACCAACAAGTTAAAACAAGGACTGACCTCGTTTTTTACTAGTATGGGCGAAATCGAAGAAAACGGAAGTCTACCTCGTTTTAGAAAGGGGCCAACAAGTTAAAACAAGGACTGACCTCGTTTTTTACTAGTATAGTCGATTTTTATCTATGCAGAGGAGGAAGTCTGTATGCATTCCCACAAACAATTCGCTGCAAACTAGTAAAGACGTGTCGCGTCGGCTGACACATTGTTGTTTTCCTCGGCTTGGTCATGACTTCCTTAATGGTAGCGTACTTGAGGAATTACCTGATCTGTACCAAGTTGGTTGGAAGTTGTAGAACGAGGGTAGACTTTGATTGGCTTTAACATTTTTTTTTTTCCGTGGGCTGGTGGAAATCTCGATAGACACAATGAGCACGTGTCCAAAGTAGTGTGAGACTATAACCCACCAAAAGCACTAACCTTTTTGTACTTGTATGCAACTAAGTATGCGGTTTATCTAGCAATTTTTTTGTCACGAGTAATGAATGTTTGGCAGGTAACTTTCCTTTTGAGAGTTCCTGCTTTTCTACAATTTATAGCGCGGTTTGTTATTATCAGGAAAAATCGAAGAGCTTTGAAGGACAGTTGTGTTAACGTATCCCAATAATCGTTTTTAATGTTTGCGTGCAAAATTTCATCTCTAACCGCGGCGATCTGCGTAGATCTTCATTTCTCATATACCACGGCGCAATGACGAATGATCTTAACATTTGTTTTGGCTTTAACATCGTAATTCGCAGTGGTTGCTAACTGCACATCAATTGTGTTGATTTTTACCTCCAAGTGGTAACTATCGGATACTGGTATCATACAACCGTATGTTACTTGCTAAACGATAAGTGCGACTGATGATAACACGACCAAAAACAGCAACACTTAAAACAGCCTGGTCAGACTGGCCAGACTGGCATGGAATAACTCAGGCCCCATGAACAGAGATGGTGGCGGATGAACCGAAAGGCTCAACCCCGTAGTGAATACTGATGGCCCCGTGTGATAGGGGTATCTAATAAATTGGAGCCGAAAGGCCAACGGCAGCGCTCAACCCCGCAGTGAATACTGGTGGCGTGCTAGGGTTATCTAATATATTTGAACTGGCCCTCCAGGTTTGGGGTTGTGCTATTGATTGACTACCAAAAAAAAAAACTAAAAAAAAATAAAAAATGTTGGCACAACTAGATACCCCAGGGCCGAGCTTTCTCACAATCATTCATTTGTGCGTGTGTACTTCTTGCACGATTGCGGGACCTCCTGCTTCATGCCGACTCCGAACAGCTAAGTTGATATAAGCTTTTCTTGACAATTGATACTACTCGGATGATTTTTCAGATCATCACTAGAGGAGGGCCAGTGAATCATTTGCTTCGGCTGGGAATCACACCCAGACCTTCTGCGCGGCAGTTCACCGCACTACCCATGGCGCCACAGACTCATAGGAAAATCCCATTGTAACAAAGCAACGAATATCATCGGAAAAAACTGATTTTATTGTTGACGACCCATAATAAACGAAACAAGGCCAACGACATTCGTATCTGCACATGGATTGTGGCAACATAAGACAGGAAAGGTGCAAGTGAAAAACTAGCGCAAGCAGACATTACTCCCATGATGGTGTACTTGAACAATTGCCACATCTGTACGAAGTTGTTTGGCTAGACCTGGTAAAGGTATGCTGACCTTCAGACGATTGTTCTGAATGGAACTAAATCCGGTATTTTGATCGCTGTCTTCTGAATTAATTTAACTTAGAGGCTACGTTTCACATAGTCCGTTTCCAAGATCCACTGTTAAGGCCATGAACTGAGAATTACATAAACCTGTCGCCACTGAAGCAGCCTTGTCAGTTGTAATCGGGCAGTTCATTCTGCAATCTCCTAACACTTGTCAGTTGTTTTTTACGAATTCATAAAAAATGTTTGTTTCCAACTTTGCCTATATAGAGTCTTCCAATCGCATTTTAATAAGGAAGAGAAGGTTGAAAAAAAGGTAAAAACCTTGCTTCAAATCCCGAAAGTAATATCACCTTCATATTTTTTCACTGCCCCACCCATTGCCAAAGTCTGACAAACATCTAAGAGTAAAACTGTCATGAAAAGCTTTTAAATTTGCTGTTCGGAATCGACTTTAAACTGGAGGTACCATTCTTTGTGGCAAAAAGCACTACAGCGGCCCCAGTAATGCGACAAACTAATATACAGAAGATGAGATCAGCGATGAAAAACTTATCTCAACTCTGACGTTCGGATCCGAAGTAAAACTGGAAATCGAGCCATCGTACAGGAAATGCACACGTGCACATTAATATTTAAGCTTTTGCACTGCGATCTAACGAGCCAAACTCGGCAAAAATTTCGATTTTGGTGAGATCATCTATGATCACGGAGATCATGACGGAATATCAGTCGTTTTTGTGAGATCATCTATAAGCACGGAGATCATGACGGAATATTAGTCTTTTCTTAGTCCTTAACAACAGTCCAGTTGAAGTTTAAACTCCCATATGAGTTTTGACATAGAACAATCTGTCCAATTGCAAAGCCCGTAATGTTTTTTTTTTCAACAGAAAGCTTCTTGCACATAACAACGGTACATAAAAAGAATGAATCCTATAGATACTACTAAGCACACCAAAAACTTCAACTGTCATATAAACTCGATGTTTTATGTATTTTCTTGTACCCCCTGCTTCTATTTGCAAAATTCAATGTTGCACATAGTTCCGCGATGAAGACCGATTTCAATAGCAGCGTCAAACATTGACCTATTTTGTCCTAATTTTCCACCATATAAGTCATTCAACACCTTCGTGAATGCATTTTTTTTTCATTTCCATAGCCAGTGAAACATTTTGACAATCCAAGCAAAATTAATCTTAACCACATGTTGCGAACTGACCTTCCTCAAGTATACTCGTAAGCACTATGGAATTGAAGAGAACTCTTATAAATAATACTTCAAGCTTACAATGGCAGACAAATAGTGCGCGTCCATAAAGCTATGAAGTACGTTCGTGTATTTCTCATCATTTTGCTTGCTGGTTGTAATGTGTATTTTATACAACTATGACAACCTAAGGTCTGATTTTAATTTTTCAAATTTTCAACAGGCCTTCCGCTGTCGTCCTCAGCACCGGCGGATGAGCGGCCGAATTTTTTTGAAAACTTTGACTACAACACAATGGTGACGCATGTGAAGGAGTTTCTGATGTATTTTCCCGTTATGATGACAACTATTAAAGAGACCGTTAGTGGCTTTCCAAGGTTCTCAACCCCTACTAATGATGGCGGTGGTTCAAAACCATACGTCTTAGGTTCTGGACGCTCAAACGATGGCAAATGTAGATGCAGACATCTGAATAGTGAAAACAGCGAAGAAATTGGATAATTTTGGACCCAAAATATATACCAACTACCACTACTTATAACATCACACGCAGGATAACTCCAATGATATTAATATTGGGACTCTGAATTAAATAGAACTAAATCAATACGTGTTTCGTTTTTGTTTTTTTTTTTATTAAAATTTTACACCAATTTAGCAAGGATATTCGACGTTTTAGTAATGGATTCAAGCATTTAAGGTGCAAAAGTTTAATTGTACACAAGGACACGTCATTAGTTTTAGTATTATTGACCAAATTAGGAATTAGCATAAGTTATGCAAAATGTGGAGACATTGCTTGTGTAGACGATGTACACTTGCTTATAGATCTCAGCAAATTATCTAAGAGATAGATATGCAGAGGCACGTTTCACTGCAGTCTTATTATATTCAGTGTATTATCAATGTACTGTAATTTAATTAAGGGAACAAAGGGTCGAATCAGTTGCTTTAATTAGCCATATGGATAAATAAGTAAGGAACAACATGTGTGTATCCTTATTTAGTGCGTTCAGAAAGGCGTGAGGTATTTCTGTAATTGAAAACCATCTTTGGAAATTTTCTTATTGCAGAGTTGAGTGTTAAAACGAAGCCGATAAATTTTAAAACAAGTTTCTCCCGAGTTTTTATTTAAACTTCTTAAGAAAATCGCTTTTTTCTCAGTGATTAAGATTTTCAATCCTGAAGTAATGACTGTCATTCCATCCAAATACTAACGGGTGGTCCAAGTAGAGATACTTTTTTCAATAGCCTTTTTTGACAGATCACGTGTGAGTCGTGTCATGCTGTCATGTTATTTTTGTTTAGTATTGTTTGGCATTTCATAATGGAAAGACTTACGCGTGAAAAACGTTTAGAAATTGTTCAACTTTATTATGAAAATTCACGTTCTGTGAGGAATGTGTTTCGTGCACTTCGCTCAACTTATGGTCAACATAATCGGCCTACTGAGCGTACTATTCGCAACACCATCACCAATTTTGAGACCCAGCATTCATTATTGGATAATATTCGACCGAATAGACCACGTCCAGCACGCTGTGAAGAAAATATAGCGGCCGTAGCTGAGAGTGTACACGAAGACCGTAGAGAGTCGATTCGGCGCCGTTCGCAGCAACTCGTACTGACGTATGGAACGACTTGGCGCATTTTACGTCAAAATCTTAAATTGAAAGCGTACAAAATACAGCTTGTGCAACAACTGAAGCCGCTCGACCTTCCCAAGCGACATCGCTTCGCTCTATGGGCTCTTGAAAAGTTCCAAGAAGATCCGACGTTTTCGAGGCAAATTTTGTTTAGCGATGAGGCCCATTTCTGGCTCAATGGGTATGTAAACAAACAAAATTGCCGCATTTGGGACGAAGAGCAACCTGAAGAGATTGAAGAACTGCCACTTCATCCAGAAAAAACAACGGTTTGGTGTGGTTTGTGGGCCGGTGGAATCATCGGTCCATATTTCTTTAAAAATTATGCCGGTGCGAACGTAACCGTCAATGGCGACCGTTATCGTGCCATGATAACCGACTATTTGATGCCTGAAATTGAAGCTCGTGATCTCGGCGACATTTGGTTTCAGCAAGACGGCGCCACTTCCCAAACATCGCATCAATCAATGGACTTATTGAGAGAACATTTCGGTGAGCACATAATTTCACCGTTTTGGGCCGGTCGATTGGCCACCAAGATCGTGTGATATCACACCGTTAGACTTTTTCCTGTGGGGATATGTAAAGTCAAAAGCTTATGCCGACAAACCCGCTTCGATTCAGGCCTTGGAGGAAAACATCACGCTTGTCATTCGCCAGTTACCAGTCGAAATGCTCGAACGAGTGATCGAAAATTGGACGGATGGACCATCTGCGACGTAGCAACGGCCAACATTTGATAGACATAATCTTCAAAAAATAAATGCCAAAGAATGTTCTTTCAAATGATAATAAACATTCTCCATTAAATTTTAATTTTCTGTGTTTTTTTTTCTTTAAAAAAGTAGGGAACCTCGAAATGGATCACCCTTTATCTATGATTTCTTTTGACTTGTTCGCTTGTTCCAATGTTAATTTTTTTTGGTATGATCATTCCTAACCTCAATTGTTGTTTATTGCCAGTGGCAATTTTAATGCCCGAATTTTCGCAAAAATATTTCATCATTTCTTTTTTAAATAATTTGTGATTGATCAATGGTTAACGAAAATCTTTATGATGGGTTTGCTTAGCCCCTGCATTCTTCATATGAAGTGGAAGCGAGATAGAGTTAGGAGTTATGATCGGTTATGGTTTTGCGACCGCACAAGGGAGGTGTTATTCGGCATATGAAATGAGTCGAATTCAATTGTATATTTCATTTTAACAATTCATGTTGAAGAAGCGTTAAAATAAAGTAAAGTAGGAGATATTTCGAGCATGTTTGAGCGGAATTGAGCAGTTCGCTATACCTATGTCACCTTTAGATTTTTGCGAACGGATTTCAATCCTTCTTTTATAATTATCACGCGCAAAAAGATTTATTGATCACTACCCTTAAAGTGTTTAAGCACTGCGCGGGCGTTAAGGAAATTAGGGCGAAGAAAAGAGGATGTAACCATTGGTTTGGTATTACATTTTTGTAAATTGTAATGGAGAGGAAAATCTGAGTTTGGTAAATCATTTCTCATATTGTTGTTCAGTTTAGGAATTAATCGCTATAGTTCGAAGTACGTCCGGAGATAGGTTTGCGGGTGATTTGATTAACATTCATGGTACGGCGAGTATTACGATTGAGTATTTGAAGTGGCAGAATGCAATCAAAAGTGAAATTCTTGTACGATTTGAGAGGAAAATTCTTCGAAAAAATCGTTCGTCCCGTTTGCGTTGACGGTCTATGTACACGAAGATTCAACCAAGAACTATACGAGCTCTACAGTCACATGCCCCTAGTAAAAAAAAAACTCGGCATTTGAGGTCTAAGATCGCTAGGACATCTAAAACGAATGGACACAAATACTTCGGCTCTCAGAGTCTTCGAATCCCAGGCAGACGTCGAGGAAGAATGGGAAGAACTCGCCTTAAGTGGCGCGCGCACAAGTAGGAACCGACCTCAACCAAATTGGAGCATGCAACTGAAGGCAGTTAGCTAAGGACCGGGAAAGCACGTTGGTTGGGGCTCAGGTTTGTTCCGGACTGACCAACTAACAATTTCCCCTCCAGCAATAGCTGTATATAGACGGAAAGTGGAAAAACGCTTGGACTCTACGGTACTCTATAAGGTTTCCTTACCGTAGCCTTACCGAAACTCACAAATAACAGAAAAGAAAACAAAATCATTTGGTGGATTTATTTTAAATATTGTTGTACACAAAATCAATTGGTGGATTTATTTTAAATATTGTTGTACACACCATTTTTGTTAATACAAGGTAAGCCTATGGGAAGATTCTCTGATTTTTCCAAATGGCCGCCAATGTCTAGACAGATGAAGAATACAAGTGAACAAGCCATGGGGCGATACACTCCCCAAGAACGCGAAATAATCGAAGTGGACTATTTTCCGACCAAATCATAATGAGCGATGAGGCTCATTCCCACCTCAGCGGGTACGTGAACAAGCTGTATGCTGTTTCGTTTATAATGTTCCCGTTGCATGATAATTGTTGATATGAATATCACTTCACCAATAACGCAGTTATAGACATTCAACGACTCTAAAAAACCGATGATACTTTTTCAAAACTACTAACTCGAAAGTCTAAATGTTGCTATTCCGAACCTAGCCTAACTACTCCTACTTTACGATAAGCAGGCGTAGGTTACACGCGTTTGGCGGTCGACAGGCAGATGCTGATGCACGGACTGGACTTTGTACGAGAATATGAGCAAGTCTTTGACCAAAATTCGTCTTAGGGACGACCGGCTGATGGCTAATTGCGAGGCACGGCGTCTGGTCTATGTTTCCGGCGAAAGCTCGACATCCTCGGCAACAGCGGCACAACGGGCACTCCGGGCCGGCCACTCTTGGCAACGTCTCGTGTGGTCCCATACTCTTCAAGGTTGGTGGCCAAACGGCGCAGTATTTGCGCAATCGGTGTCAAACGGCGGAGAATCGCCGACGGAATTCGCGCTGAGCCAACACTTCAGACGAATTGTTACGTAAAAAAATAGACACGATTAATCCGCGTTCTTGGGGGAGTGTATCGCTCCATGGCTTATTCACTTGTATTCTACATCTGTCTGGTCCACAAATGTCAAAACAGATTTAACATCGGCGGCCATTTGCAAAAATAAGAGCATCTTCCAATAGGGTGATCTCTTTTGGCCCACCTTGTAGTGGATAAAAATACGTCAACTTCATAAGCTCGGTTACATTTAGCAGAAGATCCTACGAGTATTAAATTCCATCTTTTGAAACGACTGAAAAGATTGAACCACTCATTAAAGGATCAATTGATCGTGGATGCTTAAGCTTAAATAGCACCATATCAAGGTTTGAAAAGGCTGAAAAAGATATCTGAGAAGTTGCAAAGACGATATTTCATTCAACCGCTTTCTTTTATTTCTTTAAAGGGAAAAAGTTTTTTCTCATCCTATTCAGATGGTAGACGATAAAAACTGGGCATATCTCAAATTATCTGAAGATATAATGGATGTGTTTGTAGTTTGGCGAACAAATTGATTTTTTTTTTCATTGAAGGGTTAGTAATTGACACACAGCCTCAAAAACTCTTGACAAACGGATGGACAGACAGACCGACTGATTTGTCTTCTTTATTTCTCTATGTAACGAGCTAATAAATCACATGCTACAGGGTATAATAAATATCCTTAGGATTATTTTCATATAACAATAAAGTTTGATGAAGCTTTCGAATGTCCATCCATAATCCTTTCCGATGTTTTTTTGTTACAAATTGTTCCCTAATAGTGTGAAATTAAGCTAAATGTAACCATTGGAATAGTAAACAAGACCACACTACTGCTAAGATTGAATTACCATTTTATTGTGAATGATAATAATAATCATCACACTCTTCATAAGGACATACAGACGAGAATGTGTACACCCACATCCAATGAATTATTGTTTGTTCCCTTCATTTTTCTAGTCCTTCTGTTCACATCCAAATTATTCCTTGCGCATACATCCCGAGAATACTCGTATTTCGATTCAACACCCCGTAATAACAAAAGAAAATCCAACCGCAGAAAAAGGATTTTTCTCGGCATTGGGCAAAGTAATAATAAACCCGAGAAAAAAAACTCATACATACGAGTACACATATATCTAATCCGTGAAATTGAATATTTTTCCAATCCAACATCCATTGATTGAATGTCCTTCTATGTTTATTGTGTTCAATTTAGGGGGAGTTGAGCCTGCTGCTACATTGGCCAGCCATCGATGGGTAAACATTCTTCCCTGAAAATGAATC
The DNA here is from genome assembly GCA_949824845.1 of Rhingia rostrata. NCBI lineage: Eukaryota > Metazoa > Arthropoda > Insecta > Diptera > Syrphidae > Rhingia > Rhingia rostrata. The sequence goes on along the minus strand of OX463757.1, from coordinate 89,993,793 downwards.
AAAATTCAATTGAATATCCTTATTCCTGTGTATCTTATCCCACCACATACACACCGTATATCGAAATCAATCCTTGTCATTATTTGATTAAGAAATGTCAACGTTCTTAGTCCTGGCTGGATGAAGGGCCGACTTTGTACAATAAGCTACCACAGAGAAAAGGATACTCGGTGAATGTATACATGGCAGGAGTAAAAAGAAATAATAATTCGATTTTTAAGTCCTCCGGAGACTATACGTTCATCGGTTGTGAATGATAATCAGTCGTTTCGAAACGTATTTCAATCGGAATTATGAAGTTAGCGAGGATGGGTGAGACAAAGGATCAGGCATCAACCATATAGACTGCGCATTTGTAAATAGGTTTACCTATTGGAAATCGGAGAGCTCATCATTTGTATAGTAAGGATTGAGTATCCTTTTGAATAGAAAATTTAATAAATGAAAATATGCACCTGACAAGGAGATGTTACTTTCATTAGTAGTTGGCATTCAATTCAAAGAACTTGCAATCTTTCCGTTTTAGTTTTTTTAAATTTTGCAAGATTGATATTCGCTTCAGAAGGTACTGGGACACAAAAGAAAATACAAAACATACAAAATTACCATACAAAATGGACCTATTTACCAACACCAGTGGGGCTTACATGCTATATGTTCAGCTAGATTTGTCTGGTGATAGCTTGTACAAGGTGGCGCAAAAATAACCTTCCGATGTTTTTTGGCTGTAATTTAAAAAAAAAATGAAAAACTTTGATTCTTCTTGTGGATTATTTTTATTTGGTCTTTTAATTTTTTTTTACATCAAGTCGAGAATATGATGTCATGTAAATGGCCGCCGCCACAGTTGATTGTCATTTGAGCCCTTTTTATGGCATTTTCCATCACTTTGGCCAAAACTTCCGACGATAGGTCCTCACATTCTTGACGGATATTGTCTTTAAGAGCTGCAAGAGTCTGAGGCTTGTTGACATAAACCCGCGACTTCAAAAAGCCCCACAAAAAGAAGACTGGAGCGGTCAAATCAGGCGATCTTGCTGGCCAGTGCAAATCGCCAAAACGGGAGATTAGGCGCCCGGGAAATGCATCCTTCAGCATATCGGTTGTGGCACGTGCAGTGTGTGCCGTTGCACCGTCCTGTTGGAACCACATGTTTTCCAATCCCAATTAATCAAGTTGCGGCAAAAAGAACTCGTTGATCATTGCTCTGTAGCGCTCACCATGACTTTGAGCGGGTGTAATGGCTCTTCGTGGGTTACACGCGGATTTTCAGTGCCCCAGAAGCGTAAATTTTGCTTTTTTACGTACCCGCTAAGATGGAAATGGGCCTCATCACTCATGATTATTTTTGATGAAAAATCATCTTCCTCTTGGTGGTGATTAAGGATGGCTTGAGCGTATGTTAGACGCGATTGGCGGTCAGCAGCTAACAGCTGATTGTTGTGTTGTGCCAGTCTCTTCGAGGCGAGCGGCTAAACGTCGCAGTGTTTCACCAGTAGGCGTTGGACGGCTAGGAAATCTGCGACGAAATTCACGTTGTGCCAAAGTCACCGACCGATTATTGCTCAAATAAATAGTCACCAATATTCCGCGTTCTGGAGCAGTGTAGCGTAACATTGTTTATTAACGTGTATTTCGCATGTGTTTACTACACAAGTGTCAAAACAGAACTGACATTAGGGGCCAATCGCAAAACTTATAGCATTTTCTGATAGGAGGATTACTTTTGCGCCACCTTGTAGCTTGAATAGGAAACTTCTAAATAGGTAAATACTGTCAAGAGAGTAATATTTCGCCTCTACTAAATGAGATATAGAATTGGGAAATGTTTGTCAATTATGCTTAATGCCAACTTTTGTGGAAAGATGAACATTTGCTATGAAGATGGCGACATCGGGGATTTTTCAAGAGTCGTTTTAACTATAGGTTGTTTGTTTTTAGAGGCATAGAACTTCCGAGATAGGGATAGCTGTCAGACTAATGAAGTGTGTTTCTTTTTTTTCAGTATACTTTGGCAAATTACCATGGAAAGACTTACACCAGAAAAACGTTTACAAATCGCGAAAATGTATTTCCGAAATTCGCACTCTATTCCAAACTTATAGAGCACTTCGTGAAATATACGGTGAGCTAATCGTTCAGCTGAGCAGTTAATACGCAATTCTATGGAAGCATTCATGACAACATTTGCTCTTTCTGAAAATATTCCTCCAAATCGAGCCCGTACCCGTGCGTACAGAAGAAGGCATCGCCGCTGTAGACGAGAGTAGTATGACAGAGAACCCATATTTATCAATCCGTCGATGTTCTCCGTAACTTGGTCACTGCCTGTCCACTACTTCGAAAATGTTAAGAAAATATCTTCGTTACATCCATATAAGATCCGACTAGTGCAAGAATTAAAGCCAGTGGACCATCAATTGCGTCTTGTTCGGTGAATGGGCTGAAAAGCAACTGGAAGTTGAACCAACATTTTATCGTCAAATCACCTTCAGCGATGAGACTCATTTCTGGCATGTCGGGTATGTAAACAAGCAGAATTGTCATTTTTGGAGTGAGCACAATCTTCATGGAGTCTTGAGATTCCATTACATCCCGGAAAAATCACTGTTTGGTGTGGTTTACATGCCGAAGGCGTCATCGTCTCATTTAACTTTTAACCCGAAACCGGTGTGCCAACATTACCGTGAATGGCGAACACTACAGGCAAATGATTTGTGATTTTTTGTTTGTATTCCTCATGTCATCGAAAATCATTTGGAAGAGAAATGGTACCAACAAGACGAACGAACATGCCAAACAGAGCGTGCAACCGTGACTTTGTGATTTTAAATGATTTTTCACTGGCTCTCCTCTCGTGGTGATCTGACAAATCGTCCGAATAGTATCAATTGTCATGAAACGCTTATCTCAAATTCGACGTTCGGAATCGGCATAAAGCGGGAGGTCCCACCGTCGTTCAAGTATACACACGCACAAATGGATGGTTGTGATGAAGCTCGGCCCTGGGTACAGACGAGCCTGTTGCGCCAAAAATTTGTATTTTCTATGCGTTGGCTATGGTTTTGCTTGATGCTGGAGTAGTAATGTGAGCACTGGGGTACCAATATCAAATGTTCGTTCTATGAGATGCGCACTCTATGTAGTTCTATACTCTTTGATATAAACCAACATGACAATGTCCACAGAGGTTAAATCAGGACTGCGTGAAGCTCAATTTATATCATCTATCCTGCAGATCAATTTGCCAGGGCAAATATCACGAATTTGTGGTAGAGAGACGTATTGGACGAGTGTGACATTGCTCTGTCCTACTGAAACCATGTTCTTCCCTTATTACCAAGTTTTGCAATTCAGGCAACAAAAAGTCGTCTAACATCTCCACATAAAACTCTGAAATCACTGTAAATGCACTTGCCTTTCATCGTCAAAAAAGTAAAGAGTGATAAAGGGTGATCCATTTCGAGGTTCCCTACTTTTTTAAAGAAAAAAACACAGAAAATTCAAATTTAATGGAGAATGTTTATTATCATTTGAAAGAACATTCTTTGGCATTTATTTTTTGAAGATTATGTCTATCAAATGTTGGCCGTTGCTAGTCCAATTTTCGATCACTCGTTCGAGCATTTCGACTGGTAACTGGCGAATGACACGCGTGATGTTTTCCTCCAAGGCCTGAATCGAAGCGGGTTTGTCGGCATAAGCTTTTGACTTTACATATCCCCACAGGAAAAAGTCTAACGGTGTGATATCACACGATCTTGGTGGCCAATCGACCGACCGGTGATGGTGTGATGTGTGAATTTTCATAATAAAGTTGAACAATTTGTAGACGTTGTTCACGCGTAAGTCTTTCCATTATGAAATGCCAAACAATACTAAACAAAAATAACATGACAGCATGACACGACTCACACTTGATCTGTCAAAAAAGGCTATTGAAGAAAGTATCTCTACTTGGATTACCCGTTACTTCCTCGCACCGACATCGCAGCCAATACGTTGCACCTCGTAGTGGCATTTCTATTTATTCACGTGCTCATGGAAATGATAAAACTGAGCTTCATGCGAAATAAGGGGTTAGAAAAGCGATCAATGGCCTGGTTTAAGAAGTCAATCCTCTGAATGGCATCCGAGGGCTATAATTCATACACCAATTCAATTCTGAATGAGTTCAGCTTAATAAGGTCTATGTGCAAAGGACGGTTTAATAATGATAATGCAAATATCATATGCAAATTTAAGCACATGCTAGCTTACGAATAGGATGGTTCGGATCGCCACAAGCAGATTAATTGGTTGGTCGCCCAGATTTTAGTTTTTCCAATCTTTTATCGTTCTTTTCAAACTTGTTGACTTATTTTCGAATGAAATTTATACTAAGAGCATCATTTTAGTGGCGAAAAACGAAAAACACACAAGGCCCGTTAGTCTTCCAAGAAACGCTGCATAGCCATTGAAATTGGTGACGTAAGGACAGACGGATTCTATCGACTCTGATTCTATCCACATACTAAACAATATTTACAATATATCTATCCAAATGATTTGTTACAAACTATGTGTCAAAACTAATATGCCCCTATAGAGCATTCTAGTACTTTTTTAAGAGAAAAGTTAAACCCCATACCCCCGGAAACGTAGCTATTCAGTAAATTGAGAATACAAAAATGTGCAAACACCATTTGGATCATCTGTACCTCGTCAGTATGGGATTCATTCATAAAAAATAATAAAACCCCACAACCTACCACAAAAAATCACCCTGTTTGTGTTATTCAAATGTGAATCACATTTTTACCAGAAATGAATAATTGAGTGCCTTATCAGTATTAAGATGCTCCGTATGTTCTGTTTATTTTCCCTATATAAGACCTCATAGTGAAGCATCGAGCATCAGATGTAGAATTGAATTTTCAAGTCAACATCCAAACGATTGCGTGTATTTGAATAATTAAAATGGCAGCAGTCAAGCTTATCATTCTTTTTGGACTCTTCGCCATTGCTTTGGGTTTTACCATTCCAGGTGAGAACTTTAACTTGGAAAGTCCAACCCGATACTATGAAGACGTAAGTTTTACATTTTTAACTATGTTGACATTCCCGTTTTAATATGAAACTACTTTATAGCAATTCACAGATGTACTTCCATCAGATGATGGGGTAGTATTAATAAGACGAGCACGATCTCCACAAGGTAGGATTGGTGGTTCATATGGCGAAGATAGATTTGGAAAAAGTGCCAGTGTTTACTACAAACATCGTCTAAATAAGAATTATGAAGTTTATGGTGAAGCTGCCAGGCATTTTGGACGCAACGACAATAGTGCAATGCTTGGTCTGCAATATAATTTTTAGAGAGCAATGTTTAAGTGGGTTAATCTAAGATAATTATAATTAAATAAACGTATTTATTGAACAAAAAAAATGTGTCGGTTGTCATTTAATAACATTTACTGAATTCATTCATCCGAATTGACATTTTTTTTAAAAGATTTTAAAGGGACAACCTCACTTTCTGTAAGCCAAAGTATTCATTGATTACACTGACAAAACAATTTAAGCAATTAGCCATGTTGACAATAAATTTTCATGAAAATCTATTCTAATTAAATGGATCGGTAGGTTAACAAATAAAAATCGTTTATTTCGAAGAAATACTCATATGATTCACTTAAGATCACTGATTCATAAAAAGTTACATTTGCGATAGGCATAGACAATTTTTTTGAAGATGACGAGACTTACAGTCGAATTGATTATTTCGCTCAAAGGAGGAGAACTCAAACTATTAATTTTTTTTTTGGATTACATATTTGAAAATATGTATGTCTTCGCCATGGGCTCAGTGGCGCGACTGCTAGTGCAATGACCTGCCGCGTAGTAGGTCTGGGTTCGTTTCCCAGCCGTAGCAACGCCTAAATGATTTTTCACTGGCCCTCCTCTGGTTATGATCTGACAAATCATCCGAGTAGTATCAATTGTCAATAAAAGCTTATCTCAAATTCGCCGTTTGGAGTCGGCGTAAAACAGGAGGTCTCGCCATCGTACAAGAAGTAACGGGTGGTTAAAGGGCCGATGTTGAATGTGAACCACACCTAAACGTCAAGTTTCTTTTGACATTTCTCAATTTCGGACTATAACTCAATTTGAACCATAGAAAGATACACAATCGAGCGCGTTGCTTAAAGTTATTTAGGCTTATTATGAAAATGGGCGTTCAAACCAAAATTCATATCGTGCACTTCGTGATTTTTTCAGTCGATTTAATCGTCCAAATGTGCGTACAAATGGAAAAACAGTGACAAAATTGTAACAAACCGGGTCTGTAGGAGATGTGAAAACACCAGTGCATACTCCAGCTCGTACTGCACAAAATATTGCTGCTGTTCGCGATAGTGTGGCTGAAGAGCCGTCCACCTCCACTCGTCGTCGTGCCCAAAAATTGCACTTCGTACGCTCGTCGTTGATGAACATTATGCATAAAGACTTGCATTTACATGCTACAAAAGGATCTTAGAGGAACTAAAGCCTCTTGACCATTTCAAGCGTCGCGTCGTCAATGGTCGGAATGGTGGCAAGAAATGGCAACAGTGGATGATCATCCTAATGAGTTATATATTCCCCTCAGTGGATTCGTCAATAAGCAGAATTGCCACATTTGGGCGAATGATAATCCAAGAGTGATTGTCGAAAAACAAATGCACCCACAAGAATGACTGTTTGGTGTGGTTTATGGGCTGGCGGCATCATCGGGCCGTATTTTTTCCAAAATGAGGCCGGTCAGGCAGTTACTGTGAATGGTGTTCGCTGTCGTGAGATGATAACGAACTTTTTATAGCCCGAATCGGAAGATATTGGTGTGGACGATATGTGGTATCAACAGGACGTTGCCACTTGCGACACAGCTAACGAAACAACGGCTCTTTTGCGCGACAAATTCAATGGCCTTGTTATCTCACGTGGTGGGGATGTCAATTGGCCGCCAAGTTCATGTGGTTTGACACCGTTCTTTTTTTTTTGGGGTTATTTGAAGAAAAAGTGTAGACGTCGATAAGCCAGCAACAATTTAAGACCTAAAGGGTGAGTTAATTCGTCACATGAACGGCATAGAACCTCAATTATGCCTCAGCGTAATCGAAAATTTATACCATCGGATGGAGGTGTGCCACCGAGGTCGCGTCGGCCATGCACAAAGTAATTGAAAGTGTTCAGCTTCTTATGCTAGTCTATAATCCTAGCTGTTTTAATCACATAAACAATGTTGTGTTCCAAACATATCAATCGTAAGGCATATTTTCATGTTAAGGAAAAGTTATTATAACCGCTACGAGAGGGTTTTTTTTTTAATTCGGTCAGGGAAGCTAATTAGGACACTTCACTATGCTTGTGTGAAAAATCTAAGGAACCTTGCGGATTCACCACATCCACTATCATCCGTTTCGGAGCTTCTAATCATGGAAAATGGAGGCTCGCTTTAAACCTGACAAATGCAGTGTTATGCCATAAAGTTGATGTGCACAGTTCATTGAAATCCCGGTTTTACCTTCGTTTCCATGTGTCATGTTCCCATGTCGGTGAACATTTTTATTTTCAATAAGCTTAATACTCGCTCTAAGTTCCTTATCGGTGTTTTGTAGGATTTTGATCATTAAGCACGATCTAAAGCTGGAAGTCCCTTTAGCTGCATTTCTTCTTAAAATCGAATAGACTGCCAAAGAAAATGGCGCTTCTACTTAACTGGCATTTTCCCATGTTTTTGACTTTATAAAACGTTTGGACTCCACATTTCCGAAATTTATTTTCTTGAATCCTAAAGTCGAGAGGGACAAGTTTCTAGGCAGTTACGAAGAACTAAAGGATCTGCCACAGTATTTCTGTAGCCCATAGGGTACGATTCCTAATCCCCAAGATACATGTGCAGAAATTCTGTACGCAATAAAACGCGCAGGTGCGCCGGCACGATTAAAACATTTTTTGACACATGGTGTGTCCGAATACTGTTTAGTTTTCATCTGGTTTGGTTACCCATTCCGCAATTTTGAAAATGCTAGGTACATGGCCTATTATTTATACTAGGTTCGCCCAGTGCTCGAAAATCGACCACACATTTTTTTATATCATTATCTACTATATAGATAAATAAAATTGGTGTAGCTCTGTTTGATTTGAAGCGAATTTGAATGTCTGTCTTTAAATAAAGAAATCTTAAAAATTACTGATCGTAAATTATTGATCGTAACTTCTATAACTTTGAAAAAACAAAAATAGCACTGAAATGAAACAAATTGCATTAAATTTTTTTTCATGCTGTACTTTTATATTTCTTATTCAATAATATTTTTAATTTTTTGCTATGAGATAACAAAATGCGCACAATAGAAGAGTAATAAAATAATAGCATTCTTCTTCCAGTTCAGTCCAGATGTGGCAGAAAAGGTTAGGTACCTGCGACCAAAAAGAGTAAAAAATAATTTTTAAATTTGAAAACAAAATATCTTCATGCCACTGCTCACTGCTAAAATATTCCTACGAAGGCCATCCCTTTCCGATTTGAAATTTCGAACGATTGCAAGGAACGGTCCGAAGTTACCGCCCTTCTTCAAATTATCCAGCGTAGTTCACCGTTACGATAAACTTGCTGGGCAAGGCAATGAGAAGGAAAGAGAGAAAGATATTGGCACTAAAATGGTACGGAATGGTACGTATGGTACGGCTTCGCGACGTAACAAATAATCAACTCTATTTCTTTCCCTCTCACGCCTACCCGTCAAAGTTCTTTGCCGAGGCATATCTACCTAATATTACGTTAGGTAATAATTGGCCAAAACCAGGATCAGAGCACAGTGAAACCACAATTATTGTAGGATGGCTATCTAATAATTCGTGTAGGATACAACCGACTTCGAATGACCGGAAGCCAAATGTACTTCCGTTCATCAGACTAATGCAACCACACCTGCGCATAACTTCTCTCCCTCATTCGCTTAACACAAACGAACACGACACACATTCATCCGCCACGCCCCCACACGCCAAACACTTTCGTTTCGGTGAGGTGGCTCAGTGGCTGCTCTATGTATAGTGCTACACTATACAAATAAGGTCAATAATAATAGCAACCACAGAAAATACAATTTTGTACAATATTCGGGCAACATTATGATTACCTATAACTTATAAAAGACAGAGTAGGTATACGTATCCAATCCAATCACCAATACGCGTGCGCATATTCCCTTCTCTTCTTAATTCGCTTAACGCACACCATTCACCCCACACTATGTTAAAGCTACATTAGAGTTATACGCATACGCATATAGAAAAGTTCTCTGTGTATGATTCTCTTTTTTTAATTTCTGATTCATACAATAGAAGGAGACAGTCACAGGACTTCGACTGAGCGAAAGAAAAATGTGACTTATCCAATTACCCATACCCACCCCTGCGCATATACTTTTCTCTCTTTCATTGCTTAACTCCCATCATTCAAACGTGACACTCGCCGCACAGATAGCTAAGCTATAAAGCTATCTTTCTTTGTATGTTTACAATGTTGTTGTTGTAACCAAGGTAATTTAAAAACATTATTTTACCAATTTTACAATAACTTTTTTGAAATTATAATTTTTTTCGACCGATCTATGAGCTGTACGCTTCAATTTGGTAAAAAAAAAAATGCAATTTTACTTCATTAAATAGGGTAAATATGTTCTGAAAGAAATTGGGTCGGCGATTAATATAGTGGATGTCATGTGTTTACACATGTATACAGATATTTCACGGTAAATACCGAGAAACTCTTCTACAGTATCGTTAACGATTATCGTCTTCACCTATTAGTATTGAAATTTGTTGTATTGCTTGAATAGACAAGCAACAGAACTGAAGAGGTTGCAGATTTTGCATCACACGTACTGAAGCTGGTGCCTTTGAAATGTGTTTTGGTTTATCATTTGTGGCAAATATTTGTTCGCTCCTTTTTTGACGATAAAGATGACAGAAAATAAAAGGCCGCACCAAAGTGCCATTAGATTAAATTTACATCTACAATGGATTATGTGAGTATCACATGAATGAGAATTTTATCGTTTGGAAACACTATGTGAGAATGAATGATGGTAGGGGAGTGTGTTATGAAAGTTTTCGAATTAAAAAAAGGGGGATGGACACCAGAGCTTAATGAAATGATTGCCAAAAGTTTGAATTTTGGGTTTTTCAGAAACTGGCAATGATCTTAAAATTTTGAATTCATTGACAATAGGGTCAAGCATTCGAAATTCCGAATTCACTCTTGATCACCAGTTACTTCAAAATAGTTTATCGGCTTAAAAAGTGAAACAAAATACTTTTTACAAAATTTTGTAACTGATAAACTCTTCATTTCAATTATATTAATAATATTGCTTGTCTCGTCAATTATGGACTGCTTCTATCAAAGTAGCTTTAGACTTTTGAGGTTATATAAAGCTACAATATTTCATACAAAATCTATCTACCAATATTTTGTTATTTTCAAATGTCGTTGTCGCATTTTCACCAACGCTTTATTTAATATTCTAAATTATGTTTCAGTTACATTGTTAGTAAATGACAACTCAGACTTATTTCAACAACATAACTGAACTCTTCTACTGAATGTAGGTACATACATCGCATGATGAATTTACATTTGAAAAGAAAAGTTGTCAAGTAAATGATAACAATGGTTAATTAAAAAGGACTCACTTTGTTAATGTCCTCCCAAATAACTCGTTCAGTCATGATGACCTACCAGCTTTGTTTAAATTCCATCGTTGAAATTCGCCATGATCATTAACACATCCATTGTACTTTTTGCCACTTCCGCTCTTCTGACATTGCCATCTCACTAACGGTTTCACATAAAATTGCAGTTCGCAAACAACCAAGACAACTGACTACATATTGCAACACTTTTTCCTTTTCCAACTTAAATTTCATATTAAGACTCACATTGCATAGAAGTGTCTATTCATCTTCATTTATCGAACAATATTCACCGCGAAAATACCGACATTTGTCGACAACTTTCCCGCACTTCCGTCTAGGAATACCATTCTCGATCGCGATTTAGACATAATTTCCGACAAACCACTTCTTGAAAGAATTTTCCGCTTAAATATTGAGTAAAATAAAACTATATACACAAAAAGAAAAACAGGAAATGCAACTTGTGGCGAATTTTTCACTTGCATGAACTTCCGTTAGGTAAATTCAACTAATATTGTAGAAATGATCACCTTTTGATATGAAATTCCTATTGAAAGCGGATTATTCCAAAAGAAACAACAAAAACGAATCACTTTGACTATAATTTAGTTGATACGTATCTGCGAAAATACCAAAATTATCATTTCTTATTCAATCGCGCACTTAACTCGCCGGAAAATTAATTTATTTTGACACTTCAAGTGATGAGTACAGTCAGGGGTGGTATGAGGTCATTTTTATTTGTTTTTGTTTTTATTAAAATCACATAACCATGAGAACAAAACATTTTAGATAAATTTAGTGTTCCCAAAAATGCGTAATGTGTGGTACATATGTTTTGATAACTGAAAATTGAATGATCATTAGTATTTATGTAGCCAGTTGATTTGTTGGTTATATTATGTTTGTTCATTATGACATATTGTTTTATAAAAATGTTTTTTTTTTAAAGGCGTATTCTGCTGTGAGGTTTAAATTAAGGAAAGCACACTGTAATACCTATTGTGTTTGCTTTAATTAATTGCTACGCCTTTAAAAAAAACAAAACATTTTTATATAACAGAGCAGAGCAGATAAATTGAATAATTTTTGATTTTTTGTTACATTTATAGAATAATTCTAAAATTTATACAAAGAAATTCGAAATGAATGTCAAATAATGGTTTTGAACGAACCAAAGAAATAGGAAAAATCTATTCCATCGATTTTGTAGTTAGTAGGCCGTTTATTTGTGACTCTGAGCGTTAAATTTGAGACAGTTTTATACACATGGATGATTGTCGAACATTCGCAAGAGATGGGCCAGTGAAAAAACGCTGTTACTTTCGGAATTCGAACCCGGGACCCAAGCTTAGTTTTCCAACTCACTAACCACTTGGGCATTGTTTCTACAAATAACTGCTGGTGCTTGCTTAATTTCCACTTAATAAATTGTTTTTGTTTTTTTCTTCTAAGAAGCGCTAAGTTTGTGCTAGGCATTACTTAAAGCGTACGCAAATCCGACCCTTTTTATATTTAAAACACCCTTTTTCAGCGTGACCCGCAAATTATTTATAGGAAAACCGTTGAATCCGTTGAACACGCCTGTTGAAACATGTCGTGTGTAAACATACTACAACAGGCGTGTTTAACGGATTCCTCCGAGTTTTCTTACAAATCATTTGCGGATCAAGATTCTTCACTTGGTAAAGCGGAGATTTTCTGCAATGTACAGAGACAAAATTTGTTTTATTCGTCTCCTCTTTTTGTTTGTAATTCAATGTGATCTATGTACGAAATGTTAATATTGCCATTACGGAAGTATTTGCGTCAAAATAAGGCTTGGCAAGAAACTTTATATGGACGATATGTAGATATTAGACACTTCTTTAAAATTCTCTACCGATTGGCTTAAATCAACGCTTTTTTTTTTAAATGGACGTGGCAGTGGTCGGATTTTGAAAATTTTACACTTGTTTTGCTTCGTCAGATAGAGTCTGTACCGAATTTCATCAATCTAGCTCAAAATTTAAGGCCAAAAAATCGGTGACAGACAAACTTGATGTCAAAACTAATATACCCCTATGGGATAGGGTATAACCAGCGTACTTATCAACTAGCGCTCGAAATTAAGCTTCGTCTCCTTCGTTTTCGAAGATGTATGGGCGAAAAAAGCCGTGGCGTTGGAACGAAATCTTCACCAAACAGTATTTCTTTACGAATGCATTGCCACATGATGAATTTCGTGTCGATTGACGTCGTCTCAAAGCGTAAATTTTTGTGCTTACATACACATTTATCCAAAAAATGAGATAATTTGGAATACTCTTCGAAAAGCTCCTAAACCCACTTAATAAAGAAACGGCGTTGTCTATCGTCATTAACTTTGAGCTGCTGGGTAAGTACGATTTTGTCCTGGTCCCGAATCAAAATCCAGAAAGTTGAAGTCTACAATTGGCCAAAACGTTGTCAACGGCGAAGAATCGACTGCTTTGAGTTCTCCTGCATACACTCACGGATATCGGTGGTGGTCTCTCTTACGTTGACGTATGAACACTGGCTAATTGCTTACCTATCTTTGTTCACCAAACGTTGAAAAACGGCTTTAGAAAACCACCCCATCTGCCGTAAAGTGGCCGCAACGCGTCGTTCTACTACATAACTCGCCATGGTGATTTGGCATCAGTTGCTGAATAATAAAAAACAGATATGCCTGAAGCTGCCAATAAAACATGGCCGCCACAAACTAACAAAATCGACCCGACCCCATTGCAAAACCCTTTATTTAGCATACGGTCCTAAAATGTATTCAATCCCTACAAAACTAAGACTGTTTTATCAATAATACCATCAATACCTAATTTGGTTCAATGAAATGCGTTGTATCCGTCATCTTATTTGATACTCTAGTCACGCCACGATAATGCATTTGCTAGGCCAATGTCAACAGTCGTGTGTATTTGGAACCCGCAAATATATCCAACACACATTGCAACAGCTTCGCACTTGCGTCCATAGTGTAGCCCGGGTGCGAATATTTACCAATCGCAAATATTTTTCCATCCTCTATTTGTATGTCAAATGCAAAACGTTCTCTACTCAGAATTATCCCACAAATCCAACAGCAACCCATACCCTGCTGTAACTGAACGGATAACCACACCATTGATCCCCTGAATGCATAAATCTGCCACCACACTCGCATTGCCATTCCGAGTCCATGATTTCCATGTTACTACGCATGGTTTCCTGTGGTCTGGAGCATTATTATGTTTAGGCCGCGACCATAATTCCATTCTGTGTACTGTTGGTGCATCTGTGGTGTTAACAAATATAATGGAAGCCTCTCGCATCCCATACAATATGCGGGCATGCCCCACCGGCCACCACAACATTATGAAATGGATTCGTGTGTAAAACAAGGCAATCAGGAATTGTGGCGCTGATTCCAATCAGCTGAGAGTAATAAGGAATAGTAACACTTTGGCGACCGCAAGACTAGGAGGCGCGAGAATCCGAAATCACAATTCACAACCCGACTCCCAGATTCAGTAAATCAAATTTAAATGTTTGATTAAAACATTGGCCAAGAGTAGATATCCGAATTTATGGGTCCTCCCACCCATTTCGGGATGACACCGAAAAATTATAGAATTTACGAGCTGCTCGTGTGTGCGAAAAGTGTTCACTTCGGATAACGTAGGCACTAGGTATGTATACGTATGGTACTCTGCGAATCTGATGGACAATTTTCTTTTGTATGGAAGTCCTATTTTATTTTTTCTTAGAAATGTAATACAGGAGTGGGATTGATTTATGGGCCAAGTTCGAATAAGCGCTCATGTCTGTCTCTCATGGGGCTCAGGAAAAGTGGTGTAATGGGAATGCATATAAATCATGGTGTGGAGGCTGTGGCACTGGCAGAGATCTTTGTGAAAGTTATGACACTGGTAAGCCACTTTGTTTTTTATGGCACTTCTTATCAATAGGATTCTAGTTTTAAGGACATTTTTACCGAAAATCATAGAAGTCGTGAAGAAGAAAATCTGAGTTCAGTGGAAGTGATTTGATGAGGCAATCATGAAAGGAAGTGTGGAATGGTTATGGAAACCATGAAGGATAGAAGTTTTTTAGTATTTGTTGAAGTTTGACTGATAATTTGTTTTAAAAGGCAGAACTTGTTTTACAAAGCTGTTAACCTACTTATTGTACCTTCTTTTAATGTCGGTAATATTACTAGTGCTATGGTCATCAATATCTATCGGCGCTAGTTTCATACACCATGTAGGTTAGCTTTACTTAATTCGTTGTGGGCTAAACGCTTTTCGGGTTGATGAATTGATGATGAAATTTCGCGCTTCTTCGCCAAGTCTATCTCTCCCACATTGATATAAACACGAAGAATCCTTAGAACCGCTTTTTAACGTTCTCCATCCAGAACACAGAGGCTTAATGTCTTTTAAAAAGGTTTACGGGTAATCCTGCAAGGTTCCTAAATTAAATGTCGGTACAGTTTTGAGAAAGTAAAGACAACAATGTATCACCAACAATGTCATCAACGAAGTTTAGTATGAAGGGAGATGAGCCAAAAATTCTGGGTTCCCTTAAGCCTGTAGAGAGTTACAGCATAGCTTCGAAGGACATTACCAAAGAAACATGGTGGCCTGAATAATAAAAAAAGTTACCGACACAAAATGTATGGCTAAAAGTCTCGTAAAAAATGCGAACAAATAAAAATAACAGGCTATACACAAAGTGCGACAAACCTTTACTTGAAGGACACCACCACCTTCAAAAAAGCCTCACAAAAAGGAAGACCTATCAAAAGAATCCTGCGCTTGCACAATGGTCAAAACCCGCTTGTTAATAACACCACAGGTGTCTACACTATTGCAAAGGAAGTACCTGACAGTTGATCAAGGCGACAGTATTAGCGAAAATTAATTGCAACTTAGATGAAAACTTGTTCGAATAAGAAATTCGTAGATCAATAGAATCGCTCACATAAAAGATCCCACCCCAACAAAGTCATCCCAAGTCTTATTGTCAGTTGTAAGAAGAGATCAAAACGCATGAACGTAAGAAAGCTTAATAACGCGTGATTTGTCAAGAGTTATATTTTTCAGGTTGACAGCACTGGTAAATAATGACGTCCAAACGTCATCTTTCAAAGTGAAAAGTTTTCAGTATCCTCTGCCAATTAATCCTGGAAAGACTCATAAACAAGCAACGATTGCAAATTATTGAAATTTGTAATCAAAATTCGGTGCTCTGTGAAAAATGTTAAAATCCGCTGTTTTATCGAAAAAATGAGTTCAGCGATGAGGCTCATTCCTGGCTCAACGGATACGTATATAAGTAAAACTGTCGCATCTGAAGTGATGAACAGCCACATGCCATACAAGAATTACCGAAGCATCCCGAAAAAAACGACAGTTTGGTGTGGTTTATGGGCTGGTGGCATTATCGGTCCATTTTTCTTCAAAGACGATCGTGTTTATCGAGTAATTAGGGGCGCCCGCATAGAGCAAGTAAGTTAGTTAAGTAGTTGATAAGTAGGCTAGTTTTTTCATGAATTTTTGTCTAGCATTTAAGTTAGTTTTAAGAAAAATGAAATAAAAATTAATTTAAAAAAAAAAAAACGACCGTGGAAGAAACGTTATCGTCAACGGCAAAACAATATCGAGCCATGCTACGCGACTTTTTTTTGCCCCAGTTGGCTGAGTTGAACTTGGTTGGATATGTGGTTTCATCAAGACGGTGCCACATGCTACACAGCGCGTGAAACAATGGAAATGTTGAAGGATGAATTTAGTGAACAGTTTATCTCTCGAAATGACCCCGTGAGTTGGCCTCCAAGATCATGCGATTTAACGCCTCTTGAGTATTTCTTGTGGGGTTATGTAAAGTCGTTAGTCTATGTGGACAAGCCGTACGCGATTGAAGCCTTACCAGATAACATAACACTTGTAATTCGTGGAATATAGGCCGAAATACTCAAAAAAGTGATGCAAAATTGGACCTTCCAAATGGCCCATTTGAAACGGAGCCACGGACAACATTTACATGAAATTGTCTTGAAAACGTAAAGGGCAAAGGCATATTTAGCGATTACAATGAATACAATGTCGGAGTAATCTGAAATCGGGTTGAAAAGCGATACTTTTTAATATTGAAACGGTGAACCACACGCACTGACCAAACAGGGATAATGTAAAGTAAATCCCCCTACTCATGCAAATCAAAAAGTCAACAGAAAATGCACAAAAGTACATACCTATACCAACCTAAAGTATTTTCATCATTCAACTTAATTAAAAACGACTTTTACACATCTGCTAGAGTAAAAATAAATTTTGTTATCAGCTATCAGCATATATAAGGCTGACAAGATTTTCATTAAGGCATCAGTTTCGTTGAGTTTACAAAAATAATCCAAAATATTTACCTAACTAAAATGTCAATTAAGATCATAACCCTGTGCAGCATTTTTGCGATCGCCTTTGGATCCACACTTCCAGGGAGCAACCTTGACAGATACAATGATTTGGTAAGTTCTCTTATATTTGGAAATACATATTAATATGTTTATCTTATCAAATTGGTTTGTTTAGCAATCGTATTTAGAAAAAATGCCTTACGAAGAAAATGAAGTCCTTTTGCGAAATGTGCGTTCGCCACAAAGAGGAAGATTTGAAGCACGTCAGGAATATTCTTCAAGAAACGGAGACACCTCGAGTATAAAATACACTCAACCCCTTAGTGATAATTTCGATGTTTATTACGGAGCCTCTAAGAATTTCAAAAACAACGACAAGAGCGGTCATGTTGGTTTCACATATAAGTTTTGAAAACTTTAAAAAACATTATTTATACATTTAAATATACGTACGAACAAATAAACATCATAATTTTATTTTAACAACAAAATATGTTCATAAGTTGTGCTTATAAATATATGAGGCATTTAGAGCAGGAGTGGCGTAACCCTAGTTTTCCCAATTTTAAGTTTATTTTACCATCATGACGAGTAAAGATATTTTATTAGACGCAGAAGTGTCACTAATTGTGTAATACTTTTCGTTTGCTAGTTATTATCAATAATACGGATTTATTTTCTTGTAAAATCTTTAACCACGGTTATCTAAATTTCTGCAGCTTAACCCCAGGCGTAAGCCCACGCTACTTCTGCTGTCAGTGCCTCATATAGCCAGGCGATACCCATAAAATATCCCAGCCAAAAATCACAGAACCCTTTTGCAAAAAATCACTAGCCCTAATCTACAAAACAGACATTTGTTGTTGATGGCAATGTTCCGATGATTTTCGTACTGTACTGTACTGACCTCGTGAAATGGTTTTACTTTTCTGAACGAATGGCAATCACTTGAAGGAAGTTATACTCAATTGTTTGATCAATCCTAAGGTCAAATCTAGATTTTGACTCTTCACTCACCTCGGAGTCATTATCCGTGACACTTACGTCGAATAAATCGAAATGCTTCCCATGCTCGATATCTACGTTTGTAACGAAACGTTAAAACGGCCAAATCTTAAAAGCAACTTGAAACGCAGCGAAATGTCTAAGTTTCCTAAATCGATGGGAGAAATATTTCATCCCTTCCGATCTAGCCACAATATATAAAGCGTTTATACGCCTAAAACTTGAGTTTAACACGCACATCTGGTCGGTGGCACCAAAAACAACATTGCGCCTCTTAGATAGGATTCAAACGCATACAAAAAGGATTCCTGGGAGACATATGAATAGCGACCTCTTTAGTTTCGCTTGAACATCATCGAAATGTCTCCTACCTAACATTGTTTTATCGGTACTTAACAACCAATGTCCAGTCAACAGTTCAGCCGCAATACTCGCTACGCTATGAATGCAAATCAGTTAACCCCTAAAGCCTACCTTCGGAAGTACTGAAATACAGACATTCACACATAAACCAAATGACAGGAATGTGGAATGCTATAAAAAAAATCTGTTTTTTCCTTGGCATTCTAAACTAGTCATGCATCGGTACCTCATTCCTGCTTACCCCTAATTTCATTTATGCGCGCACTGTGCTCAAACATGCAAGGTGGGACAAAAGAGATTACCCTATTGGCAAATGCTGTTATTTTTGCAAATGGCCGCCAATGTCAAATCTATTTTGACATTTGTGGACTAGACAGATGTAGAATAGAAGTAAATAAGCCATGGAGCGATACATTCCTTAAGAACGCGGAATAATCGAAGTGCATGATTTTTCGACCAAAATCATAATGAGTGACGAGGCTCATTTCCAGGTCAGCAGTTACTTGAACAAGCAAAACTATCGCTTATGGGGCTCCGGAAATCCACGAGTAAGGCACGAGGAGCCATTACATGGTACGCTGTTCAAACGACAATAGTGGACGGTACGCGCTATAGGACCATGTTAACCGAGTTTTTTCCGCAATTGGACGAATTAGGACTGGATAACAAGTGGTTCCAACAGAGCAACAGTACACACTGCGCGAGCCACAACCGATATTCTGAAGGCCAAACAGCATTGGATAAAGGACACCCAAAAACCCTTGAAAGTTGCACAAATTACAAACAAAACAACAACACTTTACTGTCTTGATCTTATTTACTGCAACTACATTTTCGAATAAGATCCGTCTTGTTTTGTGTTTCCATGTTAGGGCCTCATCGCACGCCTAAGTATAGCCAACATCGAGGAATCGGATCATAGAAAACCACTTTTATAGTTATAGGTCCACTTGCACGAACACAATTCAAAAACTAGCCAGTGGTTAGCTCACCTATCCCGGCGTTTTCTAGTGGATTTTAGGGAGCTAACAGAAAGATAATTGAATAGTTGCGTTCGAATGGTGGAATATGTGGAAGTGGATGTCTTAATCCAGGTAATTTTATGACTATTTAATGTTACTAAAGCCTGATAATGATCAATAGCGGAAGAACGCAACACTGAGTTCTTTGAAATAACTATTCACAGTACAATCTATCTATCTATCTATCTATGAGCAAATAACTACACAAATTAAAAGATGCCTTATCCACCTTGAAACTAGCCTTGAAACTCAAGATTGTTCAAAACTCCCGAGCCATAACACCGTTAGCCAGCTTGAAATTGATGAG
Organism: Rhingia rostrata; assembly: GCA_949824845.1. NCBI lineage: Eukaryota > Metazoa > Arthropoda > Insecta > Diptera > Syrphidae > Rhingia > Rhingia rostrata. The sequence continues at coordinate 89,973,947 of OX463757.1, read as the reverse complement.
AAGAAATTAGCTAGGGCACAAGTTTTTAGAAATGTTCTAGGCCAACTTGGAAATCAAAAGGATCACATGAATAGGTGGTGGGTATCGATTTGGACTTCTTGGGTTTTTCCAGGACCTGCCGAAGTGTGAAAATTTGATCGGTTGTGAAGTTTCCTGTCCTAAAACCACACTGATAAGGGCCGATCAGATTGTTGGTAAACGATTTCAGGCATTTAAATTTTACGGCAGAAAGGATCTTTTAGGCGATGTTGAGGAGACATATGCCTCTGTAGTTGACGCAGTTTAGAGGGTCTCCATTGTGTCGAAACGTAAGGTTAACTCCTTTCGAAACGTAAGGTTAACTGAAAACCAAGCCAAGAACTATTTCTCGTCGCTCATAATTCTTGGCCTTTTCTGCGTTTGAACTTGGGTTTGAACTCGTATAGATGTGACTCATAAACTTTCGATAGAAGCCTATAGAAAACGTAATGTGTTTGCTGAGTTGGCAGTTAGAAAAGAACTCAAATTTTGCAACAACAACAAAATGACATGTGTGGTTCAACAGGACGGCGATAGATGTCACACAGCGCATGCTACGATGGACATTATGCACCAACGACTTGAGGCCATGATTATGTTGCGCAACGACGATGTAAATTGACCATTGATAACGTGAAATTTGACGACTTTAACTCTCTTCCTTTCTTTGGGGGTATTCTTAAATCGCAGGTCTATGCGAATATACATACAAAAATGAAACAGCCCTAGCAAATCCAACCATATTTCTACAACAGTAATATAAACCACAAGGAACACATAGATTACCTAGGATTTGAGCATTTAAAAAAAAAAAACGATAGGATAAGGTTTTCTTTACGAAACGCGGATTGTAGTGTCCTCATATGTTTGTACATTTAAGTATCTTGTTCTACACTCAATGTTCTGATCATAAACCTTACAAGGGGGAGATGATAATTAAACACAAATCGTTTTAATCATCTGGTTCAAGAAAAAATGTGATTAACCGCTCATCTAAAGAAATAGAAAGTACAAATGTAATCAATATCAGCATGAGTGTTCCGAGAAGAACCTTATCAATGAGCGGGGGTTTTTCGCAATCAAATTTCGTGGTAGAAAAAATAAATACCAATGTCTAATCATCTGAAATCCTCGTGTGAGCTTTTTAAATAATGTGGAAAAGGTGAGGATCGGGAAACATCAATCCATTCTCAAAGCTTTCTTACGCTTTGAAGAAGAAGAAGTCGGAAATTTGTTCATCCAGCGAACCAAAATAAAATAACTGCAAGCCCACATTTGACGCAGCTGTTTGAATGTTATCAAAATAAAAGTCCCAAATGCCACAACATCCTATATTTTAGAGGGAAAATAAAAAAAAAATCATTCAACTTACGATAAGGCGACTCTACACGACTGGATTTACTTACAAATCAAAGCCTTGTTATCAGCGCATTAGTTTATTTAAATTCGGTATAAAAGAATGAATCCGATTAGTAAGGTATCAGTTTAAGACTTACTGTCTGAAGAGCAACAAGCTACCTACTACAATACAAATGGCCATTAAGCTAATTATTTTGTGCGGACTCTTCGCCATCGCTCTGGGATTTACTATTCCCGAGAACAGCCTCAATAACGATGTAAGTTTTGATGATGTTAAAATTTTCGTTTCGAGTTTGAAATTCAATTGTTTGTTTTATTTTCTCAAGGCTTTTGGAGAAGAAATGTCATTTGGAGATAACGAAGTTTTGGTTAGAGACACACGTTCGCCAGATAATGGAAGGGTCGAACTTCGTGGCGAAAGAAATAGCCGCCTAGGAAAAACTGCAACCATTCAATACACCCAGCCAATAAGTAAGAACCTGGATGCTTATGCGCAAGCTAGTAGGAACTACAAATATAACGACAACAGCGGACATGTTGGTTTGTCCTACAAGTTTTAGATTTCAAATGTTTGCAGATGAAATCCATCGATTAAAATAAAATATTGAGTGTCAAAGTATTCAATTGTTTTTTCAATGTTGCTGGAAGTTAAAAGCCTTTGCATATTAAAAAAAAATTTACAGGGGCTTGAAGATTTTAAAGAAGTTGAGAGTCGACTATAAAACGACAGCTACTTAGCTGAGTATATTGGTCTATAAACATCCTTGTAAGTGATCTATAAACATCCTCAGTAGGTCGAGATATGTAACGTTTGAAATTTCAAAAAAAGAAACACAATAATGGCGTAAACGAAGTCTACCACATCGACAAGAAATAATAATAAACACTCAATGGTGCAATTCATCATTGTGACGTTACCACCAATCGCGATATAAAAAAACTGTGATTGTTGGGCATAGGTAGGTTCAGTGGAGCGACACCGTAGCAACATATAAATGATTTGTCACTAGCCCTCCTCTCGTGGAGATCTGGTAAATGACCCGAGTAGTATCAATTGTCAAGAAAAGCTTATCTCATCTTAGCTATTAGGGGATCTCATAAAACAGGAGGTCTCGCCATCGTGCAAGAAGTACACAGATACACATTTGTAGAAAAAACTAGGCTCTGGGTACTAACGAACCCGTTGCGCCAAACACTTTTTTTTATTAGATGTGTTTTCTTTCTGCTTGCCAAGCAATTCTATGTGCATGCAAGTAGACTTTAAATGAAATCCCATAGTCCCAGTAAAAAAGCAATATATGCCTACCAACCAACGAATTCATCTCATCAACCATCACGCGCCTATCCTAAACATGCAATAATATTGGGGCAATGATATTATTGCATGATCGTATCGTATGAAATGGTAAAAGGTAAAAAATTTTATAAAACTGCCTTTTCACAAAAAATCGGAATGAAAGCCTTATCTACTTACTTACATGTTTAAGTGGGACCACCACAGTCTTGATTGAACCTGGTCCTCAACTAATATGCCTCTCAAATTCTCAAGTCCTTTGATATCTGCCTCTAGTTGTGCACTTCAAGTTGGTTGAGGTCGGTTTCTACCTGTGCGCGCCATTTAAAACGATGGGTTCCTCCAATGCCTGGTTGGGAATCGAAGACTCTGCGAACTGGAGTATTGGTGTCCAGTCGCTTTACATGTCCTAGCCATCTTATATGTCTAATATGGAGTATGTCTCTGTATAGCTCGTTTAATTCTTGATTGAAAATTCGCCACCATAGACCGTAAACGCGAACAGGACCGAAGATTTTTCAAACAACTTTTCTCTCACATCCACAAACGATTTCTTCATTCACTTTTAATATCGATCATGGATTCAGCGTCGTAAAATAAAACTGGGATGACCAGGATCTTGTAAAGGATGTTCTTTCTAGTTCGAATCAAGGCTTTAGCTTTACTAGTAAATTGCCTTATTGGCCGAACAAATAACGGTTGGCAAGAGTAGTTCTTCGTTTAATTTCTGACGTTGTTGTCAATGTTTAAAGCTGGGGTAAACAAAGTCCCGTACTACCTGTCGCTGGTGACATTAAGTCCAATTAGTCGATGTTGTGTGTCCTTTCATTTTGAGAGCATATACTTAGTCCTTCCCACGTTAACAGCAAAAAAATCATTTTTGCCGCTTTCTTTACTGCAACGTGGCTATGACATCGCATTGAGTCCGACCAACGATGTCATTATCGTTGGGGAATGGGGATGCTAGTAGTTGGCTCGGGAATTCCGCAGAATATTTTCAGAAATAATATTAAAGAAGTCACATGACATTCCGTCGCCTTGCCTAAATCCTTTTTTGGTATCGAATGTGTTGGTGAGCTTGTTTCCGACTCTAATGGAGCAGCGAGAATTCTCCATTGTCATCCTGCACAGACGGGCGAATGGAAAGCCTACCCCGTCATTTTGGAAAATACTTAATATTTGTCCCTTGTCCTTAATTTGATCAAAATGGGAGCAACTGGCTCGTTAGTAACCAGGGCTTACCCTTTTCTCACAACCAGTCATGTGGGCGAAGGTACTTCTTCACGGGAGCTTAAGTTTTATGCCGAATCCAAAAGGATGGATTGAGATAAGCATGTTTGCACACGGATGATTATTAGATTTTACGGCGCCTAAATGTTCTTATGCTTCCCGGGTTTCGGTATTATCTTGGGTCTCTAGCAGTTGGTCTGGAAATTCGTTCAAAAGTATTCTTTCATATATTTTGCCGATCCTATATTATAGAATAATTTAGTTCGCTTTTTTGTTGTTTTTAACAGTAGCGCTTATAGAAGTGCCAATTGCGTTCTAAGCTTTTTCGATACTGTCATCTGCAATCATCTGTTTGCTGTTCTTAAGAGATATTTGAAGTAAAACCTTGAGATAGTCGAGCGTGAAGGTACATCATCATTTGTAAAAAATATATCTGAAGATAAATATGTCATCTAAAACACCTTAAGGAGATCTGTAATTAAGATACTTACACCCCGCCATAGATAATATGGAGCTATCCGTGTGCTGCTGGTTAACCAAACAACTTCTGTGCCAAACTCGATCAAATTGCCTGGCAAATGTATAACCAACAGCTCTCCATCCTCTATATTGTATTGTATATAGCTTGACCGGTCCTCAGAAAAGTGCTGTGCTCAGAATCAGTGTTACAGATTGCTTATGACAACATTTCTGTCTAAGTAATCTCGGTGTTCAAAGGTTTGGATATTAAAGCAATGGGTCTGTAGGTTTGAAGCGGTAAAGCAAATGCGGAAAGCCCGTCAAGTGGAGTAAGTTTCTTGGATACAAATGAAAATGTTTCTGAACGGCTGGAAGCATCGTGTCCCGGATCAAAGAGTATGGAAGGCTCAGGAAAAATAGTGGCTTGTATATTGAGTGGATGTTTATTTCCTGGGGTCGACATCTTACGTCAGCCGGTAGAAAATTAAGGATTTTAGTGGCAACGCTTGTTCTGAGTTTAATGTGGAATTTTCTTCATCTTCCTCTTGCGTTGTAGCTAGAGATCTATCAGTCCAGATTAATAGAGGGAATTATGATATACTAAAATTGACTATGCCAAAATACCCATGAGACTTCTGACGCTCTAACTCACTTTCACTTTGCGGATTTTATCGTTTTGTTACCAAAATGTGTTCTCCTCAGCTGGGTTTTGTGTGCCTCTGTTAAAATTGCTTAATCGTTTTGTTTTGCTGATACCAGTGTTGCTTTGAATGGTTACTGCACTATGACTTGCTGGAAACTACTTTGTTAATGGAGTGAGAACGAAGAGTTATCTATGTTACCTCTTGTATACACATAACAGCACCCCTATCGTAGAACAGAGGATAAGTCCACGAAAACGAAGTTCGGCAGATTATTTCAGTAGTTTGCATTATACTTCCAAAAATCCCATCGATGATCTTATTGCATTGGCATCATTGTATAGATCGCTGACATTAATGTGTGATCAGAGTTCATAATGACAAACATCATGCGAACATGCAGCTTTTTTGATCTGAAGTGAGAAATTGATGGAATACCTCTATAAAATGAAATTAATGTGAATCTCTGATATATGTGTTGGTGTCGGTTTCTAAACAAGTTGAATCAAGACGCTAGTATGGCAAATATTTCAGCGTTCATACCTACGCCATCCATTATTTATCAATACTGCAACCAATTTGTGCTTCGGACGCTTATATGTCTAAGAACGTTGGCTGAAGGGTTGATCGTAAAGTCGTAAATACGGCAAAGTCCACTTTTAAAACGGAGACGTACATACGTTTGATCTATCGTTGGGCTGATTATAGTCTGTTTAGAGTCAGAATGTAAAGTATTTCTGTTTGAAGACGATGAGATCTTCTGTATCAAGGACGTCTTATAATACTAAATTCTGTTACATTTCGGTTGCAGTCTTTGTTGGGGTAATTGTCAAAATGTTAAGTCTTCTTTCGTCAACATTTTGCGTTCATTTTTATGTTCAAACGATACCGAAACAAAGTTATAAATATTAATCTACATTTTCAAGTCGTTGTAGCAAACCAAATTTACACAAAACCATTTCAAAACCGCCGCTCTATTTTATCTCAGCTCCCCAGGTAGGTCAAAATCAAATACAACTTGCTTATCTCTGCAAACACAGTAGGTACTTTGCATGACGATCACTTACCTTATAAAACCGAAACCCTTTTTAACTGCACTCCATGTTTCTTATCGCCCACAGATGTAACTGACAAAATATACTTCTTCCTTCGAATTGTTTAGATTTCATAGAATTAGCGCCGATAACAGACCACAAAACAATCGTATTTACACACAAATTTTCAACCCGATGACGACGGTAAACACTGAAACACACAAGAACCTTCTTTTAATCCACTTGCACGAATTAATCTGCCGCGCTGAATAAATATTCCCATTCCGCTTCCGAAAAGAAAACAAATGCATTTACTCGAGGTATTATTTACAGTCGCCGTTGCATTTATAACAAACAAACGGTATGTTAAAACTTAATAAGAATTTTGATAACCTAATAGAAACAGTTTTTTTCTAGTGTGGCTTAGCATATGCCGGCATGACTGGGATAAAGCCTCCCTTAGCCTCAAAGAAAGTATAGGATAAGGTTATCGTGTCAATGTTTTCCATCTTTGGGTCGAGAACAAATTCCGGGTCAATATAAAAGAACACGGGCATGTCCACCTAGATTGTTAAGAAAAATAGTAAGTAAAGGTTTTTAGAAATACTCTCATACACTTACCTCTTCATGTGGATTTAATTGTTGTTCCTCGAAGCAGAAGCATTGGATTTTATTAAAATAAGCACCAGCTTCGAATGGGATTACATTGTACGTACTAATTCCGATCACTGGCTGATCTGTTGGGTTTCTAGCCGTGTAAAAAGCCAGAGCAGTCTCTCCAACGGCAACTTTGATTTCATGTTGTTGTGGTTTGAAATTCCACCGCATTGATGCACCAATATCCGCGTTAAAACGAATTTTTATTACTCGATCACTGATCTTTTGCATATGTTCGACTTTTTCACCATCGTGAGCAACGCCTGTTGTGCCTCCGTAGCTATAAGCCTGCAAAAATAAAAATTGGTCCGTGATGTGTTTGTTTAACATTAGGAATGTTTTTTCTTGTTCTTCTGTTTTTATTGCCGGTGGTTTAATCTGTAAGGTGGGGCCGCATTTCTTCAATTTGATTGACTATGTATGTAGTTTCATTCATCCAGAAACGAAAGCTCATACAGGGGTAACGCTAAGTTAATAAGGCGATGGAGTAACGCAATAAAGTGTTGGCAGACCATTGAACCTAATTGCGATAGCGTAACTGCTTTTTCATGTGAGCATTCCGTTGTCGGTAGGTTGATTTTGAATAGTAGCCAGGATGGATCTCCTCACCAAGGCTCTCTTCAATATCGGTACGACAGAAAATGCATTTCTTAAGAAGAAATCGGCTGTGACGCACAAAATTCCACTTAGACCGAACTACTCCTTTTTGTGTTACTTCTAGGTTTTCAGAAAACACGCCAGAAAACACGCCAATCTGCATATGCAGTATCTTTCGTCCCATTAGTCCAACAAAAGTCGTAGTCCTTCAGGTTAGAAGTTGTGATTTTTGTTAGCTACACACTTAAATAAAATCACACTTGTTCAATAAATTAGGATACACAGTCTACACAACACCGCGTCTACCAACGGACTTAAGACAACATTAACTCCACTACGGATCCAAATTGGAAAACCCGATTTCATTAAATGGAAACAACGTACCTAGGATCAATGAAGGCTGTGTTGTCTCACATAGACATAGACGTTCAACGGGTTTGGGAATTCTTAAATTAAGTGACAAAGCTTTTGATACATATATGCCATGACACGCCTTCATTAGGTGAAGCAATGTGCACATGATCGAGCAGGAGGTAGGGTCTTGTATCAGGCAGATATCCTCAATGAGTTGAGCGCGCTTTAAGTTAGTAAGTAACGTTTTATTAAATTGATTTTCTCAAGAGGACAATGATAAAAATTAATAGACAATCTAACTGACCACAATGCTTTAGTCCATCATTCCATTATTATTGATATCCGCGCCAAAGTCATGGATACAAATGTGAAACAAGTCACAGCTATACTTTCCCATTATCCTGAAGGAATCCGTGACGCGATGGTTAGTGCGATAAACTGCCGCGCAGAATGTCTGGGATCGATTCCCAGCCGTAGCAACACCTATAATGATTTTTCACTGGCCCTCCTCACGTGATGATCTGATTAATCATCCGAGTAGTATCAACTGTCAAGAAATTCACCGTTCGGAGTTGGCATAACATAGGAGGTCCAGCCATCGGGCAAAAAGTCCACACGCACACATGAATGGTTGTGAGAAAGCTAGGCCCTGGTACCCAGAAACCCTGTAATGCAAACTCCGCTCCTAGTTTTGGAGAACTGGTATCGATCGATATATAAATTAATTTCTTGTCGCTAGTATCAAATGGCGAATGCCTATCAGAAAACCGCAGCTATAATAAAACATTAGCTCTGACGAATAACGACAATATATGCCCGCAGCCAGGAATAAGCTTCAAGCCAACGCTATTGTTGAAGACGAAAGCTGATGAAACACGTCCTGTTGAGATGTACAGGCAAGTTAACGCATCCAGGAATGGGGTCCAGGATACCAGCTTTACAGTTGATGACAAAACCTTATGAAAAAATTGCCGTTGAGATGTCCTTTGGCTAGGACAAGTGAAGGACACCAGCTGTTAGGGAAGAAGAAAAGCGTTGTTTAAATAGAGAGGTGTCACTCCATGAATAATTTTGGTATCACGTTAAGACCCTATCTGCCGTAATATGGGAACGCCTGAAACCGTTTACCAACAACCTGATCGGTCCTCAGTGTGGTTTTAGGCCAGGAAAGTTAACAACCGATCAAATTTTCACACTTCGTAGATCCTGGGAAAAACCCAAGATGTCCAATTTTCCAAAAATCGTTACAACTAATAGCATACGCCGATAATATTGACTTCAAGGTGATGTCATAGCCACGTTTGCTAGCATAGAGAAGGAAGCGGCAAAAATGGGTTTAGCAGTAAATGAGGGCAAGACAAAGTATATGCTGTCAACACGAAAGGACACACAACATCGACGAATTGGAGGGAACTTCACCAATGACAGATATAACTTTGAGGTAGTACGCGACTCTCGGCTTCGCTATTAACTCTGGCAACAACATCTCGTCAGAAATTAAACGAAGAATTACTCTTGCCAACCACTGTTTCTTCGGGATTAAAAGACAATTTAGTAGTAAAGCCCTAACTCGAACTACTAAGGAGATCCTATATAAGACCTTGATCATCTCAGTCCTGCTCTACGGCGCTGAAGTAGAAAGGGAAATTCTTCGAAAAATCATCGGTCCCGTTTGCGTTGACGGGTTATGGAGTTGAAGATTCAGCCAAGAACTATACGAGCTGTAAAGCGACATGCCCCTGGTAAAAAAAACTCCGCATTGGAAGTTTAAGATGGCTAGGACATGTACAACGGGTGGCACCAATACTCTGGCTTGCAATCTTCGATTCTCAGCCAAACCTCGGACGCAGTAGAGGAAGACCTCACTTTAAGTGACGCACCAAGAAGAAACCGACCACAACCGACTTCGAGTTCGCAACTGCATACAGTAAGCTAGGAACCGAGCTAATTGGAGAGGCATGTTGGTTGAGGCTCAGGTTTATTCCGGAATGTAGCGACACTTAAGTAAGTAAGTAACGGGCTCCCGATATGTTAAAAACAAGACAGACTTCCATAATCTTCGATCCTGGGCATTGGAGAACTGGGTTGAAAAGCATGTTTTGGCTGCAGTATTATTGTTCATTTGCTTGATTTGATCGAGCCAATATAGTCTACGTAGTAGTCTACTGCATTCACATTCTTCTCCTCCATTCGCATTCCTCGCATACAGTAGAAACAATCCGACAAAGAATTTTCCTTTCAAAGGTGCTCCGCTTTCCTTCTTATTATCCAGCACTTGGCGTCGTACGTAGACTGGTAGGATAACGGTCCGGTCGAGCAAACATTTTGACTTAATATGGTTAAGAGATTCGATCCCATTTGTTTCGCTTAAAGAAAATAGCATCGGTTTCCTTTGTATCTTTGTCGTACCTCCACTAGGGTGTCATTCGTGGAGTTGATGTTGACTACGAGGTAGTTCCATCAGTGTATCAAAAAAAGAAAACGCAGTAGGCTTCGCTATGCAAGATATATAAAGACCCTGAAGTAGAAGTATATATCATATACCTGCTGTATCACTATAGGATTTTGCAAATACTCCTATGGCTTATGCAAGGGATCAAGCTGGAGTAACTATATCTTAGTCCCCACGCAGGCCTACGTGAGTTAAACCTACAACTATCCCAATCTTCCTTTACAAGAATCTACTCGGGAATCATGTTGCTCAATTCCCAGCCCTGACCGAAGCCCCTTATATAAGACTCTTCTTTCCGAGCTTTGTCTGTCGGTGTTTTGGCCTCTATAATTTGTCAAATCTGATATGAACTTGTTCTTTCGCACTGATAGTTTATCTATGTGATTGTATCTACATATATATAAAAAAAAACCCAGCGCCAATATATACAACTCATAGCAATAAAGAAATCGCCAATTTGTTGTGTGAAATTTTCATAAAACTAAACCAAATAATTTACCTGACAAAACATTCTGTACAACGGAACAGCAGCATAGCTAAATCCCACCACTAGAATTCCTCCCGCAGTGATATAATACAAAGTAGATTTGATATTTGTTTTATGTGTTCGTCCACCAGGCTGTCCCGACGATTTGGGACGAACCAATTGCAGATTTGTCGTCGGCTTTTGTAGTTTCAACACAGAACCGCATACTTTATTATGTAATTTCAAAGCAAATTTAAACATAATTCAACTTTCATTAATTAAATAACAGTAACAACTTGTTTTTCTACAGAAATAAATAAATTTCAACAAACTACAAATAAATTAAGGAAATATTTCGCCGACTAGGTTATCAGAGAACAGCTGAAAATGACAGCTGTCAGCTTTCCAAACACTTTGGAAGTATCGTTCAGGCGAAGAAGAAACCAGTTCCTACGATATTTACGATATAAACTCACAACCATAGCAACCGTTGTTGGTAAACAAAACAAACATTTTGTAAATCTTATTTTTTCACCATTTGTGCTCTTTCCCATCAATTAATTTATTAAGCGAAATGAATTTTAATTTGGACGATTCATTGGGTGATTTATTGAGTGACAACAGCAACGACAACGATAGTTTCTTTGAAAGTCAACCTGGACGGAAGAAAATTGGGAGTAAATCACCGGCAACTAAATCATCCGTAGGAAAGGGTAAGATGGAGGATTTATTTGGCATCAAGGAGGAGTCGGAGACACATTTCAAAGTACCACCAATAAGAGCTTCGAAGGGAAGCGGAGCAATGTCGGAAAAACCAGTGGCAACAAGCACTCCAAATGCGAAGACCAAGATAGAGGAAAATGATGATTTTTTGTCTGACTTAGGATTTGATCCAAAAAAACCGAAATCTTCTGTGACAACAAAGTCCAATCTTTTTGATGACATTTTGGGTAGTTTAGATACCAAAAAACCCAACACGGCTCCATCGTCTAAAGTAGATGAGCTTAGTGTTCGAAGAGATGATGCTACTTCCACCAGGGGCACCATATCCCGGCAATCCACTGATACCACTGAGAATTCCGGGTTTTTAGTTCAAGGACGCCCGAAAACTTCGGTTGGAAGACGAACTTCTGTAACACCACCGACAAATAATCCTTTGGACTTCTTTTCTGCACCGAAGGAAAAGGAAACACCCAGGGTTCCTACACCAAAAGCACAAAAACGGGGTACTACTGCCGATTGGCTGGGTTTAGGCGCTGAATCGGAAGAGGAACCGCAGAAAGTTGAGAGTGTTAAATGTTCAGAAACCCCTCCACAGACAGCGGAAATTTTAAAAATCCCAAGCAATGTGAAGGCGCAAACGATAACAAATCCGATTCCTGCGGTAGAAACATCTGCCTCTTCGAATATGATCCCGATTCCAAGGACAAGTCCACTTCCTTTTCTAATGACAACTGCGAACTTGGGGGCACAAAATGCAGCCCAGATTATCAACCAACAAGAATCTCAAATTGCTCTTGCAACGCAAATGAAGAATCAGGAGGTGGCGTTGTTGGAAATGCAAAAACGACAACATGATTTACTATCCCGTCAGGAAATTCAATTTAACGACCTCCTTCACAAACAATTATCCCGGCAAAATCAACTAGAGCAAAGTATTAATGCCCAGCAGGAACGCATCAACGCTCATATTCAGTTTCTAATGGCTCAGCCACCAGCCGCCTTGCTACCAACTAGGGACAACAATCGAGACGAAGAGAAGCCCCGAGAAATGAGAAAATCAACAGAACTAATCGAACTGGAGGCCGATGTTAAGCGTTTGGAGCTGGAGAAACTTCGCCTTGAAGATTTGGTAGCCAATATCAACGCTAATTATGAAAAAGAAATCGAAATGATGGAGAAATCATTTAGGTATACACATTCATGCATAGAGAAGAAATTTCATTAAAAAAATCTTATTTCAGAAAGCAAATCAAAGTTTTGGAAGACCATCTCAGAGCGGTGGAACATCGACTACACGGGGAAATAGAGGCACTACACAAGTTCTACACTGACAAACTAAAGTCTTCCGACGAAGAAAAACAAGAACTCAAAACACGCCTGGAAATGAATTTGACAGCTCTAAAGGAAAACCATGACGAAGAGATCCGAAGACTAAAAAAAACTCATGAAGATGACTTAGATTCGATACGAGATGATCACCGAAGAATGTTGGAAACCATTAGACAATCAAAACTTCTTGAATTCGCAGTGGTTCAGGAGAATGGTTCATATCTGGAAACTCTTCGAATGGCATCCAATAACCTAGAATCATGTTCGGGTGACTTGCAATTGCTGCGAGCAGAAATGGAGAAAAAACTGGACATTCATCATCGAGAAAGGGAACAAAAGCTAGACGCACGCGAAAAGAAATTGGAAGATTCTGAGAGGCGGCTTAATTTGGTCGAAGAATCTGCTGAAGAGGAAAAACGTCGCCTTATGGAGTTGGTGACTTCATTAGAATGCCAACTCACAAAGCTGTCCAAGGAGTCGTCTGAAGAAAATTGGATAATGCGTCAGAAAATGGCATCCCTGGAAGCAGATAAACTAACCTTTGAAAAAGAGAAATCTCTAGCGAGGGAGCAGATATCCAGAGATGAGAAACGAATTGAGGAGCTTAAAGAATACCAATTAAGTGAAACTCAACGACAAATGTCACTCATACAAGAGGAACGCACACAGTTGAACATTGAAAGAGCCAAATTAGAAACTTTAAAGAAAATTGAATCAAACACTGACATTGAAAGATCTCGCCTGGAAATAGAAGCTGCGCTAAAATTAGCTCATGATGCCACACAACAAGCTGAACTCGAAAGGGAACGATACTACAAACTCCAGCGACAGCTGGAAACCCAAAAGAGAGAATTAAATCACAAGGAGCACATGATCCGTTCTAAAGAAGAAGAACTCGATCAGGAAATGTCACTGGCTCGTGCCAACGAACGAAGATCTCAGGATGCGGTTCAGAAAGCCCGTTTGTCTGAGCAAGGTTTCAACGAGAAAATAGTCTTCCTACAGCAGAAATTGCGAGATCTAAGTGAAAAAGAGGCCCGTATCTCCCAAGAGCGGTTAACACTTTCCCAAGAGCGCATTGAATTGCAAAATCTCAAGTCGAAGTTGGAACAAAATAGATGTAGTCTGTGTAGAATTGGTGAAGGCAATGTGGAGCTGTCTCATGTACTTAAACCGATTGATGGATTTGGTGGGATTCCGGTGATCGATGATCATCGATATGACATGATGCAAAATAACAACGATGTCGATCGCTTTTTAGATGGAAATATAGCAGAGTCTTTAGAGAGAATGAGGGATTTGACAAATCGTCGCTGGGATGAAGCTGATAAGCCAGCTTCAGCGACAATAAGACATAGTGGAAATGATGACGCGAATCTTGATTTTTCAAAATACGACCCAACGGGCGACTTTTTACGAAATTTATGAGTTCATGTAGTATATACTGTTATACACATTTCGGCATAACTTTCATAGCGATATAAGAATTTTTCACTTTTTTTACCGGCTATAAAAATAAATTATTAGTAGCAATAAGCTAAAAATAAATGAATTTGGTTATCGTCTTTTTGTGTTCAAAAAGACCAAGGAATTCTTCATCCGCATTTAATACCGGTAAGTTTAGGTGCCTTAGAGTATGACTGGGTTGATAAGGGACTTATAACTATAAGATCTCTTTAGTAGTTCGAGTACCTTACTACTAAAATGCGTTCTACCGAGGTAGACTAAAGCCCCTTATTACAGCAAAGTTTTGTTCAATATTACAAAGGTCACGTTCGGCTCAATTCATCGATGTGGTTTGACATTTCGTGTTGACAGTAGTACACTATCTTACTCTTACTTTCTGTTTAACCCATTTGTGCAGCTTCCATCTCCGTTCTAGCAAAGACCGACTAATGATGAAAAATTGTGTCTCTGGTGTTGGATGGATAATTTTCATAATCCTTTCAAGAACTATGTAAAAGAAGTCACACGAAAAATCGTCAATCTCTGATTTCGAATATTTCGGTGAAGTCTTTGCCGAACCTGATGTAGCAGCGAGAGTTCTGCATCGTCAACCTGCACAGTCAGACTAACCAAATCATCTCCACCGTTGTCATCGTTATTGAATGAAGATTGTTCGACATCGGAAGATGAAAGCGACAGATTGTTCGCCATATAACAGTATGCAGAAGTATAAACTCATTCTCAAAACTTTTCTCGGCAGGAATTGTGTTCCTAGCTTTTACTTTTTACACTTAATAAAACATATAAACATCTTCCTGGAGTAGCCTCGTTTCTTTGCGAGCTTTACTTGCTCTTTTCTTTATCTTTCTGAGAAGCCAGTTTTCTTCTTATAAAGCTCAATGCCAGCTATTGTCTTCAGCTACAGCTATTCCTTGTAGACCTAGTTTTTGGTTGCTGATCTAATGTCTTGTTGACATTGTCGCCAGTGTTTAACGATATTACGTCCTGGTGGTATGGTCCTAATCGAGACGTTATGGGATATACGTTCTGCAAAAGACTAGGCGGCCTCTTCCGATTGCATTCTTTTGCGACGCCTGGATGATATAAAGGTGAAGAAGCTGTGTGCTGCGTATACTGCTATTTCGTTCAGCCTGAAAGCTGTGTTTTATTGACAAAACTACTAAAGATGTCCTCTTTGCTTACCATTGCGTTAAAATCTCCCGCCAATATTTTCATATCCTACTTCGGGAGCCGCTCATAAATGTTGTCCAGGAGCTCGTAGACGGAGCGACGGAGAGTGACCGTATAAGGGGCTTATGTCGACGGAGTTTAAAGAATGCGTTCACTAATGTCTTCAAAGCATAAGCCTTCTTGGTCAAGACGGCGCTTATAACAAAGCCACATCCGAATAGTCGCTGTTTCAGCTGACTACAATACCGGCCGTAGTGAATGTCACAGCTTTTCATCCTTCTTTTCCCCAGCTTGTATTTCCTGGATGGTTGAAGCACCCTTAGGGCACCCGCTAGTGTTCGGTTCCACCTTTTCTGTTAAGTGTTTCAACATTCCAGCTACAGATACCAACGGCATTGTCTTTTTTATGTTCAGAATGTCCTTCAATAGTAAAATAAGTGCTCTCCGAGCCTTTCGGTTACTTCGTAACAATCTTTATTTTTTCGAGATTGAGGAGTTAAACCAAAGTTAAACCTCCAATCTAGAGAGCAAGTTCCAATTTAGTAGATACCACTAGGACAGAGCTATCTGAATTTAAAAAGAAAGACGAAATCGGAGAACGTGCTGTCTTTTTTTTCAAACGTAGGGGAACAGACCTATTCTGATAAATGCATTTATTAGTCCAAAAGAAGCCTATTTTGGACTAATAAACAGAACCACTTAAATATCAATTTAAACTCAACGCTCAGTTGTTTATATCGTAATACAGTTTGAGAGCAACGGTAAATACCCAACCCACTCTACACATATATTACGTTCCAGTTTCCATGTTCTAGTTCTGTGTTCTACAGCCCATCTCCCTCTCGCATTGTTTATGATAAGAAACGTCATCAAAATAAAAGATAGAAGATCTACTACCCCCACTGCGCGTATGGTCAACATCAGTAAAAGAATCTCCTCTACGTGCCATTTGATGAATTAACTAAATTCATTTCTAAATTAGAAAAAACTTGATAGCGGAAACACGATGCAGTCGTTAGTGATTCTCTTCATAACAATTTGCGGTTTTGTTGTTGTTCCTAGTGTGGTGCAGAGCAGCGAGCCGGTGGAAAAAACAGAAAAACTTCCAACCGTTTTAATTGCGACACTTATTCGCAACAAAGAACACATTTTGCCTTATTTTCTGACCTACTTGCAGAATTTAGATTATCCCAAGGACCGCATTGCTTTGTGGTAAGTTGTAGTTGCTAAGTGAATAGACCCTCTTCATGATGGATGTGTATTATTTATAGGTTTCGCTCGGATCACAATGAGGACGAAAGCATTGAAGTTGTGAATGTCTGGTTGGAGAAATTTCGAGAACAGTATCATGATGTAGACTTTGTCTACGAAAGAGGTCCAGCTCGCCATCAAAATGAGAGTTCACCAACTGATTGGCCTCTAGATAGGTTTTATCACTTGATTGCGTTGAAAGAACAAGCTCTCAAGAAGGCGCAACAGCTATGGGCCGATTATATATTTGTAAGTTGTTACTCCCTCTATCATAATCTGAATAAATGCATGGCTTTTATGCACTTTTAGTTCCTAGATGCAGATGTTATCATCACCGAAGTGGAGACTCTTGCACATCTGGTCTCCTTGCGTTTGCCAATTGTTGCTCCAATGCTGACGTCCGATGGACTCTATTCGAACTTTTGGTGTGGAATGACCAGTGATTACTATTACCAGCGCACTGAGGAGTACAAGGAAATTTATAACTACGAGAAAACAGGAAATTTCCTGGTTCCAATGGTTCACACTGCTGTGTTGGTTCATCTAAATTATCCACAAACTGATTTGCTGACATTCGAACGGACAAACTTAATAGCAAGACAGTCAAAACATCTCATGGACACTAGTTGCCGAGTATTCAACGGACCTGTTGATGATATTATCATTTTTGCGGTAGCGGCCAATTGCTCATGGATACCGATGTATGTCAGTAATGAAAAGCTGTACGGTTATATTCTGGAGCCACTGGATGTAAGTGAAACAATCAGTCGTGATAGGATGCAACTTTTGAACGTCAAAACAACGATTATAGCCGATCATCCTGCTGGGAAAGTTTTTGTTGATAATGTCTTCCAGAAGTACCTGCGATATCCACAAAAGTAAATAGAACGTTAAGGATTGGGGAAGTAGTTAATAATTGTACTTTTAGGCACAAACTCACGCTGGATCATATTTATATGATCAATTTGGAAAGACGACCAGAGCGCAAATTCCGAATGGAAAATAATTTCCGCGAACTTGGAATGGATGTGGAATATTTCCCAGCCGTCGATGGCAAGTGAGTTGCAACATTTTAATTCATATACACACGATATCTGGTGTCAGCGATTGATATTGAATATCGACGTGTATCATGAAGAAGTTTTTTTTCAGAGGAGACACATGTGTTTTAGTGTGACTGAGCATTCCAATTGATCATTGACTTGAGAGCTCACGTATTGAGGGTATGACTACTTTACTGATATCCGCTCCTCTGCTTATCTAACTTGTTATTTCAATTACTAAACATTTCGCAAGGCTTTTTTTTGAAACTCACTTTCTTTCGCTTGAAAGTTTGTAACGAATCACGACCGGGACCATGAACTTCGCCTTACATGACGACCAGCTATTCTTGCTTTATCACAGTGTAGTTATTCTTCGTTCTAGTATTGCAGTCAGTGGAAATCAATGAAAAATATCCTGTTTACTTACTCCGGGGGTCCAGAGCTTGAACTGAACTTGAACTTGAAAGGTCATTGGACTTTCAAAGTCTAAACTTAAAGCCGTTTCTTCCTTCAGCTTTCATTTTCATATGAACCGCGGATTTTTCATTTATAAAACGAAAATATGGCATTAACGGCCGGCCATACTGGGCCTCAAACCTAACCTCTCCCTTCATTTGTGTGAGCGAATTCATATTTTTGCCACAATGAAGAGGATCTTCTGCTTAACTTACACTGACTCCAAATGGCTAATTTAAGAAGCCTCTCATGACAGTGTTACTCTTGAATATTAGTCAGACTTTCTGGGCCAATGTACATATGCCTCGGTATTAACCGCTGATATTCCTTTCCGATATAAACTTCAGCTATATGTTCCACAACCTATATTTCATATCCCATTCAGAACCCTCGACTTGGACATTATTAAAGAAATGGGAATAGAGTTCCTTGACATCTACGAAGACCCATATCATCACCGCAAAATGACAATGGGTGAGATCGGTTGTTTCCTTAGTCACTATCGCATTTGGGAGAAGATGGTTGAAGAGAATCAAAAAGAAGTTCTCATTCTGGAGGATGACATTCGCTTTGAGCCGAACTTTGGTGATCGAGCTGAATCTGTGATGGAACAAGCACGAAGCCTGGGAGATTTCGATCTTGTGTAAGTATTCAAACATGGTATACACCTTTTCAAAGCCATAAGTGACATAAACCTTTTCCCATTCCGCAGTTATTTTGGCCGCAAACGTCTTAAGGACGAATATGAACCTGCTGTTGAAAAAACAGAAAACCTAGTACATGTTGGCTATTCATATTGGACACTGGGCTACGTGATAACGTTGGAAGGAGCAAAAAAGCTAATAGCCAGTGAACCGCTGAAAAAACTCATCCCAGTCGATGAATTTCTACCTCTCATGTTCAATCGTCATCCCAACACCACATGGATGTCTGAGTTTTCTCCACGGAATTTAAAAGCATATAGCGCTTCACCTTTGATTTTGTATCCAACTCACTATACCGGTGATTCTGGCTATATCTCCGACACTGAAGATTCTGAGATAACTTCACAGAAACTACTGTCCGGTGGAAAGGATGCGCAATACAAAAGTGATCGCGAGTCGACGTTCGTTGATGGATCAAAGGCTATTCTTCAAGCGGAACTTAACCAAATGGCCAATGATTTAGGCAACTCTATTACTAAGCATGATGTTACAGAGCTATAATCACAAACTCATTCGAAAACGAATATTTTCTTACCAATGGTTGATTTCAACAACTCGCACACTATTTAGCAATAAGTTAATTCTAAATCTCATAGAAAAATCTTGCCATGACTAATGTGCCTTACATAAGGGTGAAAGAGCTCTTTATTTACTTCTAAATGATAAACAATGTAACTAACAAAATCTCAATGCAATCCGCAAAACGGTTGCAAACAAGTAGTTTATAGCAAATTTACCATAAACCGTAGAAATTGTAACCAAATACATAGAGAATAAACATTTTATACAACTTGAATGTTTCCCTTGTTAATGTGTTAAGTGGGGTTTCTAACGATCAAGACGGTTTATTTTAAAGCGCAATTGAACCTCGGGGTACTATAGAAAAATAAGTAAACATTTGGCAACTTCATAGAGTGCTAGCCAACCAAATTATACGAATTGATTTATTCTGTTGGCAGCCATGGAGCATGCAATGATAGATGCCAGCCATTCATCTTGAATAAATCCATTTTCCGTGGAGCAGCGAGAGGTATGGAACACACTGATATTGCCAAGTTTTTTTCGTCCTGTCATTGCCACAAATAATATTGCACAAACAATGCTGAGAAGATTTATGCCTCTATAATTAACACGGTGGTTTCCTATTTGTAAATCGGGCAAACAGTGCACAGATTCCATTCTTCAAAAAGTTATCCCACATTGCTTTAAATAGCTGAGTAGAAAGGAGATATTTATGGGAGCCATATACCATAAGTTTGGATGTTTAGTCAATTTTTTGTGTTTGTTTAAGTAGGGTGGATGGTAGCTGTTTATTATGTTCGTCAATTTTATTTTTTGCTTCGTTTAACCAGACGGTTCTTTTGAATGAACCCGACAAACACACCAAAATTTGACATTTAATGCTAACAGTATCATACTAATCCGGAGATAAAGAAATACTTGATATGTAAACGTCTTAAGTGATCTCTTAACAATTAAAATGACGTTGGATACCCGTATTTGTGACGCAACTGCAACAATGAAGTCAAAAATACTGTATGCGTGTTATTTGTCAATTGCAATGTGGTCAATTTGATTCACTGTTTGCTGATGCATGTGGGTGCCGTGGTTAGTGGGTTGGGCTACGAGCTAGCGCAGCGTTAAAATCGCATCGTCTGTCTTGCAGAAGTCTGACAAACATCCAAGATTATAAATTGTCATGAGAAGCTTCACAATTTTTCCGATGTTAAACAGAAAGTACCATTTTTTGTGGCAAAAATAAAATTAGACTAGACACACTCAAGCAAAGATTATAAAGCCATACAGATGACGCACTGCATACAAGAAAAATTGTTCTATGGCGGGTGTGTGCACGTGCACACCGCCCGCTCGTACCGTGAAGCTGGTGAGCAATTTTCTGTTTTTTGGTCTCAATGCGTCATCTGTATGGCTTTATAATTTTTGATACAACTTAATAGAGAAGATAGGTTTGAGGTCCAACATGGACCGCTAATGATAGATATTTTATTGTTTTCATCAAGTCTTTTCATGAATTCAGAAGCAAATTCTTTTAAATTGATTTTTTGGAACCTCTGTTACTCTGTTAAACCATTACAAGGAGCCTTTCCATATCTGCTGGCAAAACACTTCCACGTATTCAACAAGGCGTAAAATAGAACGCACTAAAGGTGTAGAAACTAAAAAAATCATGAGTAGCTTCAGGTACATGCAGATGCTGTGTTTCAAGCAAAATTTCCTAAGCAATAGATTTTGTTAATTGCTGGGTTCGATTTCCAGCTTCGGCAATGCAATTATTTTCACTGGCGCTCCTCTCGCTATGATCTGACCAGTTATATCAATTGTAGCAGAACGTTTATCTCAACTCAGCATATCAGATTCGGTATTAAAATGGAAAACCTGTCACCGTGCAAAAAGTACACACGCACAATATGGCACTGGGTTGTTACGCTAACAATTTGTATTTTTATATTTTAACTGAGAATCGGACTAACCACATTCTTAAGGTTAGTAGCCTCGAGTAGTTTATCCAAGCAGAGATCTAAGCCATACTCGAAGCTGCCGAATAAGTTAGGGAACTAAACATATTACAATCGGATATCTGCAACTACGTGGAAGCAATGATTATAAAGCCACACGGATGACGCATTGATAACAAAAAACAGAAACTTTTGCTTACCAGCTTCATGGCACGGGCGGGCAGTGTGCACGCGCACACATGAGAAACGAGACCAGCGGTACGACGCGTCCAGAGATAAGGGAAGTAAAGAGATACCAAACTTCTACCTCTCTCACCCTGAATCCCCGCAAGAGTTGGTTGTTTTTGTTGTAATCCACTACCAATGCACTCCTGTCTGTGAATACATGTATTTCCGAGTAAAAGAATTCAGCAGACGAGTAATAATGAGGTTTGAACACTTTCATTAACAGCTGTTTAGAAGTGTGGTAGATTTATTTTTGTAATGACATTTCAATTGACATTTTATTTTTTTCACAATTCTAGAAATGTCATTGTAAACTTTTTTGTCGGGAATTTCAAGAAATGTTTTGCTTGTGTTTATTTATAATTATCAGTGCAAACAATATTTCGCAAGCCTTTCAAAAAAAAAACAAATGAAAATGGATACATACATGTTACCGCTTCGTCAGATGCAGGCAATATGTGCTGGAATAGCATACCGTGGACAGGTAAGCAATCGATAACAAAACATTCTTCATGACGACTAAACATTTTTCTTATAGATATGCATTCAGTGACATCAGAGCATGGTCAAATCCTGAATTTCCTAAAAATACAACATCGGCCAAACGACAGAGGCTGCTGCTCAGCTATTTTATTTAACAACTGTCATTAGGCAGTTAAGAAATGCATACAATGGCCAAGATGTCGATGCCACACAAATAACGCACTGCAAACAAGAAAAATTGTTCTTGGCCACCCGTATAATTTGGATCTTGTTTCTCATGTGTGTACGTGCACACCGCCCGCCCGTACAGTGAAGCTGGTAAACTGTTTTTTGTTTTTAATTCTTATCTATTTCATGCGTGTGAACTAACAGTACCAAAACATTTGTTTTTTTGTTTCACAGCGGTTCAGGATCAGGTGGTGGAATCGATGACGAAGATGATGACAAAGACTCAGGTCTTAGTCCAGGCTCCTACCCATTGTTCTATAAGCCAATGCAACTGGTAGTATTGTTGCAAACACAGCAGGTATTGGTCACAATGGAGGAGCCATCGACGGTGACAACAGTAAAAATAGTCACGAAGAAGAAGAAGAAGATGAGTCAAAGAAAAGAGCAGTGGTAGCAGTGATAAAAATTCCGAAATCCCTATGGAAATCAACCAACTTTTGACAGTCCACACATAGCTGAGTGAAGAATAAGAAGAAAAACATTGCAATGCAGCATTAT
Organism: Rhingia rostrata; assembly: GCA_949824845.1. NCBI lineage: Eukaryota > Metazoa > Arthropoda > Insecta > Diptera > Syrphidae > Rhingia > Rhingia rostrata. Next base: position 89,951,332 of record OX463757.1, on the reverse strand, counting down.
CAGATAAAAAAAAGTTTATTAGACCACAATATTAGTTATTAAAAACCACTATAAAATGGCATATCTTTTTTTATTTAAAACCAATTAAAACAGTTGTTTCCTATCAAATACAAATACGTTTGTATTTACTGCTTGTCCACCAAACGAATTGCACTTTATGACAGTGACCTTGGATATTCATCCCTTGCATCGTAGTCGTTTTTTTTTTGTTTGTAAATCCTGCTTCGCTTCTTGTGATAATCGTGATGATCTCTGACCTGAAAAAAATGGATAGGGGTGAATAATTGGTGTTACTAGAGTTTTGTTTATCAAAGATTGCAAAGCTATACAGATGACATACTAAATACAAGAAAAATGGGTCTATGGCGGTCGAATTGGCAGAGCCCGCCATATATTTTTATCTCGATTCTCATATGTGCACACCGTCCGCCCGTACCTAGAAGCTGTTGAACAAAAGTTTCTGTTTTTTGTTCTCAATTCGTCATCTGTGTGGCTTTATAATCTTTGGTTTAAGTGCAAATAGAACTTACCTGGACTCCTCCTTAGGGCGATGCAAATGTGTATAGCAAGCACACCCTAAGACACATTCCGACACTTTATTTTTCTCACTGACGCTCATATTTTTTATTTAATTTTAATCCGGCTTTCAAATTATGTGTTTATGTTTGTTAATTACGTTTTTCGTTTCAATTTAACACAAACAAACGAAAACAATTAAAAAAATGTAAACAAACCAAATGATTAAATGACAGCTCAGAATTGTATTTTTTGGTGAACATAAACATATGTTTTTGAATGTGTTCAGTGAAATAAATATTTTTTTGGAAATTATATGAATTGAATGTATTCAACTCCTACTAAAGTACAGAAACAAACTATTGATGTGTAACAATTCATTTTTAATTAAGATGATTTTCGAGAGTATATAATATAATCCCCTACGAGTTTTTGTAGTCGATTCCTACTTCGGAGTGATCTGGTGTTGCGTTATTCGATAAGCAAGATTCTGAAGATAGTATATTTCCAACTCAGGGTTATTATAAGTAGGATCATTTCTTATTTTTATAAATGATATAAATGGTGTTTGAAGTACCGACTTTTATTATGTCCTATTGATCAGAAAAAGTTGAGTTTTATATTTAATGGTGACGAATTCGCCCATTTCATATTTTTGCTGAACTGTTTTTTTTTGCTGATAGATTTAATCAATGGATTTAACGAGAAAACTTCTAAGGCCGTATGTCAAATGCGTTAAAAAGAGGGTTATATATTATCATCTTCGTTTTGTTTAATTTTTGACTTTTCTGCACCATAATAATTTCTAAAATCATTCACTGGTTAAAATTTAGCTCAATTGACACACTGAATAAAGATTTCCGCCCTACTTTGTTCATGTTAAACATATTCAACATTCAACGAAACTGATATTAATCAAAGTTTAAACGCAATATTGAAAACCTTAATTAATTAAAACACGTGTTTTCTGGTTGGTAGGTACAAAACAAAGTACAATTTATTTCAATTGTTAACCGTACATGCCATGCAAAACAGTGATATGCTACTTTTCAATATAAATTACATTTTGATCTTATTTTCAACAGAAGCATATGTAATCATAACATATTTGAACCCATTTTTTTTTAAATATCCAATAAGCCACTGGATACATTTTAGCGAGCTGTTGACCAGGTTAAAATAAAACAAATATAAGTTTATTTACGTTGTTAACAATAAAATAAACTAAATTACCGAAGTAGGTGAATTGAATTGTGACTTCTTCTGCACATGAAATTGCAAACTATATTGCACATATAGAATAAAAATAACATAAACAACAACGGAATATGGAATATATGTACTTAGTAAGAGATTTGTCCCTAAACGTCAATCAACTATTAAAAATATTCTTAATTCATAATTGGCTTTTAATCAAAAGATTAGATAATAATTGTTAATTTTTTTATTAATACGGCTGCAACAGTTGTGTCACAGTCTGTATTCCTGTTGTTTTTTTGGCATAACTAAGCAAAGTATGCATATCTTGTAAAATATCCTAGTTACAATAATTTTTGTAGTAGGATTTATGCTTTGATAGAAGTGAAAAATGTGCTTTAGTATGGCATAAGCCCGCAATATAAATCAAATAAATCGATTCTGATCGAACATCAACATTTATTCCTCTATTTACGATGTTCTCGATTCGAACTTATGTCAATATGTACTTTTTAAAATGGAAAAAAAAAACAACAAAAATGTTTCCTCATTAAGAACATCTTGCGTTTTTATGAAGGTCTGATACAGCCGGATATACGTAATAAAGCTTATATCCTTTTTCCACACATTGTGTTATTTGCATGTAGGTAAATGTAATAAAACCCTTATCCGTTTTTCCAAACATAATATATCAAAATATCACAAAATGAGTTAGACAGATAAATAGGAAAATTGGAACGATTTATCGCAAACATATGGACTTAGTTACATATGCAGTAACAACACAAATACAAAATTAATGGAAGTATTAATGAATTCAACGCGCACGAAAAATTAGAATTCAATTTTATTGTTCTCAGTAGGTTTGTTTTGTACTAATATTTTTTCAACCATAACATAAAAAATAAGTAAATATATTTTCAAGATTTGATTAAATTGATTATTCAAAACTGAACGCGGTGCTTATTTCTTGAAATTTTCTTGGATGCGCTCATTGGTGGTGGCAATGCTACAGCTGTTTTTACTCCAATGTAAATTTTCACCCCTTTCTGTGATGGTTGTGGGTGAGGTCGGCGAGGTAGCGGGGGAAAATCGAAAAATTTCGAGCAAAAAATGTGGGGAATAACTTATCTTACGCATACTTGTTTAAAAATGTGATAGTATGTGTAAGATACGTAATTATGGGTGAATTTAGCTTGTAGGCAAACCGAGAAGATTGGTATCTCTTTACTTCCCTTATCTCTGGACGCGTCATAGAACAATTTTTCTTGTATGCAGTGCGTCATCTGTATGGCTTTATAATCTTTGGAAGAAGGTAGAAGTTCTAGCACCAAATCTAGTGTTAATGGAAAATGCGTCGCATAGCTAAGGATTCTATGCAATGATAATAAGGTCCAAATAGTCTGCGTGCCTGGACAAGACATAATAATCCAAATGGAATGAGAATAAGGTCTAAATAATCTGGGTGCCTGGACGTGACATAATAATCGAAAAAGCAGATGACCTGGAGTAGGATCGGAATACTGGGATTCTTCATCCGATAGCAATCTAATTACCCCACCGGGTGTCAAAGAACCGATCATGGCTAAATACAAACGTAACCTAACCTAAGTTACTAAAAGGGGAAATGCCACACACAACCGATAAAGTTATCTGATCCGACAAACATATCATTGGCCGTGTTCCAGATAACTTTGCTGAGTTAACTTTGCTGAGGACCCAATCTCATTGGTCAACCGAGCATTTTGTCGCGTGGCATGGTCGATTGACCATGACCAACGAGAACAGTATATCGGCAAAGTTTACTTGTAAAATCTAAAATCCGGAACACGGCCATTGTCTCAATCTTACTAAATATGTAGCAATAAGAAAAGGGGAAATAAAAAGATCCTCTTTCAATTTTTGGTGGAGTAGGTACTCATGGGAAGAAGCTGGCACTGTTTTTTTTTTTTGTGCGCAAGAAAGTAGAAGCATTACGAAAAGGGGGGAAAACAAAAGGAAATATCAAGATAAACCTACTTTTTGCAACAAACATGCTCAAATGTTTGTTTAATATAAATTTGTTTGTGCACAAACTTACATTTCAATTAGCAGCTTCATCGGATTAGACCTAGGTATAATCGGTTCGGTACATATGTACCTAATTTGTTTAGTTATAATCGTTTTCAAAACAACAACACTGATTTTTATTATTAAACACCATTAAAACAAAACAAAGGGAATCATTGCTAATTATTTCCATTCGCATTAAAATAACCGGCACCGCACTGCACTGATACACTTTCATCCTTCGGAATGTCAAAATATAAGATAACCTTAAACTTGGGTTTCTTATTGGGGAGCAATGTGAGTTGTTGGAAATAATTGTAATTACTGAGTTGTTGGGTGAATGCTCGGTATTTGTTACAAAAAATTGAGATAGAACCCTGCAAAACATTATATATATGAATGATGAATAATGATCGTACAGCCTTTTTTAGTCTGTGTAAAGCAATGAGAAAATAGATACCTACGTACTTTAATTGGAAACAAAAACAACATCGACTGTTGCAAATAAAAGTACAAATATAAGAAGACGTTTGGTATTGTACAATCATTAGACGTGTTCCACTTACAGATGGCTCCAAGATTTCCGTAAGTAGAGCACGATATTGGTAAAGTGGTGATTTTCTACAATATGCTGGCACTAAAATTTGTTCGGATCCTTTTTTTCTGTTGAAAAAGTCCAACTATGAGGTTATTTTGCATGCATGTATCATGAAAAAAACTGCTGCGTCCTACTTCTCAGCATATAATAATGATGAGTTGTTTTCATTTTTTTAGCAGCTTTGTTGGCAGAAAAAGTCCCCTCTGCTGATAATATTCCACCTGAGGCAGCGCCTATTTTGGATTGTAGCGCTTTCAATACATGTTTCCTTTTTCGAAAGAAATGCTTTCAACTTTCTGAAGATCCTTTCAAATTGGTTTCTTTAATTAAATCAAGAATGTAATTTCCTATAACAGAAACTTACATCTGAATGGCGACTTTTCGTCTGGAATTGTCTTCATCGACAAGCTTTTGCCTTCTTATCGCCTTGTGTATATCACCGTCTTTAGAATATATTTTCTAATATTCGCAAAAATTGAAAAAAAAAAAATGGTCATACGACACATAACTAAATGAAATTCACGATCATGTTCTTCTCAAATTGATTTTCTTTTATTTGTTTGTTTTTACAAGTTTCATTTCCTTGCACGTTCTTACACTCTTTTAAATTAAAATGTTCTCCCCTTCAATCATTCGTGTACATAATATAAAATATATTTCTTCAAAATAACCAAAAAGTCTGCATAAAAAAAAACTAAATAAAACTATTATAACAGATCATACCCCCATGAGAACATAGGTTCCTATAAAAAATAAAACAAATAATATTTATACAACAACATATACTATGGAAAATTATAAAACGAAACCTAACTAAGCTTAGCATTGAAAATGTCTCTTAAAAATGCAAATGCACTACATTACTAATTTACTAAACCAAATACAAAATTCAACTCTCCCTGTCGCCCTCTGAATTGCTTTTTTGTTACAGTCCCAGATGGCTTAGAATAGAGAATCGCCGACCCCGAATGGGTCGACCACTACTACTTGCACCGCTGCTGAGTCTTCGTCGTTTGAACCAATTTATGAAAAAGACAAAAACTAAACATGTTAATACAAATAAGGCTAACAATGAGTAACTAAGTGTCTCTTCATCTGAGGCAGAGTTTTTGTTGCTGTTGATTCTCCCGCCGCTGTTTGCGGCACCACCCTGTCGCATATTCATCATGTGGGGATCATTGTAATTGCTATTGGCATCATCTACGTACATTGCATTTTCAGATTTCTTCCCACGCCAGCCTGTTCCAGCTCCGGCTGCTCCCAAATCTAGATCCTCGGGTGTTAAGACCGCTGTGGAACAGAAAAAAAAAACACACGTTACAATCTTGCTCTCGTATACGTCATCAGTAGTGGTTAAGCATGAAAGCAAGAATAAAAAAACAAAGCAAAAGCAACCCAAGAAAATATAAAGAAAATAAAAAAAACCCTCAACCACTACGTACCTCACCTTTTTGGCTTTCAAGTTTTCGCAGCAAATTAGCACTTATCTCACCATCCTCTTGGTGATGGGCGCTTGCCCCCATTATACGCTCGTTCTGCTGCTTTAAATCATGCTGTGCCGTCAGATTGAGAAAAATTGGTTGTTCCCATTCCATGTGCACACAGCTAGAAATTTCCCGTTTCTTTAGAGGATTGTTCGGATCCAGCACTTTGGAATACTGATGAAGATTGCTGCCAGGTAGACGGGATGGCAGCGCCTTACCACTGGCCGGCATGGAGATTTGATTAATTCTATTCAAATCACGGAGTAAATTCGATATGTGTGAGTTCATAGTGAACTCTAGAAGCACATCCAATAGCCAATAACATGGTTTCTCTAAATGAGTCGAATCTAAGCAATTTGAATCGCCGAATATGGCGATACGTCCTTCGGCGCGTTTTATTTTCGCCTCCATCAAACGATTGGTGGGCGCCTTTATATCGGGCACGTCGTCACGGGGTTGCATTTGTTGTTCGTTTTCATTACTTTCGTCCTCGGCTAAACCGGTATCCAAATTGTGGGCATTGTCTAGATCGTTGGTAAGATCATCAAACTTTTCCAGTTTTTTAATGATCTCATTGTTGTCAAATTTCAGCATACGATGTTCATTGGTTTTGTTCTCCTTAGTGCTGTCTGTTTCCTCGAGGAGGTTCCTTTTATTTAGAATTGGGTTCTTGTTAAGTTGCTGATCCTCCATTTCGAGTTCTGGTTGATCGATAGCATTCTCTTCGTAGCTGGCGTGGAAATCATCATTTGGCGCATAGAGCTTGTGGAGATCGTGATTCAGTTGAAGCAGTCCGAGAATGGGTACAGATTTGCGAAGTTTGGGGTTTGGATCTTGTGTTTTTAAAATCTATGAAAGATATGACAATCTTATTAATAAAAGAGGTTGATAACACGGATTGCAGAATCATCTCGTCAAGATTCTCTTGCAAAAGATCAATCAGGTATAACAAGTGTAAATGATGTTATAATGGAAGAAATGGCTATTTTACCTATGACGCTGAAATGGAACGTCGAATTTTAGAGATTCCAAATGTATTACATGAACCCGAGTGGTTTTAGATGACCTAATTTTTTACATGAAGTCCAAAATGTGCCCTTAACCTGCTCATCAATTTTAAAAATGCACATGAATACATTTTCAGAGACCGGTTATACATCGCTATGTCTAGCTTTAGTAGATGGCACGAATTGGATTTTCTTATATTTGACATGAAACGTATTATTAAGTAGGATCACTTGCTTTTTAATTTGATCCAGTGGAGACCATTAAGGGAAGTAGACACTATTTAAGAACGTGGATCGAATGGAGTCGACTGTAGATGGTTCTGTAAAAATGACGAAGCAACGAAATCCAAAGTTAGGATCAAAAGTGGATCAGTGGAGGCACAATCTTTTGCTGTGCCTTAATGGTTTACTTGCTGAAAATCCTAAGAGAAAGACCGACCTTAGCAAAAATGATGATACCATTCCACAACGGCTGGATACTTAAATGCTTTCAGATACAGAAAATTAACAACGTATAGCCAAACGTCGACCGAACGTTATTAGATAAAACAAAAATAAAAATACAAATTTTTGGCGCAACAGGCTCGTTAGTACCCAGGGCCGAGCTTTCTCACAACCATTCATGTGTGCGTGTGTACTTCTTGCATGATGGTGGGACCTCCTGTTTTATGCCGACTCCGAGATAAGCTTTTCTTGACAATTGATACTACTCGGATGATTTGTCAGATCATCACGAGAGGATGGCCAGTGAAAAATCATTTAGTTGTTGCTACGGCTGGGAATCGAACCCAGACCTTCTGCGCGGCAGTTCATCGCACTAACCACCGCGCCACTGAGCCCACTATAACAGAAATAACAGAGCTTCCAATATTTAAGGAAAAAATCAGTAAAAATCCTGACATTCCATCCGACGACAGAAATGTTGAAAGAAAAGTTGGCAAAGCATATATGAAATCCAAAATATTTGATTCAACATGCAGATGGGAAGGTTAGGTTTGGAAAGGCTTTATTATTACAGCAAACACGAAGACGAAGGTTGGCTAGTGCCTCTAATCCATATGACAAGCATCACGTCGTTCAAAACACTAAGTGGTGTACCTGCAAAAAATGTTATTTTGAGATATTTGGCTATTATTACCTACCGATCGTTAGTTATCATCACACGAAGTGCGTTTCTGTATCTCTCAAATGGTTATGTTTATGCTTAACGCAAAATACCAACAGATTAACATTTTGCACATACGCCACTTCGTGTTTGGAACGACAATCACATTGACACTGCTTTTCCTTAGGAATCTAGGTCAAAAAAAGGGATTTACGATTAAAGATTTAAGCGGCATAGCTGGGTAAACTATTTCTATCTTTAGTCTACCACCATAAAGTAGCAACGATCATTCAAAGACAATAGTGGAAAAAAGTGAATTGATCCCGCTGAACCTATGTACAGCCTACACGACACGACTTATCACTTTCTCATCCTCAAGACACTAACAAAAACCTCATCTGACATCGCGTGTTAACAACTCGAGCCCTTGTAATCGAATAAGATTCAAATGTCCACCAATTAGACCGGGACATCGACAGCCGTGACCTACGACCAATATTCATAAGAATATCTGTTCGCAATACCGAAAGTCTTCTGATTAAATTGTTTACTCTATCATCGCACTACTTTCTCGTTTGCGGAAATAACAGGAATTTGCAATATTACTATAACGGTTCGAATTGATCCTGAGAAAGGCCTTTTCAAATATCAGAGATAAACATTTTGTCGAATTCTAGAACAGCCAACTTTGGCCTCATTACAATAAAAGGAGTAGACAATCACAGATTTTCTTATGCCTGGTATGCCGAAGTAACAAAGCCCTCACTGAAACTAGTGATGAAATCCTTTATAAAATGATAAACATTCCAACTCTGCTGTGCTGAAGCATGGAGCGCATCAAAAGCGGATTAAGAAATCCTTTGTCGTTATCATCGAAAAATGCTTCCGTTTCGAGAAGAAGATTCGACCAATAACTTTTTAAGCTGTGTACAGCGATATATTTGCAGAAAGATCTGGATCACTCAGTCATCAAATGTGACTTGGAAATAAGTTCCCAAAAACATGAATGAGTAGAATTTCGTTGATTGTGACAATAGGCTTTTTTTTGTTTACCCCAAGAGCAATAATAGATCAGCGAGGAAAATATCAAATTAACTCCGACCATTCAATACACTTTAGATGATGTCGTGATCAAGATAACATTCAGGTTCATGTACAGCGATTGATTCTCATAGAAACCAATGATCTTTAAAGATCATCTAGGTAAAAAGAAAACGCCTTATATGTCTGCCTATACATCTTTGAAGTTGTAGAGGAAGTTGTCACAAAGTCCGTTTCAGAAATGTCATTTTTTCATTGACGGTGATATTGATTGATATAAACATTCTACTTATCACACGTATTCAACAATGTTAAGAATGCAAAAGCCTCTAGTGTTATCTATTTTAAGTCTCAATGTGTCACAGTTTGATATCAAAATCTATGTTTTCTTTTTCGTTTTTTGATAAACACGTGTTACACGAGGAACATCAAAGACTAAACAAACAAACTGGTACAGCACGACTGTACTGATTGTGTTTACGTGATTTCCATTGATGTTGTTCAGCCGTGACTTGATTTGAGTTCTGTCATGATACCTTTCATAGACCAATTATTTATTTAGAGAACTATTTACGATAAGATATACAGCGAACCCCATAGGAGGAGCAGCAGGAAGGGTAATGATACTTCTCTACAGATAATAAGAACGACGATGGGTGATGGTAAAAAAAAAAACATTTTTTTACGAAAGATATATATAGGAACATGTTATTTGTTTACGTAATAAGTCTATCGGAAAAGGTCAAAATTGTGGGGGTCCACACATAAAAATGAGATTTCATGAGTTAAGAATGTTTTTAAATGAGCACCTCTTTGAAATCTACCACCCAAATAATTTTATTGTATGGCAAATCTTGAAAGGATAAGTTATGTAAGCTTAACGTGAACACATTGTCATTACAGCTTTTATTTCACAGTGTTAAGGACCGATGTCCATCTTGTATTCCAAATTCTATCATTCTAAATGTCTCAGGGGCTCTTGATTTCCTTGGTACCGATTACAGATTCTGGTCAGGCTCTGCACTAATTACAGGTCCCTATCAACTCAGTCCAGAATCTCATAACCCAGGTTTAGTGGTCAGCAGCAATACGAGTAACTCTCTAACTTGATAAGTCCAAATTTCGTTTTTTCATAAGTGCTATAACATCATTTGATGCAGTAACACCATTCGCCCTTATATCGAATGACAGGATACTTGCGTCCAATGCGGGTTATAAGTGCAAAGGAATCAAAGAGACGCACTGTACCAGCAACACAAAAGACGACGGCAGTTTTATAACACAAACGATGACCATCTATCATCATCAAACTATCAAATGCAGCCAACAATTCTATAAGGAATTACAGATATATAGGATCAACCCTTCTAGCAGATGAAGAATGGACATGGTGATTATAGCGCATCAAAATAAGAATTTGAGTCTACGAAGGAAAAGCTTTATGGAAAATGAAGTTCTGAGATCCGATTACGACTTACAAATAGAGCGCTTGACAAACTCATATGCTACTACAATGTTAAAGAAGAAATCTTACGAATGTTTCAGAATGTATGTTGTTTAGACATCCCACATTGTTTCATTCTTATGTCCTATTTTGCACAAGAGAACTGAAGGCGGCGACAGGATGTTAGTTAACCCACGTCTGTTCATGAATCTCATCGAAACCATTCAACGGAAGAAAGCTGGGCCTAAAAACTCCTGGACCCCACAAATCTATTAACGATACCTTTTGATTGGGTTCATTGCCAGAGTTGTTTAAAAACGGAAGTCCTCGTTGAGGTGGATCCAAATGACCCAATAGAAAAGAAGAAGTGACAGGTAAAATATGAACCATATGAAGACTGCGTACTGCATATGCATGTTGTACCGCTTAAACTCGATGGATATTATTGCCCTTTCGTCTTTCTTATCTCTGAAACATCTGGCATTAACGGCCCATACAGGTACTCAAACCTAGCTTCTCCCTCGGTTTGTGACCAAACGAATGGTAAATGACATAGAAAACACGTTCGTTTGAAGAAAACAAACAGGGACAAGGTTTTTTTAGATCGTGGGACTTTCACAAAATTAGATCCATGGGATTTATTGACACAATGTCCTGCAAGACGGTAAAAGGACTAATAGATGGCATGTGCATCTATTTCTTTAATGTCGATGGTACAGAATTTAATGTTGGAATTACAAATTAGATAATCAATAGCCTCATATTGAGAACTATATATAAAAAAACTCACCTCCAATCCCTGATCATGGAGATCTGCCTCAATCAGAATACTTCCATTTGTCTTTGGAAAGCGCACAATTGTCGATCCGCTGGCATAGTACATGCTGTGATCGCCCATTGCATAGTATCCCTCGGCGACAAAATCTCCCAGTGCAATGCCGAATTCCCGCAGTAGTTCATTTAATGCCGGTACATTTGCCCCGCCAGTATCTGGAATCCACCATTGTCGGGTATTTTCGTCAAAGAATTTAATCTTCTTCATCACAGTGGTGTTGTACCAGTCCCCAAATACAATCACACTTAGCTCGTGCATATAGATGTCATTTTTTAATTTGGCGATTTCCTCATCAAAAAACTCCTCCTCAGGGTCTACAATAAGCAGCGTTCCATAATCGGATGCATTAAAGCATGTGTACGGTGCACCCAACACCTCTATGTAGTAACCGGTGCTGCGTAAATGTGTGTACATGTCTTTGAAGTTTGTATGGATATGATCGGCTCGCCAGTCAAGCGGATCAGATTTTATTTTCAAATTATCTCGCGGCAGGTAACCTGGTGGGTAGCGTAGACTGTGGTATTGATCCCAGAGAATTCGCTTGTGTCGCGGTGGTTTTGGAATGATTTTAGCACGAATCGGAAAGCTCACAGTACTGTTGCGGGCCTCGGACTCCTCCGGGCCGGCTAGGCTTTGTACAGTCAGTGTAATGTGACCTTGAGCCAGCCCTTCAAAGTTAGCCCCCTTCTCGTTAACAACTGTAGGAATAAAGGAGAATACAAGTCAAAACATTTGCAACATTTGACCTTCATTTAGACTCACCGATATGTACAGCCATCCATCCAGACCATGGCCATAATACTTCTGATACCGAAATAGAGACATTAAGTAGATTTCCATTTTGTTTTGTGTAGGGATGCCAAGTGGGTCGGTTGATGACACGTCCAGTCACGCCCATTCCATTAAGAATCGTCACATTCGCAATCACCGGAGAACTGGTGTAGAACAGGGACTGTGTGCTATAAGGCCACATGTAGTCCTCAGTAAAATCAAGGTACGATGGACTTAATGTCACCTTCGGTGTGTACATCGAAAGTATCTTCATGCTCTTGAGAATATTCAACTTGCCGTGGCCTTGCTCGAACATATTGTTGTCAGTAAGTCGTGTAGCACCCTCTAGCAGAGCTTGTTTCATTGATGATGGGTTTATCACATCCATTTTGTGAAGAACTCCACTGGAAATCAGAGTCACCGCTCCAGCTACAACTGGTGAAGCAACTGATGTCCCTGAGAGCGAACGACAACCTCCACGAACATTACTACCCTTGACTTGACTGCCGTAGGTAACAATGTCAGGTTTTAGACGACCATATCCGTTTGGCAGCTCCCACGTGGTCATACCACGTGAACTAAATTTGGCGATATTCTCCTCAAAGTTCATCCCTCCCACCCCGATCACATCGCTCTGGTCGCCTGGATTGTTTAGCGTTCCATAAAGTGGACCATCATTGCCGATTGCTGATATCATAATCACCTTGTTAGCAGTCAACTCCAGGACCTTATCAACGAACGGGTGATCCAGAAAGTCGGGTCCACCAATGCTCAGATTCAAGACGTTGATTTTCTTCAAAATTGCGTAGTTGAAAGCATCAAGAAACCACGAGGTATATGAGACCTGAAATCCGAACAAGCGTTTAAGGAAATTCAAACAATTATTACTAAATTCTCACCTGGTTATTGGTAAACACCCGATATATATGCAATTCAGCGTCCGGAGCAAATCCCAAACACTCCTTGGCCGAGGCGATAACTCCAGCCACAAAAGTTCCATGACTTACACCATCGTCCAGCGATTTTTCATTCGTCCAGTTGGTGCGTTCCTTAATCCGTTTGAAATGCGGATGATTCTTCGATAGACCGGTATCGAACACTGCCACCTTCACGCCTTTTCCAGTGATACCCATACCCCAGAGGATGTCAGCCCGCAACATCGATGTGATTTGTCGTGGTATCGCTCGCAACAATCGACGATTGGCGTGACGCTGTTGATTGATTGCATCTTTGGTTTGATTTGCTGTTTGATTTTGTTGTGCTAAACTATCGGCGGGAATTTCCACAATTTGGAGTAACTTTCGTTTTGTATCACCAGCTGGAAGGCTGGCAATTAACTCCTCAAGGAGATTAACATCATCTTCATCGTGCGTATCCTCGTTAAGTTGCTGGGACTTTTCCCATTCAGTGCGCCTCTCTTCTTCTGATATCGGTACATACTTGAGAGTTCGATGAACCATTCGTTGTGGGGTGACACTCTTTACGGCCGGGTGAGCTTTAAGAGCATCTAAGCCCGATAAACTGGAATCCTCTTCAAGTAAGATCACGTCAAAGTCACTAGGATAATCACTGGCTGGATTAAGTCGAGGGATGATTTTCCAGTTATAGAGCTGAAAGGGGTTGAGGTAGATATTAAAAAGATAAGCCGGGAAGGATGGTAAGCAAAAAATTAGTTTTTATGGAGCATAACTTCGTTATCGTGGAATTTTGTTTTTTACGTAAAGATTTCGTCCATGACCGCAAATCATGTCTAACTTAGGTTCCTAATCTCCTAAATCTTAAAAGTAGACATTAAGCGTTAAAACATCATAAGTAATGAGGCCACTGTGGCACTGTGGAAACGTGAACAAACAAAATTTGGGTTCTTGGGATACTGAAAATCAGACACTTATGCACAATGAGCCATTATATCCACTCAACGCCACTATATGTTGTCGAACGACGCGGGACAAACTGTCACTATAGATGGTCACTTCAGAGCCATGATTAATGAAAGATTAGTGATACGAAATGTGCTTCATCACTTAATACAATTCGCTGGGCTAGTTTAGGTTAGGTTGGTCGGTTGATGAGGTAGGCGCTGTGCGTCTCTGGTCAATATATACCCATTGTTATGCCCGTTGGGGATCCACGTGTGTAGTTGGTTGAGGTAGGCGGTGAGCGCCTCAGGTCAATATAACCCTATTATGATGCCCGTTGGGGATCCACGTGTGGTTGGTTCCTTCATTTATCCTGTAACTGTCCATTGATATTAGTCCCTTATCAGCCATACGGATGTTAATGCAAACCTGAAAACAACGGGGCTATGACCAGCATAAATGGATGAAAGCTTTCCTACTTCAATGCATCTCTACTTGTCCCCTTGTGTAGCGCGAAGCAAACTTGACCATTACACTTCACAGGTCTCTTCAACTCTATCAAAAGTTGCTAGATTCTCAAAAAAACAATTCAGAGGTGAGCTTCGTTTTGTTAACCATTAGCAAAGATTATAAAGCCATACAGATGACGCACTGCATACAAGAAAAATTGTTCTATGGCGGGTTGTACTGGCACAGCACGCCATGTAATTTGGATCTCGTTTCTCATGTGTTCACGTGCACACCGCCCGCCCTTACCGTGAAGCTGGTGAGCAAAAGTTTCTGTTTTTGTTCTTAATGCGATCTGTACGGTGTTATAATTTTTGCCATTAGTTACCAAAAAACTGTTCCATTTATGGTCAATCATGCTATATGTTCTCTTGAATCATTTAAAGTTTGATATTAAGGGTTCGCCGTTTAATTTTGTTTGGCTTTGAAGACGGATCCCACTGCACAAAATCAAAGTGCAAACCTAGTCAAAGAAGCGCAGGGAATCGTTTATGTATGCAGCATTTCCAGCAGCTGCTTGGCCAACCGAGTAGATATGACATTTTTATCATCAAGAAGCTGAAGAACATTAATGCAATCGTTTCTGTTGAATTACCACCAACAAAACTTATCAAATACGAAGGTGTTGCCATGGAGGTGGGGATGATCCAAACCATCAACAAACCATAGATGCAAGCATATCAGATGACTGAAATATTAGCTCCATATGTCCGATCGAATGGGTGCAATGGCCTGATTCAAATCACGAAAATAACAACACCTACATTCTTTTCACTATTCCACCTCTTGCAAAAGTCTTACAAACATCTAAGCGTATTAAATTGTCGCAAGAATATTCTCAAATTGCCGTTCGGAGTAGGCGTTAATCAGGTCAAAAATTTAGCTTTGCCAACACAAGTTAATGAAGAAGGTAGGTTTGAAGCTCTGGATAGGCCGTTAATGCCAGATAATTTTTGTATGTCCCATTTATAAGAAAGACGAAAGCACTATCGAGACATATCTCTATTAATGTCGCATATAGATTCGTTTCCTACCTATTGTGTGAAAGTTTGAAAGAGTCGGAGTCTACATCAATTCCATGAACGACACCTTAGTGGAGATAAATGGTATCGAAGCTACTTATGCGAATTTCAAAATGCTCTTGCTCAAGCCAATCCTAATCCTACGCTTTTTCTTACAGCGTCGATTACTCGAAAATTGTTGCATCTGTATGCGAAGAAACATAATTAGGATGAGAATCTTCGAATTTCAGCTTTCAAATTCGAAATTACAAGGAAGACTGACTCTCCGGTTGAATAATCAAGATGCTAGGTTAAATAATCAGGATCCAAGAGGACGAAAGGCTGTCTCTTCTCAGGCACAGACATTAAGTAAAGTAAGTTAGTTCAATTTATTGTATCTTCATTTCTTAGAGGAAGCCGGTGATCTACAGACCATATCCCCCCACATATTATAACATCGACCAACACTGCTTGATTTGGGAAACGTAGGTTATCGTGAGCAAGAATAATTGATGTGCAATTTTATTATACGTTTTTTCGATTAAAACATGTTGACTTCTGGAATATTCTCTTCGTAATGCATTTATGGTTAAAATCCATGCTTACCAAAATGGAAATCGAAAGTAGTAAACCTTCTCACCGTTGAAGTGTATAATAAAACGAAATCTTGACTTTGATTTAGGAAGAAGCAAGAAACAAGAAACAATCCTCTAAGTTATGCCATTGAACTTGTAAGTGACATCTTTAGCCCTGCGGTGCTCTCTGAGAGTTAATAATTGATAGTTGGAAACAAATGATTTCATAAGCAAAATAGACCTAAGGCATCATTCAAAGCTGAAGATACATTTATGTTCATGTTTGATGAAGTGCGTACAAAAAAATAATGAGCACCACTCGATTGTGTTGAGAATACCTTAGAGATCAATGTACCATGGCATATGATTTGTAAACACTTTTTTCAAAGCAACCAGATTGGAACAAAAAAAAAAAAGGAAGACGAATAATTCTTCATCCGTCTTTGCTTTAATAACCGCTTAAGCTGAAGTGGACAAATAAATATGAGTGGACAGTGTAACAACAATTGAATGACAAATGATGAATTTATGTATTATGCAATGCAAATACCAGATACTCTCGGGCAATTCCTCCAATCAGTATTCATTTAAGAACATTTAAAAAACCAATTAGTTGACATGCATATGTAAATGTGGGTTGAATAGTTTAAGTTTATTTTGATGTTGACTTTGATATTAAAATGAAACGTGAGAGGTGTTTATTTATCGCAAACAGATGTTGGGTTGTTTTATGGCAAAAGAAAGGAAAAGTAATCTGTGGTATGATATGAGTCATCTCATGATATTTTACTGTGCGAGAAATTAATTAAATCACGCACATACAAGATGTTGCATGTGCTATATAAAACTCGATTGCGAATTTAGTTGTACAATGGTATTCTTTCATTACTTGCTTCTAAGGTTGGCCGATAATTCAATTTAAGTACCGCGAGAATTTGATGCTGTTATGCGTAATCTTTGCACAATTCAGTGCTCCCAAAAGGAATGCTTAAATAATCTCGGAAGCTGAACTAATATAGTTTTTTTTTATTTGTCAAACAAACAAACAGAGTCATTGTCGCGAACCTCAAACATAGGGAAACTTGGTAATTCCGAATATTGACATTTTATTGCCATGAAAAAGAATTTGCTAATTTTGTTGTATAGGTAGAGGCCAGAGGCTATATTGATTTTCAAAAATTCGGTCTTCAAAGTCGGCGCTACAATGCGAAACAGTGAGAAGTCTTAAAAAGTCTCGTGGCAAAAGAAACTGACAGCTTTCTTCAAAGTGAGCTCCACGAAATTGGTAAGGGAAACTAATCAACGACGCGCAATAGCGAGGGACTGTAGATTTATTGAGGCGGAAATTTCAGCAGCTGCTAAATAGCCCTACTCTCGAAAGAGTATTGCAGACATAAAGAGATACCACTCCCTATCAGTATAGTAGAGGTCAGAAGTTCTGTGTTAATTTTTTTCATTCAATTAAGAATTTTGTGGTGAGATTGGGATGGTAGGATGATTTATGATAAATGATAGTCACACGCACAATCTTACTTAAGTGGCGATACATTCCGGAATTAACCTGGGCACCAACATGCCTGTTCAACTAGACCGGACCTTAGCTAATTGCCTCCATTTGCGCACTCCAAGTTGGTTGAGGTCGGTTTCTACTTGTGCAAGCCACTTCAGGCGAGTTCTTCCCCTACTGCGTCGAACGTCTGGCTGGGAATCGAAGACTCTGCGAGCCGGAGTATTGGTGTTCATTCGTTTTACAGGTCCTAGCCATCTTAAACGTTTAATGTGAAGTTTTTTTTTTTGACCAGGGGCATGTCGTTGTACAGCTCGTACGAAGAATTTTCCACTCAAATCGACCAAGGATTTCTTCATCCACTTTTGAGACGGTCCATGCTTCAGCGCCATAGAGCAGGACTGGGATAATCAGGGTCTTATATAGGATCTCCTTAGTAGTTCGATTGAGGGCTTTACTACTAATTTTGCCTTCTTAGCCCTACGACACCCGCTGTTTCTTCAAGGAGTAATTCTTCGTTAAATTTCTGACGAGATGTTGTTGTCAGAGTTAATAGCGGAGCCGAGATAGACAAAGTGCCGTACTATCTCAAAGTTATATCTGTCAATGGTGACGTTCTGTCCAATTCGTCGATGTTGCGTGTTGAC
The DNA here is from genome assembly GCA_949824845.1 of Rhingia rostrata. NCBI lineage: Eukaryota > Metazoa > Arthropoda > Insecta > Diptera > Syrphidae > Rhingia > Rhingia rostrata. Next base: position 89,933,189 of record OX463757.1, on the reverse strand, counting down.
AACATATACTTAGTCTTGCCCTCATTCACTGCTAAACCCATTATTGCTGCTTCCTTCTCTATACTAGCAAACGTGGCTATGACATCACGTTGAGTCCTACCAATGATGTCAATATCGTCGGCGTATGCTAGTAGTTGCACCGAAATTGTGCCTCTGGTGATGGCTCGGGAGTTTCGCACAATCCTCTCAAGAATCAAATTGAAGAAGTCACATGACAGCGCATAGCATTGCCTAAATCCTTTCTTGGTATCGAATGTGTCGGTGAAGTCGTTTCCGAACTTGATGGAGCATCGATAATCCTCCATCGTCATCCTACACAAACGGGAGTTTGGTCGGTATACCAAACCTAGACATGGACATGTATAATAGTTCGTCTCTAAAAATGCTGTCGTATGCGGCTTTGAAATCGATGAATTGGTGGTGTGTATCGGATTGGACTTCTTGGTTTTTTTCCAGGATCTGCTGAAGTGTGAAAATTTGATCGGTTGTGGACTTGCCTGGCCTAAAACTACACTGATGAGGGCGATCTGGTTGTTGGTAAACGGTTTCAGGCGTTCACATATTACGGCAGATGTTGAGGAGACTTATGCCTCTGTAATTGGCGCAATTTAGAGGGTCTTCTTTCTTGTGGATCGGGCAAACGATGGTGAGGTTCCATTGTTCGGGAATACTTTCTTCCGACCAGATTTGGCTTATGAGTTGGTGGATGTTACTTACCAAGTCATCTCCGCCGGCTTTATAAAGCTCAGCGGAAAGGATATCAATTCCGGCAGCATTATTGAGCTTGAGTTTAGGTATTGCTATCCTCACTTCATGCAAGTCGGGTGGTTGGCAGTTTTCGTTGTTGTTGCCAATATTGAATGGTTCGTTCTGACTGACAGCGGAATATTGTTCGTCTGCAGAAGTGGTTCTTCCATATCCTCAGCATCGATTGTGTCTCAACTACGATATTTCCTTGTTTATATCGACAGGATTCTGTAGCGTTAATCAAATTCGGAATCTTTCTTTAATTGATTCAACGGTGTCGCCCACAAGATGCAACGTACTCCATGAAATAGTTGAATGTCTCTGTCCTGATTGATCCACCCTTGTATAGTTCACGCGATGCAGTGTTTTAGATAGTTCATCGAGTTTTAAGTGAAGACTAGGTAGGTATTCCTCTACGTAAACTAACCCAACGCTTTTCTATTTATCCTACTCAACAAGATTCTTCCGAATGACCAAATAGGGCGAATCATCGCTCCTGCAATTCCCTTACAATTCAACTAACGTTCTTCTTTTAAAAATCATGGGAATGGTGATAAATAGTCAGTTTGCGAACATTTTAAAAACCATGAACCATTTCCACTATAAAGGGCGGGAGTTGTCTCATTCGACAGGCGTGCTTCTATAGTTTTGGTCCATAATTCAGACCATCAGGCTTTGAAAAAGGGATGAATGTGCGTTTGACGCTGAGGAAAACTTTTGCAAGGAATGTTTTTTTTACCTAGCGCGCCTTTTAAAATCGCTTCAACGTAGCCACTGATCAAAATCAATTGTTTCATGAGTGTAACGATCTGACAAACCGCTAGTGTAGCAAGACGAAGAATTGGAATGCATGGGCCCATCAGATCTGCCGAGGCAGTGAGATTGAATTTGTCAATTTCAATGGCCTCCTGCGAGCAAGCATGAGTTCAGTGCGGCGAATTCTTCACGATTACCATCCGTACAAGTTGGCGATTGTGTAATAACTCTTCGAACGCGACTTCAGTTATTAAAGGAACGCATGTGAGCAGCTTCTGACTAAGTTCCAGAGTACGCAATTGATTTATTGACTGAAAGTAATTTTTAATTGAGTGGGTGCTTTAATAAATAGAACGTGCACTAATGGGCTGGCACCCATCGATGAGAATTGCACAAAGTGCCTTTGCATTCACGTATAGCCACAGTGTAGCGTGCATTTTCCATAGCCTAGACCAACAGTTTCTGATTTTTTTGGAAATGTCACAACGACATTGAATTCATATTTATACATGAGCATGTTTGGGGAGTTCGTTTTGCACGACTTGGTGATTGGAATCAGAGAACATTTCGTTCCAACAGAAATGAGCAATGCCTCCAAAATTAAGATACCATGAAGGTAGCATAGTAGTCAATGGCTATTTTAAGGAAACGCGTATTGGAGAGCCTTACCAAAAAATGGGTATTTGGAGTGAACAGCCCGACCCCCTCGATTCTTAGGATTTTTGGTTTGTGTCAACAATCCAAGCACCCTAAAAACCTGAATGCCAAAAGCCGGACAGCAATTGGCAACTTGTCTGTTTTAAGGAAACACTTCTTGGAGCACCTTATACCAAAAACGATGATTTGGAGTGATCCCTTCGATTAGAGGTTTAGGGGGTTTTTATCAGCTTTAAATCGGGGTTATGTCAACAATCCAAGCACCCTACAAACCTGAATGCCAATATCCGGACAGAAATTGGTAAGAAATCAGGTGTATTGACAATGAAGGTCTTCAGCCACATGATATAATTTGCAAAGTTGTGTAAAACAGAACTTTGGGTATGTACTACCGTCTTTTTTTCTAAAGTTTATTTAAAAAATGGAATTCATTGCGTTTTGAGAAACAGGAAGTTATGTTGCCGCAACCTGTATAACATTTAAACAAAAAAAAACAACATAATTGTAGTTACATTTTGTATACACGACTTTGTTAAGGAAGTTTCTCACTAATGATTTACAAATAAGCAATTTAACGTCGAGCACGCAAGGCCCTCATTTCTCTACACACTCTTCTTAAAACCAACAGACTAATGCACGAGTAGGTCGTTAGCCCACCGCAAAATTAATTGAATCCAAAACGAGAATATTTTTTGATAAATTGAACTATTTTGGACTTAATACCATCCAGAGCTTTACGTATGGTTACTTATATTCCTAAAAGCAAGCATTTATTATTGATTTCTAAAAATACCTAAAACATGTGTTTCAGTTGCCTACAAACGCATTAGAGGTTTACTATTTTTAGAGTCACAGTATGTTAGCTCATAGAGTAAGACTCACAATCTCAAGCGACCTCCTATTTACCCCTCAAGTGGAAATAGTTCAATTGAAAACAACTAGAACAACAGAAGTAGATAATATGGGGAGATATTTGTACTCTGAGTTCACTTCAAAGTTTCCTCTGCTCTGCGGATGCGATAAGAGCTATTGTGATGCAGTAAAAGTTTTTTTTTAATAATTTTTACTTTTATTTATTTTGAATTTGATAAAACACGCATTTGTTTGCATTCGTATCTTATCTGGATTCAAAGGAGACATTGTTTCGGTTAATGGTTTGATGGTTCACCTTTCTAGTGGAGCTAATGTCTAAATGATAACTTTCTGAATATAAATTATAATTTGTTAGAACAACAATTGATGTGTCAGACTTTTACAATGTGGCGGGAGACTAATCTCTTCCAAATTTTGGTAAATCACACGCAATGTGTTTAATGATCACACATAGTTGGCAAAACTTTTAAATGCGTTTTCTTGTTGTTAAGTGTAAATCTAGAATATAGTTTACGATTGGCGGTTTCTATTGTAGGGTTCAGACGTGCTTTATGAACTTGAACTTATGAAATTGAGAATTCGGGGTGTATTCTCTCTTTTGTTGAACATTATATTGGAAGACTTGAAATACTTCCTATTGTGTGTTTCAAGTGGTTTATGTATGAAGGTACATACTATATACATTAAGCTGTAGTACTGTGGGGAAATACTTCGATGTATGTTTTAGCAAGATAACGGTTATTGGAGATAATAGACAAAAACAATCTAGGAACCATAATAAAGTGGAATTTGTGTCGCAACGATTCGGTGTTTTTCTTTTTATGATTTTCTGTTTGTTTTCCAGATTTTTTAAACTTACTAATTAAGAGAAAATGAAAAAAAATATTCAAATAAAAAAAAACATATGATTTACGTTCTTTAGATTTCCGACACCCTCTTTACCTTACTGGCTATCACTTGCAGAGCTGGCAGAGTATTCTTTTCCCGACTAGACGGTCAACGCAGTAGATCGGAACATATCCCTTTAGGGGGCAAAGAAAACACTTTTTGGGGAAACAGGTTTGTTAGGAGCCTTATTACTATTTGTTTGTTTAGTAGGACATCATCCCAACTTTCCAAATTTACACCCTAATGCTCTGAAGAGATTTTCCTGTTTACTTTCTGAAAGACGGTAAACTACAACACTTATATATTTCAAAATGTAGCTTTTTGTGATAAATATGTAATACTACTCCAATTAATTGTCAGAATGTCTGATCAGCAGCTAGTGAAAATCATTTTGGTGTAATTTCGATTGGGAATGGAAGACAGACCTTTTGGTCAACAGTTAAACCATAAACTATACAACTATACTACGACACTTTAGACAGACCTTTTGGTCAACAGTTAAACCATAAACTATACAACTATACTACGACACTTTAGACTTGACTTAACTTAAGTTAGTCGCCAATGTACACAATGAGAATCTTTCCAAAGTGAAGTGCAAAACTGAAAACTTCCCAAAATAAGTCATAAGTCATTATGTACATATGTTTCATTATAGTCTTTAGGTCCGTTCAGTTACTTTTTTGGAAAATTTTAAATTTTAAAGAAAAGTACATCTTCGCCAAAAAAATGAGAAATGAATTTGAGTCAAAATATTCGCTGCTTGGTGTTGTCTTGTCGGTAAGACTAAGTTTTGCCCGCAGTGTGGAAAACACTTCATCCGTCACAAACGAACTAAATCAGTCAACAGTTTGGTTTGCCATTTCATCATGAACAGGTTGACGAATGAACAACACTTGCAAATTGTGCAAATTTATTTCGAAAATAATGGTTCATATCGCGAAGTTTACTGCATGCTCCGTCCATTTTATGGTCGACATAATCGTCCATCAGAGCAATTAATTCGGTTAACCATGGATCGTTTTCGCACTACTTTAACTTGATGTGATAATACGCATCCGCAGAGACGTCGAACAGTGCGCACCGGAGAAACAATTGCCGCTGTAGAGCAAAGTGTTGGACAGGAACCGAATGAATCGATTCGTCACCGTTCACAGCAATTGCAGCTTCGTCCATCAACTTTATGGAAGATTTTGCGCAAAGATCTTGGCTTACGACCTTAAAAGATCCAGCTTGTGCAAGAATTAAAGCGAGACCATGCAATGCGTCGTGATTTTGGTGTATGGGCAGAAAATGAGATCGATCTCAATGCTGATTTTCATCGCAAAATGTTGTTCAGTGATGAGGCTCATTTTGGGTTGAATGGCTACGTCAACAAGCAAAATTGCCGCATTTGGAATGAAGAGAATCCAAATAAGACCCTTGAGACGCCATTACATCCACATAAACTGACTGTTTGGTGTGCTCTATGGGGTGGTGGAGTATTGGGCCATACTTCTTCCGAAATGATGCTGGAGAGTCAGCTGCCGTTGATGGAGACCGGTATAAAGCCATGATAACCGAATATTTTGTTCCCGAATTGGATGGCATGAATGAGGATGAGATGTGGTTCCAACAAGACGGCGCTACATGCCACACATCGCACGTCACAATCAATTTATTAAAGGAAACATTCGATGAGCGCATAATTAAGCGGAATTGACCAGTCAATTGGCTACCAAGATCATGTGATTTGACACCATTCGATTATTTTCTTTGGGGATATGTGAAGTCGCTCAAAAACGTTAGGGGACTTGGAAGCCAATATTCGTGGCGTTATTGCCGACATATGGCCCCAAATGCTCGACAAATTGATTGAAAATTGTACCTCTAGACTTGGCTTAGTTCGAACCAGCCGCGGCGGCCACACGCGCGAAATCATATTTAAACAGTAATGGCATAAAATTATCCCCCAATAAAGCCAAATTGATGGACATTAAAACGATTTGCTTGTGTTTTACTTTAATTCGAAGTTCTATACTAAAAAAAAACACCCTTTACATGTAAAATGACAAAGAATCAATAAACACCATTTTTATAAAAGAAAACATGTTAAATCAATCGAAATGTGGGTACGTCTCAGTTTATTAATTTCCTAACACATCCCAATTTTTTTCCTATTATGCTGAAACACACCCTCATTTGGATACTCCTTAGATTAATTAATTTGATTTGAAAAAAATCACCCATGTATGTAGATACATGTGTCTACCCTACAATTACCCAAAAATCAAGCACATGTAGAATAATGTAAATAAACAATAAATACTCGAAAAGGCACTACAAATTTACGTCTTCCCACATTATGTGTTTGTCCCCACAACATCAAGACTTTCCCTTTATCGTCCTACTGCCATTACCCGGTTATTCAAACACAAAGAATTGCTTTATGCAAAATTTTGTCGTAACTCGTACTATGCCCCCATTAAGTAGACAAGTAGCCGAATTAATCAATTCTTGCAACAGCTACCTACAAAGCGACTTTCTCACGAAAACTTCACAAAGTGAAACAGAATAACATGATAAAACGTAATCTGATCTCATATGTTTGCACAGGAAAACAGAAAAAAAGTCATTCTATCTTCCTTTCTTTTTTCGAGTACACTGGGAAATATTACACGCTTCTGCAAATGAAACGATGGTTCAACAAAAAAAAAACAAGAATCCACTTACATTTGAATAATTTAGCGCTGCTTTGAGGTAGTTCTCTCGGGCAGTTGACTTGTAGTAGTTATTAAAGGCGACAATATATTCATTTTGCACAACTTTGGTGCTGAATTTAATTTCGAAACGGTGACCCGGTTTGCTCGTTGTAGTCTCATTGCAGCAGCTTGGCGCTGCTCCTCCTCCGATTTTCCCATTCAACTCGTCCACATTGTCAGCTAGCTGCTGCTGAATTTGATGCGTTTGCTGATTCTGTCTTTGGCTAGCAGCGGCAGCTGCATGAAGATGATTCTCGCTGGACGTACCAACCACCGCCGATACGATTACTAAAACAAACAATGTCGCTAACGAGTGATGCTGGTTGTGGTGGTCGTAGAGACGATATTTATATTGTTGCTGCTTGTGGCATTTAGATAAAACCGAGACCATAGTCGCAGTTGCGTTTTCAGGGATGGGAGCAGCTCGCGACTGAGACACGGCCCCTCCTTCTTGATGTTTTGTAATATTTTTTGTCATAGGCTGTGAAAACTTCCGTAGGATATTGTTTTTCCCGAAATTTATTCATGTCGTAATCACAGTTAGCTCATTGTTCTCTTTGTACTGCGCGCAATTTAGTTGTTCAAAAGAAACTGATAATTTTGTATATTATTCACTTAATTTTCTAATCGACTTTTGTTATAGGGTCGATGACACTTTTCACATGGAATTTTCGCACAGCGTCATTACCGGGTTATTGCGTATTTTAAACGGATTCGATTGATCACTGTTTTCTGTTCGTTTGTTGATTGTTTTCAGCTGAGTTTTCACTTTGTTTATCAATAGATTCGTGTTTTTATTTTCGGATAAAAATAGAGTTCCTGACACGGTCCGCCAGTGTCAATTGCAATTTAGTTTAGTCGTTCAGTGGAGTGACGGCGAACGTCTTTATTGGCCGACGGTTGAAGTGAGACAGCTATCAAACTGACTTCAGAGTTTTGGCTTTTGGTCTAATTGGTATAAAATTAGGTGTACAGTAATGATGAGGATTGCAGTACTGTACATTCGAAAATGTTGATGGGTTTAAAAATATTTTTTTGATTTTTGTCATCTCGAGACCCGAACTACTGTAAAATAAGCATCTACGGAGATCTTAATATTTTGTTAAATTGGTTTTTGTATGGGTAGATATGACCTAGAAATATGCCATCTGTTTGAAGAAATGATATCATGAACTGTTTTTTTGGTAACTTAAAGAGACGGACCGGTTAAAATAGGAAGAAAGATATGGTTTGCTTTATATCGACCTGAATCAGCGACAGATCAGTTCGGAATTGTTTTAAACAGCAAACTTTAAGTTGGAATAATTAGTAAGGAACATATGTACCAATGTTACTTCGAATCCTAAGTTTGAATGCAAATAATGTCCATATTATTCAGCCTTATTCGTCACATAGTAAAGTATCCCGCGTGAACCTCTTTAAACAATAGGTACAGGCAAATAAAAAGCTAAGGTCCTTAGTTGTAAGAAAACAGTTATTACTGACGCTTTATGATAACAATTGTATTGCACACCAATCTTACGAAAAAAAATTAAGACAGACTACCAAAAACGACGGCAAATCAAGCTGAATTATGTTTACGCCAAAGTAGGAGAACAATTCTGACAAACTGACTGCACTGAAGGAGTGGCAATAATGTCCCAAGGATGGTTTATCCTATTAATAAGGAAATATGGCAACGTACTGTCAGTCAAAACTTGAAGGCAACAAAACTAAAAATACCGACAGCTATTCGCTGCAAGAAAACGAGGACAACAAGGAAATGCTGAATGTAAAACAAAAGTTGCTGAAAAATTGACGTTGAGGAGAATTGAATTTAAGCTTTTTAAACGATATTTAAAAATGATATAGTCAGAAGTTTGCTTTCAAAGAAGAGGAAACAAGTCCCGAATAAAATGGTCTTGAGAAGTTAGTTTTTTACTATGTTTACCCGCCGAGCTACTTAAAGCATAATGAAAAGAACGTTACTCCGATTATTTGGAATGAATACTATTTGCAGGCATACATCTCATAAACACCGTCTGTAATATGTACGTACGGGTTCATTGTCGATTTAATAACTGAATTTACGCCATTTACCAAATCTTTACACTCTAGTGGTTCTTGATTTTGGAACGTAATTTTTAACACTTAAGGCTAATGGCCGTAACGTAATTGTCCAACATAAATTTCACCCACACTCGAGATTTCGCCACACAATTAAACATCTTAAAACCGTTCATTTTGATGACAGCTAAGTTAGCGGAGAAACATTTTTGAAGGATTCAAGCGCAGTACAACTATTATGGCATTTTCCAATGGTAAGAAAATCAATCTATTTTGTGATCTATCGATCTGTCAAAAGATCGATTTTGACAGTTGCTGTGTTCCATTGGCCGAACAAACTATTTTTTGTATTTCAGATCAATTTTGCAACTCTGGATTTTTCGGCAGATTTACCCCTCCTTGCACTAACAATAATAAAAATTATAGCTGTCAGTTTGACTAGAGTGATTTTCGTTTTGATCTAATATTATTTCAGTTGTAAAAAAAACTATTTTTACCTATTAAAACTAAAGTTCCATAGGAAATATAATTTAAATCAAAAAACAACCTGTGTGACAGCTACACCGACACCTAGTTCACATGCACGAAATTACTACAACACAAAGACAAACAAAAATCAATCTGGGATCGTGTTCTATTGGTAACAATTAAGATCAAATTTGAGATCAAAATCCAGGTTTACCAATGGAAAACACCATTAATTGCGCGAGAAAAGGTCGGTTTGATTTTACTGAGCTTAATAACAAAAAAAAAATAATGCCATGTGACACCCTGTTAACATTCAACAAATGTCACTCGCCTGACAGTTTTCATTTGTAAACAAAGACCTTTTTCGGGCGGCTACAAACAAACCAAAATCTAATTGATAATTCCTTGATTTGTCTTTATCTCTAAAATGTCGATTAATTAATTAGTTTTACTTGTGCTTGTGCAACGATAAGCATAACCGTAGAAAACCCGTCATGAGTGATCAAGATGAAAACGCCCCTCATCCACCAATAACCCCAAGAAGCTCACTGGGATCGGGGGCGCTGTCTTATAGTAGCGGTTCTTCAATTTCGCCGTCAACTAGCTCTAGCAGTGCATCAAGCTCAGCGAAAACTGCCGTTAGCGAATGTCTTGGAGCGTGGCTAAACTACTTGCAGGTAATGAAACGTATGAGCAGTTATAGTTTTGACTTCATATTTGGCGTGTCTCTCCTTTAGGTCCTCAACAATCTTTGTGCATCGGGCTATCGTTTGGCGCAAACTCTTTCGGCTCTTGAACAGTGGGGACATCAAACGGTTGAACAACAACAACAGCAGCAGCAGCAGCAAACAACAGCGGGCCCATCACCGCAAGTAACAAGCGCAAGTGCATCTACTCAATTTACGAGCGCCTGGGACGATTTAGCACGAGCAACTGCTGTTGCAACATCCACTGTAAAATCGCATATAGTTTCTGTGCTGCAAGACTTTATAACATCGCCTTTGGGCCCAACTGTAATTGAGAGTTTTTCCACGGGAATGCAAGCACAATTACCACCATCAGCGGCGCCATCATTGTTACAACCGCAAGAGACAATAGATCAGCAGCAGCGGACACGAGATCATAATCAGCAAATCATTTTGGAAAACGCTCAGACAATGATAAATATTCAGCATCAGTTCTGTGCCGCTAGCTATGATGCTTTCTCATCACTGATGTGCTGTTTTATGTGCCAAGCACCGGTTGGGTTCTCGCATGATCAAGAATGTGCCATGGTACAGCAGAAAGCAACGTGAGTAGGCAAAGATTAGTTTTTTTTTTATATCGTTCCAATTATTTGAACATAATTTGAGGGGTAGGTTGTGTTCCTTTCAAAAGGTGTTAGAGAGCGGTTATGTATTCCCAGAAGACTACTTCATCTGGTCACTGCTGGGGACTTCTTTTACAGCGTTGGCCAACTGGTTTTGTTGCGCACGAAGATGATTGTGGAACATGGGGTTTATTTTCAAGCATTCCGGGGAAAGTGGACATTTGTTGTGAGGTGGCATGCTATTGCTTTTATGTGGTGTACACATTTCTTTGTTGATGACATTCTAACATCCTACCAAACCATTTTTGAGGATTCTTATAACGGCCGCTAAGTGCTATTTCATGGCTATCACCGAAAGTCATGGAATGGCTTTACGTGGCCGTAGTCAGTGGCCTCACAACATATTCTGTTGCAACCGGAGCTCAATAATTGCTGTTTTAGCATCCCTCATCCATGATTTACATTTCATTTACAAATGTTGTACATGTTTAGCAGCATTGAACAAATAACGAAATCGTCTGGAGCTTTCTATTAATAGCTGGGATCAATCAACTTTTGCTGAATGAACCTAGCACTTTTCTTTGAGTATCCGCCTTATTCGAATGACTGTCCATTTGCTCGGTATATATCTTATATGCTCCTAGAGGGCATACCATAATGTGACCAAACACAAGTCTCGGTCATAAACCTGTAAACCCTTTCCTAGGGGGTAGGGTACGAAAATATATTAGCACTTAGTTTTGTTTAAGAAGAACAACGACATGAAAGTCAAAATACGCTTGTCGCCTTGTCAAATAACAGTTTGGGGGTGAATCTCGTAACCGAACTTAATGACAGTCTCTAAGCTGACAATGCTGTTTAAAAAAACGTTTATAATACTCCATGCGGTGATTACATTTAAGAGTCTTCGTGACGACTTCCTAGCTGCCAACTGTTTTGTCATTTTACAAACTAAGAATCCGTAACGCTACACTTTTCAAAACACACACATTTTATAATTTTTTAATTAAAATTCCTCTTGTCCGACTAAACATTTATAAGACTACCGACTGAGCCAAGATCGCAGACACCTTCGCCGCACTTTGGACCGATGATACCACCAAAACCGGAAATGTTTCGTGGACCTACCAGCACCGATATTCGGGGCACAATGTTCGGTTCAGGATCAACGCACGCATCTTCAGAGCACGTCTACGGTAAGCTAAAATTCCCATGTCCATGTGCATAAAATTAATTCAACTTTCACAGTTGGTATGGATCAAACACGAGGTCCATCGCCACACCAAGAAATTCGTGGACCTAGCCCGATTCAAGGTTTCCTCGAAAATGTTCGCGGTCCACTACCAAATCCTGGTCAACTTCTTGGTATGAAAATGCCATTCTATCGGGGTTCAAAGTCCCCACTCAATTTCCCCCTTTTTCCACTAAATGGACAACGTCGCTGGTCTGAAGCGGCAGCCGGAGAAGTCCGCACGGTAGACCCAGTAATGGATGTAGAAAGCCAAATGCGTCGTTGGTCAATGCCGTGGGAGGCGTCAAAGACTGATAAAAATACTGTTACTTGGCATCAGACGCGCATAATGCCGGTTTCAAAGTTGGCTGCACCGCCATCTAAAGCGGGTTCCGAGAGGAGTCCCAGCACAACTCCAGGTGAGATAAATATACATCCATTGAAAAAATCAAACGACGATTAATTGTATTTTCTTTAGATTCCATTTGGCAATCGTCAACAACTAGTCAGGATGGCTTAGCTGAAGCCATTCAACTGTTATCATGTCGACCCAGTCGGGGGTATTCTCTTCAACAGCAGCAATCGTTGCCAACTCAACAATTACCGCCGATGGGACCTCCATTCATCGAAGAACCAGTAAGTAAAGGAATTCTTTTTGTTTGCACTCGAGTAATTGATGAATTTACCGTAGGCTGCTTATGAAATGTGGCCAACTGATGGTAACGAAGATCGTTTGCCGAGTATTAAGTTTCCCGCGCGAGACAAGGAACGCGACGACTCCAATCCATAAATAGAAGCAATTTAGAGTTTAAATTTCAATGACAGCTTACGTTAGTGGCGACGTAACACATTTAATTGTTTTATTTTTAGATAAAACTACATTTCTATGATTATTTTTAATTTTGTATACACTATTCGAGCGGTGGTATTAATTTGATTCGTGTTTTTATATTTTTTGTAATGTACATCGAATTGTTTATCACTTTTGTATGTTTTATTTCCTTTGTTTAAATATCGATGTAGATGTATATTCAATCAAACAGTTTAAATTCGTAAATAATTTGGATTCATATAATTATTTCCGCAGCACAAAGTCCTGTGCTTGAATGTACAAATTAAAGAAAGGAACTTGACAAAGCTCTATTTGTGTATAAGGCAGTTGTGGGTTTTTATTTTTTTAATGATTCTATATATTGCTGGGCGATGTACTTCTTTTGTTAAAGCGTTTTATGATTTTATTTTATTTCTTTGCCTTTTTTGAAAGAAACAATTCTTCTCTGAGTCTTTGTCTAGCGTGTTGATAATGGAATTTATGTTTAAAAACTTCGATGTACTTGAACTATGGCAGTGGTGTTCTAAATCGTTGAATCGATTATCTTCCTCCGATGATAACAAGAGTGGAAAACATTCACAGCAAAAATCTTATCTTCTTTGGAGTGAATATTGCTATGAATGTCCAATGATTGCAATGCTGATATCCTAGTAGATCGACAGATTGGTTGATTTATTTTCGAATATTTCAGGGAAGCTATATCCAAACATAAAATTGGGACGTAGTAATTCTGTTGTGTGCAATATCGATCGAAAAAATTCGAAAACTTCACGTTCAATCCTGTTCTCGATATTAGGACGAAAAGAAAGTATTTCACCTCGATCATTTCAGCGGCACTTTCATTCGATTTTGAAAGTACTAATTCTGTATGACTAGTATAAGTGCATATAGAGAGAGTCTTGTTTAGATCTCTTCTTAGTTACTTTTTGCAGGTCGTTGTGCAATCATTTTCCAATTCTTACATTACCAAAATCAGCCCAAATCGCTCCGTATTGTTCTCAGAACTCCAATCTGTAGTTCATCGCAGGCTAGAACTTATTTACATACCTAGTGACAGACCAAAGTGAACCAGACCTCAATCCACATCTATCTCCAAGCTGACTGTCCCTTATCCTAGCTGCTTGTAGTTTGCCACTTCAATTCGATTTGTATATTCGCCCGCCACATAACACGTGGCCCTCCTCTACTGCGTCTATCATCTGTCTGGATATCAAACTCTGCGGGTCGGAGTATTGGTTTCCAATCACTCTAGCCATCTTAAAGGACCATTTCCTATTGTTTGCTTCACCAGGTATATATCACTGTTCAGCTCACACAGTTTCTGGTTGAATCTTTTTCTCGACAGCCCTTCAATACAAAGAGGACCACATATTTGCGAAAATGTTTGCGCATGAAATAACACAAACGCCTTCAACAGCTTTTGATGCGATCCATGCTTAAGTGCTGTAAAGTTGGGCTGGGATTAAGATACATCCGAAGAAACAGCGATTTGTAAAAGTAATTCTTCGATAAAATTGATCGACAAGCCGAGGTAGATAGGTCTTCTGCAACCCCAATGTTGTAAATGTCAATTGTGACGTCCAATCTGTCGATGTTGTGTGTCCCTTACATATAAAGCTTGATCTAAAGAGCCATTCTTGACATTCACTTTTTAAAGACAATCCCTTTCAAATGTTGGCCGCAACTGCAGCACAGCTCGTTCATGCGGACGTTCCAATTTTCGATGACGCTTCAGCGTGCAGTGTTGGTCTCCAATGCTTCAATCGTAGCTGGCTTATTCACAAACACCTTAGAATTTACGTTGCCTCAACTGAAAAAGTTTAACGGTGTGATATTACAGGATCTTGCTGGCCAACTCACTGGTCCGTAGTGTGAAATTAGTTGTAAACTGAAAGTCTCTAAACATTTTCATTGTTTCTATGGCTGTGTGGCAAGTATCGTATTTTTGTTGGAACCAAGTGTTGTCTAGATCTCCGGCTTCAATTTCAGGCAAAAAATAGTCCTCGATAATGATTCCACCGGCCCATAAACCAAACCACACAATTGTTTTGAGTGGATGTAACTGCAGCTCTTGAAAATCTTCCGGTTGTTGTTCGGCTCATGTACGGCAGTTTTACTTTGACGCATCCTTTGAGCCTCATCGCTGAACAAAATGTTGGTCACCAACAGTTTGTTGGTTAAAAAACGCGTCATCAAAAATTGGAACTTCCGCATGAACGAGCTATGGCGCATTTGGTTCCTTAGATCAATAATAAACATTTCACGACATATTTGATTTTTTGTGTTGTTTCGTACTTTAAAAAAAACCTCATGATTGATCACCCGCTACTAGGTCTTCCGCTTGATTAGTGCTTAGTTTATCTTTAGCCGTATTCTTCTCAATACCCCGACTCGCGACCATGATATTACTGTCCTTTCGCCTAGTTAAGTCACTATTGACGTCATCCACAGCCTGATTTTATAGATTTTTCTCTCAAAAAACCAAAAATGTCTTCATTTGCTTTTAAAACGGTCAATTCTTCTGAGCTGTAGCTTAAGCCCCATTTAGACTATCAGTTCAACTTCAGTTAAACTGCAAAAGATGAAGAGTTTAACTGAAAATTAACCTGAGAATGAAACTGATGGAATTCGCATCACCTTTCAGTTGAACTGAAAGATGTACTGAAACTGAAATTGATCGTCTTATTGGGGCTCTATGCAGCATCGTAGTAGTTCAAGAAAGGTCTTTGTTACTAAATTGCCTTCTTAGCTCGAAGGATTGATGAGAATAATTCTCGTTTGATTTTCGACTAGGCGTGGTGGACAAAATTGACTTCCTAGTCCATTGTTGTCTGTCCATCCATCGATGATATTTGTCTCTTCGTATTGACAACAATACTTGATCTTGCCATTGGTTACTGCTAAATCCAGTTTGACCGCATCCTTCTCTATATTCGCGCATTGTGTCTATGGCGTTATCTGCCAAGTACAATAGTGCAGAAATCACATGACAATGTGTAAAATTTGCGGTATCAAATCTTTCTGTGAGGTCGTTGCCGACCTTAATGAAACAGTGATGGTATCATCACCATTCTGCAGTAGGTAAACACTTCTCATGAACCTGTATAGTTCGCCCCTATAAATTCTATTCTTAAGCTGATGGATACCGCTTTAGATTTATCTTGGCTCTTTGTATATGACTCCATGCAATGCCTCTGTGATTACCATAGTTCAGAGAATCTCCAAACGATGTTGATGTTCCAATCCTTAAACATACTTTCACCAGATGAAATTTTGTTATTGAGTTGATTAAGTTGATTAGTTGTTAAGGTTTATTTTAGATATTGCAATCCTCATTCGGTCGATGGTAGTTTTCGATGTCCTCGCCAATTTGAAACGGCTTTCCATCTCCGTTTAACAGTCTGAAGTAGTACTGTCCCATATTCCTTTCATCGGCTGTGACTCAACTGCGAATTTTCATACTCATCTCCAAAAAAGAGAACTCTTGGCGAACAGACTTAAAAGTCCTCATAGAAAATATACCCGATCTCGGTTGCAGATGTTCCATAAATATCCCCTTCCTTTAAACCAAACATCCGAAATAAACGTACTGATTAATAAATAAATAAACAAAAATGTTTCAACTAGTCTCCCCGCTAAATAATAGCAGACACTACTTACATAGAAACACGAAAAACCGTTAAATTACAATTATCGATATTAGCCAAAATACTGTAACAACAATTAACCAGTTTAAAAATTTAAAAAAAAACCTTGAAATTATCCTTGATGTATGATGAAATCAATTTTTGCTGAACAAACGGTTTCTCGTTTATAAATTAAGGAAACCCTTACCATGTACTAGTGTGGACTGAATATTTATTCGCTTTAAATGTATATCTAGCTGTAAGCCAACTAAACATTTTACTAAATTTAATAATTTAAGTCTAGAATTAGAATTCAAAAAATAAATACAATTGCAATGTGCCGAAGCATAAAACATGTTTGCAATCATATGATTTTTTTTTTAGAGAAAAACGAATCAACGGTTTTTTTACAAAAATTATTTGGTGTTCGTATTTTGTAATGTAATAAATGAAATTTATAAATAACAAGATATGTAGTTCTAACGTTTTGTTACTTTTAGGAGTATAAGATGTTTACACCTTTCGTATTTGAAGTATTGAGGGAAATCAGTGGGAATGTATTCGACGCGCCATGGTTTCGGATCAATGATTTTGAGGAAATGTTCAAAGCACGGTGCCACCGTTTCCAGGTCGTCCAGGGTAAAAACGTATCGCTTTTCTAGCGCAATGTAAATAGTCTTCTTTCGCTTTGCATCTGTTGCGAGTATGCGATCGATAACATTGATGAAACATTCGGTTAAATCATCGTCGTAGATTACTGCAGGACAAAAGCAATAAAGATTGTAGTTCTTGTATGATTATTGGTTACGTACCATCTGCTGCTATTATGATATCACTCGACTCGATGGCACTTGTTAGTTCGGGTGGGTATTCCGACGCCTTAAAGTCATACTCAATTACATTGATTCCTGACTGAAGCAACTTACGGTTACGTTGGACGTTGTTACGTATCAAGTTTAAAATTCCGCCAATATCCACATCGGTGCAAATAACACTTTTGCAATAGATTCCTGCAGCTATACTTGTTAAGCCCACTCCTGCACCAAGTTCAAGGATTTGTTTATCAGCAAACTGTTGGCGATTATGGAAGAAGAAATCGGCTAATAGTAGAGCCCCTCGCCAAACTTGAAGCCCAACCAGTTTTAGGACTGTGGAACCGGAGTGTTCTATAGAAGGAAATGTATTTACTGTTATTACAAGTTTATTTGCATGTAATAAATGATATATGAGTTAAAAACTATTAGGGGTACCGGGCCGTGTTAAATCTTAATCTCTAAATTAGTTGCTGACATGTTTTTTTTTATATTTCTATGTTTTTCATTTTAATTGACTTCGCTTAATGCATGGTAAGTTGAGGTATTGCTTTGCAGACGTTGCATAGAAGTGGTGCCTCGTTGGTTGCTGTTTTGCATATCGATTGCATACAATTCATTTTTGTTCGTGGAATCTCTGATCGATTGTTGGATGCTGCTTCTTTTACCATCCTCTTGAATACCAACAATGAATTTTATCTGCTATTCTTAGTTCCGGAACTATTGATTGAAGTCGAATCAATCTTTCCTTCAGTACTTGATGTTGAGTTGATTTTTTTTTTCGTTCTTTTTTTGCAAAGTTGGTGAGATACCAATTGTGGGCCTTTTGTGAAGACCGAACTCTGTTAAATCCTTACTTCGTTTTGTGTTGGTATTTTTTTGTAATAAAATCTTATGGAGCGCCACTCAGAGCCATTATCAATATTTTGGTGTGTAGTCACCTATCAATCACATGGTCTTCATTGCTAGCAATTAGGCCATTCATTGTTAACTTTAAGGTGTTTTGTACCAATGTCGGATTATGAATATTAAGAGGGCGCCATTAGCAGCTCCTACAGGTAACAGAATAATAAACAACGGCGCATATGTCAGTTAGTCCTTTTAGTAACGAGTTTACTGTTTAAGCGCCTTTTTTTTCAAGTAAAATCGAATGATGAATTTTGGATGGTGAATGAGATGCATACATGTTTTGGTCGCTTGCACGCCCAGTGTTATGGCAAATATCCATCGGTCTTAATGTTTTTTCTTGTTTATCTTGTCGCAAGAAATTCATTGGGATTTCTTCGACGTTTTTAATCATGCCTTTTCTCTTTGGCGCTCTAGGTCGGGTACTGCTTATTGGGTATTCACACCATCTGGGTACTTCACCGTAGTTTCACATCATCAGTGGCTCCGATATCGCTATTTTGCAGCAATACCTGCATCTTCGTTTCCTTAAATACTACCGGGTCTACGAATGCAGATGAGTTTAGGTCGATTTCCAATGAATCTTTAATCTACACATCCCAATCCATGAATATGATATTTTTTTTATTTTCTGCTATCTAAGTGCCTGCAAAATCCTCGGCGATGGTAGAGTGGTAGAGAAATTATAATGATGCTCTTGGGATATGATGTTTCCATATTCGTAGACGACAAGAGCTACTCCGGTTTTCGATGCGTCGATTAACAAAACGATATTTAAGTGTTGCTTTGTGGTGCAAAGAGTTGAATAAAAAAACCAACAACCAAATACCTACCAAAAAGTATTTTTGTTACAAGAACAATGGAAGAGTCTAAAAACCAGGGACGACAGTTCAGCAATTGTTTCTTGACTATTGTCGCGTTCTCTTACAAAAAAAAGATGAACTTGTCGTGTTATATATCGGTATATTCCTATATCCAGCAATTAAAGTAAGAAATAAATTGCAGTCCTGCTTGATTTCAAAGGAAAATGTTACAAAAAAAAGTCTGAGACATTAATAAGGACAAGAGACCTTCTATCCGCCATTTAATTTATTAATGATCTCTCCCGAAGAAAAGCTGTTCTTGCAAGGAGACAATAATTATCGATGACAATATTGAATATTGGAAATTGGAAGCTTTAAGACTTCTATACATCGAATGTTGCATCGAATGTTATATCAATGATCTCTCCCGAAGAAAAGCTGTCCTTGCAAGGAGACAATTATCGACGACAATATTGAATATTGGAAATTGGAAGCTTTAAGACTTCTATACATCGACTGTTGCCCTAATCGATTGAATCTCCTATATTCTCTCGAATGGAAACGCAACAGATTATAGAATTGCGTCTCTTTTGAGTCATTTTACAGCTTTAAGAAACAAACTAAGCCTTTTTCATTTTATACAGAGAGATCGAATTGATTGCACTTCTGCTTGTAACTCTGACTACACATCAAGTGCTTATTTTTAACCCTTCAAGTGGTAACCATCGGGTACTGGTCTCATCCAACAGGATTTGACTTGCTAAACGACAAGCGCGAGTGTTGACAACACGACGAAAAACAGCAACACTATAAACAGCAGCTGCTTCGGCATATTCGGACAACTGTAGACTAGGAATTTCAAGGGTTAGCCAAGCCCCTTGAACAGAGATGGTGGTGGATGAACCGAAAGGCCAACGGCTACGCTCAATTCCGTAGTGGATACTTATGGCCCCGTGTCGTAGGGGTATCTAATAAATTGGAACTGGTCCTCCAGGTTGGGGGTTGCGCTTTGGTTTAACTACCCAACCATGGAAAAAACTTACGGTTAAGAAGCAACCAATAGCCTGTTGGAAAGGGTCCCAAAATAACTTGAGAAGCATAGATACTGTTAAGCAGTACCCCTACTAGTGACCTGCATTCACAAGTGTCAGACTGGAGTTAGCTTTTATTAAAAAAAGGCCCCTTCCAACTCAACAAGTATCTACCTAAAACACAGATTAATAAAATATGAAACCAAGTACAATCTCATACAAATATTGTCATTCAAACTACCCACTTACCGATTTCAATAACTCCTGGTTCCCTCCTTTGGACATTTAAGTCGCCATCCTTATCAACTGCAGTGTTCTCCTCCTTATTTGGATAATAAAATTGAAATTTCGAGACAACTCCTGCAAAAGATCCGGATATAATAAATTTACATAACACCAAGTAAACACAACAAACAAAACTACATTATGTACTTACGCCCGTTTTCACATTTAGTTGGTTGAAAATCAGTTTCACTGTAAATTTCCGATGATACTTCGTACATTATTCCAATCCAATTTGAATACAAATTTCAACCGATTTAATAAATTTTCAAACGTTTCTACTACGAGCAATAGACAGCGCAAATCAACGCTAATTTCAAATTACTCGTGTTAGGTATACGGCTCCGCTACATAATTTGTTCATCACGGCTAATGAAGTTGGTAAATCGCCAGAAAATATGTGCTTTTGTGGATTTTGAGAAAAAATATTATTCGCTTGTTTTTTGTGTACAGAATTTCTCTATTAATTCTGTGTGTGATATTGAATTTATTTATAGGCGGAAAAGAACCACTCACACATAACATCGATCTGACAACTTGTTGTCTAAATGTCAGCTGTTTGTAAACAAGTATGTCAGATGCCACTCAAGTGAAATGGTGAATATAAATAAATTCAACAGGTGGATGAGGGGAGTTTTCAGCCAGTGTGGACACTTTTAAAACTCAATATGTAGGTACTTTTCTTATAACTTTTTTTCTAAACATACCCGTTCAATAAATTCATGTAACATCTTACAAATTTATCGGAAATAGATGTGACGTGCTGGATGTTTTCGACAGCTGGCAATTTCGCATTTTCTTAGACCGTGTACCAACTGCGTTAAATGTTATTTGACATTTCTGCAGGGGTAAAGGACCGCACACAATGCGTATCTGTAGCTGAAGTTTGAATCTGAGTCAGAAAAAATGTATTTTAGGTTTCTTATTTCAAAAAATATTTTATTTTGCACCGAAATATTTTAATTAAATGTTCTGAACTAATGAATTGTGAAAATTGCGTGTGTTTCGTAAGCAAAATCAAAATTAATGATAAAAATATAAGTATTGGAGCAAGGTTCGGTTTACTCCTGTTGAAAAGTTAAAAAAACGGAAGAATAGGAGCGCTCATCATTCTTAAGAACACCACAACATCCAGGCTTCGGGCACATAGTTAAATTTCAAGCTACAACAAAAATAGGAAATATGTAAACTGAGAAATTAGTTTACAAATTTCTTATTTAGATTTGTATTCAAGACCCCAATTTATCCATGACGCAGCCTGGTTTCTTTGTCTGGATGATTTTTTTATTGTTCTTGTCGGTATATGTTGCTGCCTATTTTTGTTCATGATAGATAGAAGATATCCATCCCACTTTGTTCAGTACAGGTATGGCAATTGTCAATAATTAGCCGCTAGATGCATTTTAGCGAGCTCCTGACTCCTGAGAAGGTAAACAAAAAAAAGTCTAAAAATAGCCTCAAAAATTATTCACTGGGACTCTTTTACATAAAACTAATCGAGTGAGAGGTAAACGATGCAGAAGGAAAATATAGTCACTACAAAGTGCGATTGTGTAAAACGAGTAATATCTATGACAGCTCAACGAAAAGAAAAGCTATACGACTGACAAAAATGCCAAGTATGAAATTACGAGTATCGCAAAACCTAGAACCGATACTTGTTTTACGTAATTAAATTTCAACGAGAACGAAATCATTGCAACGATATTCATTTTATAAAATATGGCCCCAGGTTTAGAGAATATTGTTAATCTCGTGTTGTCCTGAGTTTTGCACAACCTTCTTCAGAATTAAGTTAAAGAAGTCCGGCGAAAATGCGTCACCTTTTCAGAATCCTTTTCGTTCCCGCCCTGATGGGGCAGCAAGAATTCTCCATCGTCATCCTGCACTGACGGAGAAGTTTGGGTGGTATACCAAAACGTACCATGGGTCTGTATAGTTTGTCGCTATAAACATGTATACGGCTTTGAAATCGATGAATATGGGTTGGGTTCTATTGGACCATCTTTTTTTTCAGGATCTAGCTAAGTCTGAAGATTTGATGAGCTGGCATAAAACCACACTGATACAGGGCGGTCAGCTTGTTGGTAAGCGATACACATATTCAGGCCTATCGCGAATACATTTTTACGGCAATTGTTTTCCTTGTGAGCAATGTAAATCAGATTTCTGAATGGAAACAGTTTCCCGGGAAAATTTATAGTTGTGTACAATAAATGATTTCGATTACCGAGGAATATTGTTTAATGTTCTGCATAAAATGGAGAATTTGTTTCATAAGAAATTCTTCATTAATGAAGCTTCGAATACAATATCAAACCACGACTTCGAACATTCTTTGTTCTCCAAAGCAATTCCCAAAACTATTTAAATTAAAAAATAAGTAAAACAACCCACATTTAACATTAAGAATCCATTTTTTTCAGATTTTCTTTATTTCCGCCAAAACATTTAACATTACATCAATTGTTCTCCGTTTCGTAAATTGTTGTTTGCTTGCTATTTTTTTCTTAGAATCCGCTGTACTTATTTGTTTTTACTAAATAAGTTTTATTTACCGAACAATTGAAGAAAAATACAATTTCATTGTGTCAGCCTGGGATGTAAAATTAAAAAAATTTATATTCACGAGTACAAAAAAAAAAAAAAATACAGGCAGCGACTGCAACATTTTCTTTGCACTTCAAGGAAACCAAAAATAATAATTCGTTACATGGAGATTTTTTTCTGTCGTTAAATACTTGGGCAATTGTTAAGTAAAAGTAATTCAATGACTTGCCTGCATTAAATTAGTTATGGTTTGTGGAGTGAGAATGGTGAACTGGTGAGAATTTTAATAGGAATACAAGTTAACACTTTGTTTGGTAAGAATATTCGTTTTGTTTATCTTGTATACTTTAATCCTTTGCACATTTAAATGTATCTTAAGTATTTATTTTATTCAATGTACTGTGTAAAAACCTAATCTGCTGTTTGTTGTTATATTTGCGTATGCAATAATGATATCAGCAATGATCGCAGCGATTAATCACATAATTTTTTTTTTGTTTTCTCGTCAAACAGAGCCGAAATGTTTTTTTTTTTTTAAATATATTATGATAGGAAGGAATCATATATATTTATACATATATATAATCTTGGTTTAAATTATAATGAAGAATTTAATTTAGTTAAAGTATTCTTGAAATTAGAAAAGCAAAAATAAATAAATAAATTTCTACTCAACGTCCATCGTTGAGTCTTCTGGAATATTACTATTTGTTTTAGCGTCATCCTTCTTTTCTTGGTTAGCTTCACCGTTCTGGGGTTGCGATTGGTCGGTCGTCTTGGTTGTTGGGGTTGGTGGTTTTGGTTTTGGGCGGTTAACGACGGAGTTTACACAAGCGCTCAGCGTTTGTGATTCTTGGCGGATCTCGCTTACTTTCACGGGACTGTCGAAGGTGCGTGGTGTTTGGGTAAACTTGGCCAATGCACTTTGTAGCCACTTTTCCGCTTTGTCGGTTGCTTCCGAAATGTTGATGAATTCAGTTTCGGTCAAGTGGTCGTATTTGGATGAACCGGAACGGAATTCATTGACTGCTGAACGGGCATAGTCAATGGTTTTCCTGAGTTCGTCGAACGCCAAGGGTGCATTCTCATAGTTTTGACTACGTTCTTTGATTGGGTCGGTTTGGCTGTGCAAGCCAGTCAATTTGGCGACATAGGTATCGCGATCGCAGTTCTCACCGTCTTCGTACAACCAGTTTTCGAGATCATTCAGCTGGCGGCAGATACCCTCACGATCAGTTTCGGCTACATAACGTTCTAGCGGTCCGCCCTAGTAAACGATAGTGTTTTTGTAAAAGTTTTACACATGTTGTAATGGATTTATAGTAGGGATTTATATAGGGAAACAAATCTTGAGAATAAAGGATTATGACACATTTTTTACATGGACGATCATAATCCCATTAATTTCAAAAGAAATGTCTTCCATGCTCTCAAAGTGTTTGTTTTCATTAACTCATTCTATTGATATATCTTACCTGCAATTTATTCCTCATATCATAGACGAACTCTTCAAGGGCGTTACGTGCATCAACACGCTCTGTTTCCTTAGCGTCATTGGCAATCATTTTACTCTCCTGCTGGACGTAATTGGCCAAATCAGCTGCTGAGAAACCGTGAGTCTTCGCATCGATTGGTAGTTCAGTAAACTTGCTTGTCTTCTTTTTCTTATCGGTGCCCTAAAATATTTTTGAAAAATCATTAATAAAAGTACCCCGAGAACAAATAAACAATTTATGGTTCTAGGAAAATGATAATGATTTATATTTTACACACAGGTTAATTTATGAGTTAGTTAAGGTAAATTTTTGAATGTGTTTGCAAGTGGACAAATAAAATTATTGCTGCTTCTTTGGTTAATTGTTTTAAATTGATGTACAATCGTTTTTGGATCAACGATGTTATGCAATCAATAATACCGTTGATTATATTACAGAATAGAGAACTCTGAAAGGACGGATTGACCAACAACATTTTTATTAGAAGGCATAAATCCTAATAAATCGCTTAACCAGCGTAAAACCTATCGATAAAGTCAACTCGCTATGTATGTACTTCTTTGAGGTGCGATTACAATTAATAATTGTTCGCCAAAGTTTATCAAAAAAAAAAAAAAAAACTACAGACATTGCATGACAGATTTTTCGGTGTGCCTTTCCATTGAGCGAAATGTGCAAACATTGTATTCACCCTCATCCTAATAAAATCGCTTGTGGTTTAGGTATTTGAATACCTAAAATAGTTTCCATACGCGGCACATATTCATGAGATTCAACTCAAAACTAACATAGGCAACACAGGAACCCAATCCAGAAGTAGAGGAAACAAAAACCCCGCGTAGAAAAAATGAGAATACACTGTTTGTCGCCTCGCCTAATGGAAATCAAGGACTCGTGTCAAGAAAACAACTAGCCCGTCGTTTATAATGAGTACCTAACAGAATTCTCCAACTACGAATGCATTAATAGAGTGTAAGAAACCATGTACTGCCTGCGGGAAAAGTGCAATGAATTCCAAGTCATGATTGATCATCATTTCATCGACTACAAGGTCGCATATGATGGCATTGCCTGGAATGTAATGACTGAATTTGGAATACGGACAACACTTATCCATCCTTTGTTCCCAGCCCAATATCCAAACTTTTCTCTTCGGGAAGTGTGTTAGACAAAAGCTATTCCTTGACATCTGAAAGTATCAACTGTGGAGTTTTAAAAAGTGATGTGGTGGTAGCAATTGGTGTAATATGCAAAAAGCTTTATAAAATGCTCTTGAAAGTAAGCATTGATTGTGAAACAGCGAATTTTATGTCAAATCCTGAGTCACTTGATTTGTGGCTCTGTCGTCTTGGACACATGTGCATTGGTCAAGAAAGAAATTTGCTAAAACAACGTGACATTGAGTTCGTTGACGATTTTTTTTTTTTTCTGTGACGCATGTGCGATAGGTGAGATGCATAGGTCTCCGTTTACCAAACGTTTGACTAGAGCGAAAGAACCAGGAGTTGTCATACACAGTGATCTGTGTGGCCCCATGCAGAACAAATCACTTGGATGATCAAGCCGAGATATTAAGACTCTAAAGTCAGATAATGGGTTGGAGTACAAAAACCAAACTTTGGAAAACATTCTTTCAAAACGTGGAATTCATTGAAATTGACATCACAGTATTTCGTACATGAATTCAACAAAATACAGACACATAACAGTACTGACGACTGAGGCCATCGGTTGACGTGGAATTCAACACCATTATTCAGTGCCGTATACACCCGAACAAAATGGTAGGGCTGAAAGACACGAGATGGCACAAAACAACATATAACTACGGGACTTTGTCTATCTCGACTCTGTTATATACATTGACAACAGCATTCCATCTAAAATAAAACTGTATCGTCGGACGAAAAAGACAATTCAGTAGTAAAGCCCTAACTTGAACTACTAAAGAGATCCTAGAGAAGACCCCAAACATCCCAGTACTGCTCTACGGCGCTGAGTCATGAACCTTGTCAAAGTTGGATGAAGAAATCCTTAGTCGATCTGAGGGAAAATTCTTTGGAAAACTCTTCGGTCCCATTTGTGTTGACGGGCTATGTAGACGATGATTCAACCATATACTATACGAGCTATACAGCGACATGCCCCTACTCAAAAAAAAAAAGTCTGCATTGCACGTTTAAGATGGCTGAGTTGTTCTTGGAGTCTCTACATCAGAGTCAATAGCAACACTACAAATAGCATAGCAGTGCGAGATGTGAATTTGATGAAGACTAAACCTTGGAAACCGTCTATGGTTAGATAAATAAGGGTTGAATGTCTAATCATGGTTAAGCGAAATCTAGACGGTGGCAAAGAAATATTGGAAACCCACAAAATACGAATCTTCCGAGCGACAGTCTCCGGACCTGATTCATACTCACAACTACTTATGTGGCATGTGTACTTCCTCCACGTTGCCCTACTGTTTATGACGGATCGGGTCTGACCGGCTGGGGTGAGAATAGCTTTTCTTGACACTACTGGATTGATTTGATAGATAATCGCGAGCGGAAGGCCAGTGGAAAAAAACAGATGGGTATTGCTACAGCTGGTAATTGAATCCAGAACATCTGCACGACAGTTTATCGCGACACTGACTCCGTCATATTGGGCACCTAACAAATATCCAGCGTATTTTAGATCCTTTTGGTGGGCAGAGCGAATGGAGGGAAAGAAAGTTCAACTTTGAACTTTTAGTTCAACTGTGAACTTTTAGTTGCACCAAATTGTGGATGTAGTCGAACAGGTGAAAATACGCCGACTACATTGGCTCGAACATATTGAACGAATGGCATTGACATCACAGTACATCGCATATGAATACAACGAACTACAGACACGTAACAGGACTGGCGACTGAGGCCATCGGCTGGGGAACAAATGAAATGAATAATATTAGCATAGGTCAAGAATTGAAAGAAGTCCCCTAGCCCAGCGACGACGGGGAGTTCTGATTTCAGAATCAAATAACAGCAGATGCCAGGCCTGATAGCATGAAGTGGAATAAATGGAAGCAATGTTACTAGGCCCCTTCTTAGTATATTGTTCTGTTATCTCCATTTCGGTAGCGATATACAATTTACTTCTTTCGAATATCAAAACGATTGCCAATTCACAAGCGTAGGTGAAGTGGAAGTGGCTGCACGCAATGCGCGTGCACACTTAGACCAAAAAGGTCCGCTGTGGTACGACGTGGATCTGAGCTGAGTATGTAGCATAGGAGGTTTCGGACATTGATATTAGCCAGCTCAATAAAATTATCAAAGACATAGTTTCTCCCTTTTCTCGGAGAGAGCTGGACAAGGGCGGAGATAGCGACGAATACTTTTTTCCTCTTCTGCAGCATCTACAGAAGTCATTTGTAAAGAGGTCCCGCCTTTTTGCGTGTATGTCTTGTCTATAAATACACCGATTATAGTGCTGATGATCTCAGAAGGTGAGGAATACTTTCCTCCTCTTCAGCAGCTTCTACAGAAATCATTTGTAAAGAGGACCGGTCTTTTTGCGCGTATATCTATAAGGACACCAATTATAGTGCTGATGTTTGACGGAGCGCCTATGACTATGGTTTGGCCAGGGTTGCCTGGATATTTGACACGTGTTGCCGTTTAAAAATCTGCGGTTGGCTTTCTTAATCGCATCTAGTTTGATCTGCAATTTACATGTAGCGATGGGCATACCTAATATATATACTGGCGGTTGAATGTGAAAGGTTGTCTGTCAATCTCATCCGCCTTGCAGTACCCTGGTATGTCTCTATGGTCTGGCATCCAAAAGAGGTAAATGTTGAAATGCTCTGCCGTCTCATTAAGGGATAGTCGGCATTCGTGGGCTATTTCAAAAGCGTAACAAAGAGTAATTTCAAATTGAAACGACTTTTGGAAATAAATAAAGAGTATCGAAAAGCTTATTTGAAAGAAGTTTCTGCTCGAACTTACAAGTAAAAACTAATCAAAAACAAGTAAAAACTGGCAACACAAACCGTTGAATGACCAGAAATGGTCCGTTTAGGAAGGCTGTGGTAAGAATCCACTCCCGCCGACGAGGTAGCGAGCGGAGGATCATGCCTAGCCGCAAGATGGCTAGACACCCCATCTATCAATCTGCCCGGACTGGCCTAAGGGTCCTGTTACCTTGGGTCATAAGGGTGGAGGAAGTTATTAGGAGGATCAACACCTACTGTGAGTTCCGCGCGCTTTTTGAGAGATGGCGAGGAGTGAGCGTGGTCAGACCATCACCAGCACGGTCGGCACTATCGGTTATGGACTAGCCACTTCCTATTTCGACATCTGCTCACTATGTGTCACTCTCAAGGCGGGATGAGCGTTAGGGTTACGTTACAAGGCATAACATGGTACGTGTATTGCAAACCCATCCGAGAAGTAAACAATTTCTACAATGTTGGAGACTACATTTTGTAGATATTGAGCAACAGAACCACACATTTGTTCTCTGCGTCAGTATTTTTCAAGAAAGTTGAGGAAATGTTAAGCGTTTCGGCTTAATATAGATCGTATCAAGTCCCTGGGGGCATAAGGTATATGAATAGCAATAAACCGTATAATATACACAACATTCTATGTAAAAACTATTAATCCAAAGAAGCAGCACAGTATACTTTGTTGTATTAGAAATAAAAAAAGAAATATTATTATTTTTTAAAGAATCCAGCTCCGAAATACCCACCCCGAATGGATCCACTTTACATTTCGAACAACAAAACATAAGGTTTCTTACATGATAAACAATTACATTTACTTGAAATGCCAATCAGCCCTTCACCAATTTCTTATTTCCACATAAAATGAATGCATGTTATGATATAAAGCGCATCACTTTATAATAAATAACAATTAAGTAACAAATTTAAATAGTATACTCTGCTAGCAAATGGTGTTTATTTTTTCAATGCCTTTATAAGCTTTCAAAATGTTTTTTTTTTTTTTTTTCAATTAAAGCCATCAGTTAAAATAAGGAACCAACGATAAAAGTTTAAAAAAAAACACATAGAACGTCTTAATGTTTTTTTGAAATAAAACATAAAATTGTATACAACACTGAGAGAGAGAAAAAGAGACAGGTAAATAGAAATATTTGGCATTTTTTTAATGTAAGCATTATTCTGAAAACAAATATAAATCGTTTTTACTTTGTGGAGCACACAGGGTAGGCACATGAGCGGTCTTCTTTTTCTGTGTTTAAAATTCATATGAAAACAAATCCAATTTCGATTTACAGTAAAGAACACAATAAATATAAAAAAGACAACTGTATAAAGTATCATTGTCCGCAAAAAAATTTACACAGGGAAGTAAAAAAAATACAAACAATATTATTCCAGAAAAACACAAGAGGAGAAATCGATTTTGCTTGCTGTCTTATTTTTTTTTTTAAATTGCATTTAACGGATTTAATGATTTCACACGGAAATAAGATGGCAAAAAATTTTAACATTTCATTTCACTTGTTTTTTTCTGTGTTTCTGAATTTATGATTTTTTTTTTTGTTTTGTTTTTGTATCTAAGCACACGTACCGAAGTAAACCATCCCTTGACCCGCTGGGCCCACCCTTGTCCTCCTGGTGATGAGGCTGTTGGCGAATCTCTACTACCATCATCATTATCATTACATTCCTACACAACAATGACAATAACACACAATAGTATACATAATTTGTTGTACTCATTTGTCGTCTGTTTTTAATAAATTAGTTTGGATTTTTTTCTAATATCATTTTGAGTAAACTCTCTAAAAAGCTCTTCAGAATTAAGCAATCAAAATAATAAAAAGAACATTGGAAGTGTAAAAAAAAAATAAAAGAAGCTCACTTACCTCCTGGGACACTTCCATGGGTTCACCAGTGGGTGCAGCGGGGGTTGGTGCTTGATCGCCAGATTGTTGTTCCTCTGTTGGTTGTGCATCATCGAGTTCCTTCTTTTCGACCAATAATGCACTTGAGATCAAGACGATACCATGGTGATTGATGCGTACTTTAACTTTGACTTCTTGTAGTTCGCCCTTCTCGTTGGGCTTGACATCCTTAATCATCCATTTGCCGATAATCGAGTCTGGATATGGGATTTGTTGGGCATATTGAACTGTCATGTTGAATGGCTCCTTGCGGTTTAATGTAAGCATTCGACTGAATGGAGCCGCATGGAAAGCTGGAAATACTTCAATCTCTCCACCGGTTAGGGAACCTTCTGGCTCCCAGATTACTTTGACGGCATAGTTTTGAATGTCGGTGACACCGAATTCCCGAACACGCACTGCTGGAGACATGATGGCACATTGCAGAGCTGCACCACGGGAAACGGATTCATCCTGATTTAAAGTTGTGCTGGCTGTTTTGCCAAAGGTCTGGAAGAGTAAAGAATTTATGAATTAAATTAACACTTAAAGTAAAGTTTGAGAAGTGGGAAGGGCTTGGTGAACATGCACGAAATGGAATGATTGACACCAGATGCAATCGTAATAAGGAACTTTCTAGGCAGGTAGCACTCGTAGGATCCACTATACTTAAGGGTTTTTCAATAAGAGCGCTACAAACGTTTTTTTTTTTTTTTTTAAACAAAAACGGTTTTGGATATCAATGAAATTCTTTATTCCTGTGAAAGTACATTCGATGCCATTATGTATGGAAGTCGATTTCTTTTGCATGGCCACCACGGGCACGCTTGCAGAAGTCCAGACGCTGAACCCAATATTCGACGGTTTTCAAGCATAAATCGGCCGATACTGCTGCGATTTCACGTTCGATATTCGTACGAAGTTCATCAATCGTAGCTGGCTTGTTGGCATAGACCATAGACTTGACGTAGCCCCACAGGACATAGTCTAACGGCGTCAATTCGCACGACCGAGGCGGCCAAGCGGCTGGACCATTTCGTGAGATAACACGTTCTCCAAACTTGGTTTCCAATAAATTGATTGTGGCATTCGTTGTGTGGCTTGTGGCGCCGTCCTGTTGGAACCACATGTCCTCCAAGTCCATATCATCCAATTGGGGCCAAAAATATTTGGTTATCATTGAGCGGCAGCGATTCCCATTCACAGTAACGTCCCGGTCTTGAACATAACGGAAGAAGTGACGCCGCCGGCCCATAAACCACATCAAACCGTTATTTTTTTCGGATGCAATGATGACTCATGGAGTACGTGTGGATTGCTGCCTGACCAATACCGCATGTTTTATTTATTGACGAAGCCATTCAGCCAGAAATGAGAATCATCGCTGAAGATGATTTTTCGATGAAAATCCGAATCATTTTCAAGTTGTAGCTCAGCCCAATTCACGAGCATACGACGCTTCTGGAGGTCAAGCGGCTTCAGTTCTTGCTTCAATTTAATCTTGTAAGGATGTAGGCCAAGATCTTTTCGCAAAATTCGCCACAACGACGTCACAGAGATGCCCAACGCTTGAAAAGGACGTGTGAGAGACACATTTGGGCTTTCTTCAACTGAAGCCTCAGCAGCAGCAATATTTTCGACACTACGGGCACTTCTTTGCCTCACTGGCACGGGAACATTTTATACTGTGCCTGTGGATTCAAATTTTTCCACTAGAAGCTTAATTGTTGATCTGCTAGGACGATTATGAAGACCATAAATTGGACGTAGCGCTCTTAACGTTGAGGCCACTGACTCCGAATTTCGGTTGTAAATTTTAATAATTTCGACTCGTTGTTGGATCGTATCCATCATGAAATGGCAAACTTTACTGAAGAGAAATGTCAAAAGAGCGGCGAGGAATATGGCGTCGTTTGCTGTCCCTGTAGCTCAACTTTTGTAGCGTCCCTGTTGAAAAACCCGATACATATTGTTCGTCCAATTCTTGCTAAAGATTTGTTATAACAGAAACCTTATGAGACAGATGGAACAACTCGCAGCAGTCTTTACTTTGGTTCCAAGTGTTTCCAAGTGTTTTTAAAACTAAATAAAATTAGGGCTCACAAATTAATTGAATATGGATTAACTAGGACAAACTTTAGTATTACATACTTTCAAAGAGCCGCTCCTTACCACAAAAACGTATCCGACAATACAGATTATTCATCTTTTAGCATGACAGTGTTAATATGTTAGCGAAAACGGTATTAAAAAAATAACTTAATTCGTAAGAAAAAAAATTCAACAATCCTGTGTACGGAAATAATCATGATTTCAAAGCTATGAGTGAGTGGATGTATATCTTATTATTGACAAGTGGCAAGTGTTTTCATAACACAATTGGTGCGATTATGCCATTTTAGTTGAAGTAATGAGAGCACCCTACCTCGATGCAAATAAAAAATGCAATCTGGCTCTTAAGATTCTAAATTGAACGCACGATGTAACTTATACTTCTGTGATTAAACGCTACGCCGACTAATTACCCGTCCAAATCTGTGTATACCACCATAAACAATCACAATCAATAATGAGAACCAATAAATCATTACCCTTCTTCAAAACAACTGCCAATAAACATGAACGTTATCAGGATCGCATACACAACAGGGTTATTTCATTCGTACTCCCATTCTAAACATCCCCTCATACTATAAATAAACTCCCTACCACTTATAATAAATTTAATTGAGAACACTCATCGCACCATGGCACTTGGCCAATGCAAAACGATCTAAATACGATCGACTTATTTTGATTTTAAAGAGGGCATTACATATTTCCATTCTTACCTGCTCAATCAATGTCTTAATAGATGGAATACGGGAGCTTCCTCCGACAATTTCCACAGAATGAATCTCATCAAGAGATAATTTCGATTCCTGCAGACACTTCCTTAGTGTGACATCGACACGTTCAAACAAATGGGCACAAAGCTCCTCCATTGTTGATCGTTGCATACTCGAATGTACATCGACATCATTCATGAAACATTCAATGTTCAGTGGTAATTTTGTACTGTTTGCAGACATTTGTTTCTTGATTTTTTCGATTTCGGTGATGAGTCGCAAGTAGGCCCTGGCATTTGTTTTTGCATTAAGTTTGTATTTCTCTTGGAATTCCTCAGCAAAATAGTCTGCAAGGACATGATCAAAGTCCCGTCCACCGATTTGATCCCATGTGCTGGCTAGCATCTTTAGTTTCCCCTTGGTAAATGCACAAACACTGACCTGCAGTGACGAATGACCACAATCGACGAACACAACATTGCGTGGCTTGTCCTCTGGTAGATCCTGCTTATAGAAACCGTATGACAGAGCTGTTGCTGTTGTTTCGTTCATCAAACGAAGAACATTGAGACCGGCAATGTTGGCTGCATCCAACAATGCCTTACGCTCGGCGTTTGTGTAATAAATGGGGCAAGTAATTACACAATCGTTTACCTAGAAATAATAACAAGACAAATGTAAAAAGATGATAAGACATGAATTATTTACAAAATTTACCTGAGCCTGCAATGCATCAATAGATGTCTCCTTTAGCTTTGTGAAAAGCATCGCAGTTAGCTGCTCAGGCGAAAAAAGTTGATCCTGATCAAGATAGTTGACACGAATGCCAATGCCGCCATCTGGTTTTTGTTCTACTTTATATGGAATGGTAGTGAGTTCACGTTGCACATGTGGATCGTTAAATTTACGCCCCAATAAACGCTTGAATCCACCGACTGTGTTTTTCATGTTTGTGACCTGTTGATTTCTGGCCGCAACGCCGATGATACGCTTCTTGCCATCGAAGGCAACACATGATCTGCAAGACAATAAAATTGGTGGGTTATTAAAAATAAGGAAACAGGACGATTTTATGATGGTTATAGGATACAAATCCTATATAAAAAAAAAAAAGCACATGGAACGTAGGTTTTAAGTATTTTATTCCCATCATATGGTTCACTTTGTGTCAACCACTCGATTCGATGTGTTCATTACCATATTTAGACATCGATTGATTTACTGGTTATTTTTATACACGTTCCACTGACAGGTGATGGTGTTGGTAATGCCGGCAAAGCGTAGAATTACGTAATAGTACTGATTAAGGAATGAACATGCCGACCAAACAAATAAGAGAGCAACATGCAATGTCAATTACCGCAGATGTAATGGGAGTCAACACCCAATGCGTGATTGCAAACAATTAAAGAATGACCAGACATTGCTAGAAAAACCCATACGTGAGCAATATGGATATAGATCTTTCAGTTGCTCCAACCTAATGGAATTTTAACCCAAACATGAAAGAAAGTACAAGCTTCATTGTTGGAATTGATCCTTTCAGTGGATTACACAAATCACATCAAATACACCAAGGGGTTACCATCCACGCTGCTCCGAAAACTACATGCATTTATATTTTATGTATGTATATCAAAGTCTAGCGTTTCTAGCTCTGTTGAAGAACTAATGCAAGCATAGATAAGGGGCGATATGGCTATACCGTCTTCAGCCTGCAGCCATTATTAGTACAGTAGACATATCAAAGGCAAGTACGTAGGTCTCATTTAATTAGTCCTTTATATATCACACATATGCAACGACTGTTAGTAAGGTCTTATCTCCTGTACTCGTGTATCAAACTTTAACTTCCTCTCAATGGCGTGTGCTATCCGCCAAGAAATTCTTGTAACCCAAGATTCTCTTGACAGGAATAGGGCCTAGCATTCATTTATCGAACTTTCACTAGATGAACTTCAGATTTAAGCGTATTTCGAATTTATTTTAGCGTTCCTGTTGCAACGAGCTCTACTGCAGGTGACTGTCATTCTATCTAATTACTTTTGTGTTAATAATTTCGAACCAAACAAAGGAAGTTCAAACTGTTATACCAGTATCAATAAATAAGCTAATCGCTGAATAACAAAGCTGCTTTCCTCATAAGAAATACGCTTGCAATTGTTTAAAGTTAGTCACCGATTAGGTATAGCTACCAAGAGTTTTTTGTGTTTATAGTTCTCTCTGGTGAGACGAACTTATAACGTTTAAA
Organism: Rhingia rostrata; assembly: GCA_949824845.1. Taxonomy (NCBI): domain Eukaryota; kingdom Metazoa; phylum Arthropoda; class Insecta; order Diptera; family Syrphidae; genus Rhingia; species Rhingia rostrata. Next base: position 89,898,164 of record OX463757.1, on the reverse strand, counting down.
GAGCACCTCGAGATGATGCTATTGACCCTGCTCGTGAATGGGTGCATAATCGTATATTCATGAAGAGTAGAAATACTCTTGGAAGTTTGTTCTATTGTTAGCTTGATCTGTAAAAAAGAGTTTTGGTATTGTGGTGTTTGCCTTATTGGCGTCTTATTGGTATATGGAATACGTGCGTATAACTTGCAACTGCGTGACTTGCAGGTAACGATGATTTCGATAAGCACATTTAAGCATCTGCAGTGAGAGTAACTGTCAACCCGAATGTAACAACACACACTTTTTCCACTGTACCACTTCTTGCCGAAGTTCTGACAAATATCAGTATACCACTGTCATGAGAAGTTTCTCAAATTTTCTATAAAAATTCGACGTCAGACAAAAGGTCCTCTTCTCACAAACAGTCTGGACGAGCTATATATTTTTTTTTTTAAAGACGAGCGTTTACTCGTCATTGAATAGAGTTCAGTATGTTCGTGCAGGTTTTGAGATAAACCTCCAAATATAAGATAAGCTTTACTCCCGCAATCAAATAACAAATAAATGTTCAAACCAATAAAGACACAATTTCTATCAATTATGTCTAGGAAAACTTAAACGGACAAGAGTTGCGCATATTACTCCAAATACCTATTTTTTGACAAGAAAAGTCGGGACCGAAAAAAGCTAAAGACTGCGGGTTTGGGGAGATTTTGTATGTTTATCAAGACCAAGCTTAATAGGATTAAAAAGTGTACGAGTAATATTGACAGCGAGTTTTGCATTTGAATACAAACCCATTATTGACCATTTTTACTCTTCATAAATTATTTTTGTTGGTGAATTTCTGAGTACAGAACAATACCAACTATCGACAATAGCAATTCTCAAACCCATCTACATTACCCACCCAACAAAAGTCTTTTAAAAACAAGAAACAAGTGAAAGCATAAGTATTTTGACTTTTGATGAAGCATCTTAACCGTTTGTGAATACAAAAAAAAAATGATTCAAACACCCACAATATAATATCATTCATGATTCACAATGGAAACCTCCAACAAGACGATCTAAATATGGAAAAACCTGTTCACAAGTTTGTATCTTTCTTATAAAAAAAAGAACAATGTTTCAAACATGGCGTTCTTTTTAAAATATCATTTGCCGACGACCCAACTGTAGGTGAACTATATTTCAGTTAGCATGTATATAACCAAATAATTATACTGTCTGTGATAATAAATGTGTGCTATGTGTGTAGATGAATCAGAAGAATTAGTCGACGACCTGTGATTATTTAGAAATATCGACGGACATAGTATATTACGTATGTGTATCTCAGTCTTGAGAGAGAGAAAGTGCAAATGTGGGCGCAATTAATACGATAAGTGTCAGCCGCAATGATTTAAACACGCATAGATGAATCTATTAATAATATTTTTTTGATTGCCTTCCATACGATTCCTAATTTTTTTTTTTTTTTTTGTATTTTACGTACAAGCAACGATGTTGTTGACTTTTCTCTAATTAGTGGTGATGGAAAAAACGTTTTTCTTAATGTTTATGTGTTCTAAGCTAAACAACCAGGGAAACCGTCTGAAGAGACACCTTTTTCTTGGTCAAAGTTAGAAAGATTACCGACAGTATATTTTTAAAAGCTCACAAGAGGCTGTTCCCGAACAGCAAAAATTAAAAAAATTAAAAATTTCTTAGAGTGGTGGTAAATTTTCTTAGAGAGAACAAAATTTACCAAAAAGTAAGGTAATGAGGTTAATAAACAATGGCTGTGTTCCGCATTTCCGATTAAGATGTCTTTAATGCAGCTCTTTAATGAGAATGGAGCTTCATGTAAGACACACTCAGCTTTAACTGAATAGACGCTACATGGAGGTATGGGGTTCATTTAATCCAAATATTAAACGTGAATTCATAATTTCTTGTTGCTGACAGTTTGTCTACGATGTTTGTCTACGAATAATTCTAAATGAACCGTTATTTTTTCTCTGGATCTCTTCCAAATCATTCCATATGGCAAAATTAATCTTTTTTTTTGATTCAATAAGCACAAATAATGAAACTACAAAAAGCAGTTAATGGAATCCAACAAAACACGTTTTTCTTAAATAAATTATTTCATTGCTTGATTCTAGTGGTGTGAGCTACACCTCCTTTATTCATAATAAATTCAAAAATTCGATGCGGCATTGAATTGTAAAGTGCCTTTAAGGAATCCATTGAAATTTATTTCCAGGCTAATTTAATAACTTCAATACAAGATTGTTTGTCTTCAAATTGATGGCCAGACTCATACACTTTTTGGACTAAACATCAACATACGTACTCAATAAGGTTCAGTAATGTAATGTTCAGAAATAATATTCCATTAAAAGATATTGCAGCCATTTTTTGCTGTTTACAACTTAAGTTCAACTAGTAGCTTACTGCTCCCCATACCATAACACCACCTTCTCGAAGATGATGATAAATATATATATGTATTATAATTATAAAGTGGCGCTACAGTCCGGAATGAACCTGATCCTCACCCAACATTCTTCTTCAATTAGCCCGGTCCTTAGCTAACTGCCTCCAGTTGCGCACTCCAAGTTGGTTGGAGTCGGTTTCTACTTGTGCTCGCCACTGCGTCCGACGTCTGGCTGGGAATCGAAGAATCTATAGCCCGTCAACGCAAACGGACCGAAGATTTTTCGAAGAATTTTCCTCTCAAATCCACCAAAGATTTCTTCATCCGCTTTTGAGACGGTCCATGCTTCATCGCCTTAGAGCAGGACTGGGATGATCAGGGTCTTACATAGAATCTCCTTAGTAGTTCGAGTAAGGGCTTTGATACTGAATTGCCTTTTTAGCACGAAGAAACAATCCTCTCAGGAATTATATTGAAGAAGTCACATGACAGCGCATCGCCTTGCCTAAATCCTTTTTTGGTTCTCTCGTCATTGGGTAAAAACTACTTGAAATCCGCAAACGCTTCAGCATGTCAGAGAGCCATGGAACACAGCAACAGCAACGTTAGGAATCGTTCTAAATTTGCGTTCCTAGTAAGCAAAAATAAATAAATGCATCAAGTCGAGAATTGCGAATGGATACCCAACGCCATTACTCACATTCTTTGACCTAAATGGTCAACGCATTAGAGAAAAACTAACCGATATGAATTTGACAGTTAGATCATGTTGGTTGATGTATGGACTGTAACACACAACATCTCAAAAAATTCAAAATTCACTCAGGATTACATATTTCTTAATTGGCCATAATAATAATATTTTCTTGTAGGAGGTACCTATGTAACCTAACTAAATAAGTTCTTAAAGGTTGAGCAAAAGCTTTTGTTTTCCGCCCCACATAAGACACAGCCCGGCTTTTATTGATGTGTAAACTTAGGTTTTAAAAAATGGTTACTTCCTTAGAATGGTATAATACCTGCCGTGAGGTTAATATATTTACTAGACTTATGCAGGACGACGGACCAATATTTAAAAAAATTAAGTAAGCAAAGATTCCGTTAGAAGAAAACCTATAATTGTTGAATGATTATATAATTTCTTCTGTTGAAAGTACATACATACCTAATTAACAGACAGGTAGAAACCTATATACATTCCATTTAATTGTCATTAATAAATCTCCTAAAAACTGAATTCGATAATTTACCTAAAAAAAATGTCTCACTACGACTGCATTTTGGAAAAAAATCAATAAAACCCAATCTGGTCAGAAAAATATTTCCACGATTTGCTTAACGCATTAAATGCTTGAAACAGCCTAAAATACAAAAGTAGGTTAGACCCATGATACACCACTTTTTAAGAAACCCTTAATAAAGCCATATACATTCAGTGCATATACAAGTATCCATGGAAATTAGTGTGGCAACACGTTTCTAGAATTGTCCAGAGTAAAAGACATTACGTCGGAATAATAATAAAGGCAAGGCACATAAAACTCCATGCGCCTTGCTAGTCATCAAAAGCCGAAACCCAACAACAATTTATTGAAATTCGTGAGAAAAACGTCAAACAAAAAAAAATCCAGCGCAACAAACATGACAACGGCAAAATCGAAACATCTAGAAACTTCTTTTCCCAGAGATCGCATTGGGTTAGAGAGAGAAAACTCTCCTCACCAAACATCTGTTTTGCTTTTGACCACGAAAAGAGCAGAACAGAAAATCAATAGGCACCTGCACTGCAACTGGAATAATTAAATAAAACTCAATCCCCAATAAAACAAAGATTTCTGCGAAAGTCCTAAGAGGGGTGCATCGATTAATATGCAACCCGATATAAAGAATTTGGCATAAATACAACAAGCATGACACTGTACCTACTAACTTCTAGTATGTACTGACATTTTTTGTAGGTTAAGTACGAAAAAAAGCGTTCAATTCATGCCGTTTCTCATTGGACGAGCGAACCACTAGCGAATGTGAATTCATGTGGACAAGGGAAAGGGCACTACAATACCCATGTGGAGGTTATGAAACCGCGATAAAAAAATGTGTTAAATATTCCATTTGAAATAATATACTCCATGTATATACAACATGAGGTAGTTTCCATCTCTAATTGTGAAACTTTTGTAAAATATTTAATTACTTATGTACTTACGGTGTTGCTCGTAGACTATAGTCGTTGGCCAAAGTCTCGATCCCTCCAGCTTTGGCGGCCGCAACATAACACGACTCGTTACCAAAATCAATTCCAATCACAGACATTTTCTTTGATTATTGATCTTTTTTTTCACTATTCCTCAACTTTAGAGAGCGAATAACTATTTCTTATTGTTGTTGCAAGTATCAGTTCTAAAAAATGAGAAAAATCTAATATTCTGTAAGACAACGCACTTTTTCACTGCTCTAAACGCCCGTACAATTGAAACGAAAACTGGAAAAATCTTTTCACATGTATTATATATGCGTAATATATGTATATAATTTCCAATTAAAAATATTCACCGCAAAACGTCAAGTTAAGAGGAAATGTGTGAAGACTTTCGATTGGGGGAGGTTGGTGAAAAAATTATGAGGACAAGATTTTTGTTCGTTTCGTTTCAATTGTACGTTTATTATTTGTCGGATTTGTTCGGATGAAAAAAAAAGAAACAAAATCTTATTCAACACACAGAACGATCATCTAACCTATTTTCTTTGTTTTAAAAGCAGTAGAATGGTTTATTGAATTTCAATTGTTAATGCAAAAATCGACTTCGACGTTCCTGATGTGGGAAAATATCTTTTCTACAGCGCGTTTCAATTTCAACTGAACGAAATGGCTTTGGGTTTTTGAGTTTTGCTATACGGTTGGCTTGAGTTTGACGGAGACAGCAGTATACTGCGCACATTTTTCTAGAAACGTAGATGGCGCCTTAGATAATAGGAAGTATATTTATCGAACGGGATTCGTTAAATTCCAGGTATAGGGTGGGCCAAATATGACCAACCAACACTTTCCCCCTTAGAAACAAGCGTATATAGCTATCATTGAAGAGCCTAATCAGAAAGTTTGTCGCTATCAAATTATTTCAAAAAGTTTCTCAGTTTTAAAAATAGTTAAATTTAAACAAAGACTTTAGATCATAGGCCGCAAGGTATTAGAATTAAGTTATCGTTTAATTTAGAGCGCTCGCAGTTGGCCAGTAAGATAGTTAAGTTATTGATAAGTAGGCTAGTTTTTAATTAATTTTTGTCTAGCATCGCTTTTTAAGATGAAGAAAAATAGAAATTGAATTTAAAAAAAGCATGTTAGACTACCGTGCAAGAGAACGCGAGTTCGAGTCCTAGTAAGATAGGAGTTTTTATATAATAAATTACTTTTTTTATAATAACAAATTGGGTTTCAATTATAAGAGTTTCGAAATTGAAATTAATTAAATTAAATAATAAAAGAAAATATAAAAACAAAGACCAAATAATAAAAAATAATGGTATTCTAAAACATCGGGAAGGCTTGCAAATATTTTCGGTAACTCTTGTTAATATTTTCGGAGAGACTTTTTGCGAAGACAAATCAGAATTGGAAGAACTAAACAGATTATTAACATTTTTAACACAATAATGAAGTGGCTGACAATTATATCATTGACATTTCAATTCCATCATGTGTTTTTGTTCGAATAAAGTTCTTTAATGACAGCTATAAGGGCTCAGTTATAGCTATCATTGGATAACTTCATTGAAGCACAACACACGATGGAATCGGTAAGTCACCGCCACAGCTTTCTATAGGAATCAATAGAAAATTCGGTGAAAATTCGGTTCGGTGGAACGACAAACATTACTTCACTAAAATAAATCTTAATCAGTGATAAATAAGAAGTGATTATCTGCGAACTTTAAATACAAATTTAAATATTTTTGGACAAACATATTTCAAAATTCATAAGCTTTGTTTTGACACCAACTCGCCAATGATTGAATTTATGAAAAAGTCGCAAGGAGTAAAAGAAAATGTTCAATGAAGATTTTCAATGTTAACTAAAACTGGCCGCTAACTGGGCCCATAACAACTTTTCGAATAATAATAAAAAAAAAATCGTTTAATATTCACTGAACAGTGCCATTCTCACATAACCGCCTAATCTGTAGAAATGATACCACCTGTCAATTACCTGTCACTGCACTGACAAACCTCATTTCCGAAATTCTCGTCAACGTCCAAAAAAATAATTTTATTTGTTTCAATTTATATTTTTCCTTATACATCACTATGCCTCCTGTACCTGTTTTCAAATCACAACTACCACCATTAACTTATAAAGTCATTGCACAATGCTCTACGACAAAGGCACGGGTTGGCGTAATGAGCCTTCGACACAGTGATGTAAACACTCCAGTGTTTATGCCGGTAGGAACACAAGGAACCCTCAAGGGAATACATCCAGATCAGCTAATTGCACTGGATTGTCAAATTCTACTTGCCAACACTTATCACTTGGGAATTCGGCCCGGCATTGATACACTGAAAAAGGCCGGTGGTCTGCATCAATACATGAAATGGCCACGTGCTATTCTGACAGATTCTGGTGGTTTCCAAATGGTATCTCTCCTTCAATTGGCCGAAATTGATGAAACAGGTGTGAATTTTAAATCTCCATTCGATGGATCGGCTTGCATGCTTACACCTGAGCATTCTATAACAATTCAAAATGCTATTGGAGCGGATATTATGATGCAGTTGGACGACGTTGTGAAAACAACAACTACCGGACCAAGAGTAGAAGAGGCAATGCACCGGACAATTCGATGGGTAGATCGTTGTATCGAAGCGCATAAGCGTGACGATGATCAGAGTCTTTTCCCCATAGTACAAGGCGGCCTGGACCCAGAGTTAAGAAAGCAGTGTGTTGATAAACTAACTGAACGTCCAGTACGAGGTTTCGCTATTGGTGGTCTTAGTGGAGGCGAGAGTAAACAGGAATTTTGGCGTACTGTGCATACGTGTACAGACCTTTTACCAAACGACAAACCACGTTACTTAATGGGTGTGGGATTTGCTGCAGACTTGGTTGTTTGTGTTGCCCTTGGCGTCGATATGTTTGACTGTGTATTTCCCACACGTACCGCACGATTTGGATGTGCGCTCGTTAATAGTGGTCAGCTGAATCTGAAGCATCAGAAGTACAAATTGGATATGGCTCCGATAGACGAGGACTGCCATTGTAGTACGTGTAAGACGTACACACGATCCTACCTTCATCATATCGTTACCCATGAAGCTGTAGCTTGCAGTTTGCTGAGTATACACAATGTGGCGTATCAGCTAAGGCTTATGAATGGCATGAGAGATGCCATAAAAGAAAACACGTTTCCAGCATATGTTAAGAAATTTATGAAGACACACTTTGGAGAAGACCCAGTTCCAGATTGGATTCGTGATGCTCTCAGAGACGTTAATATTGAATTGGAAGGCAATGAGAACTAGATCAACAGGTAGACTAAGTAGATAGTTGGTTGTTTATAGGTAAAATACTTAAAATAAATGTCAACTAGAAACATATTTGCTGGAAGTCTTTGTTCATTGGTCCTGCAAAAACTATTATGTGTAGGCAATCGACAAATGTTAGACCATTTAGTTGGTCCTACATAGACATCACAGCTTGCTTACCGACAGGAACATTTTCAGATAATTGCACATATTAATACAATTACCTCCATACAAATGACTCTTAATTCGAAGTAATAACCAAAATACTAACAACAAAAACTGCCCAACTATGCCACCCTTGTCACTGGAAATCCAATAATGTGGACAAATATCCTTTTTGGACTTGAAGAATTGCAAAAATACATAAAAAAAAAAAACGAATACATCCATTCAAAAGTCGAGTTTATTAATTCATTTCTGCTGCTAAATTGTTTAATTGTTTTGTCAACTGATTGGCAAATGAATGCACATAACTGGGGCTAATTTTGTTAAGCAAAGCATAAGGAGTTTCAAAGACCTCTTCTTCTTCATCCTCACTTAGCTCTTTTTCGATAACTTTATCAAATTCTTCTGCAACTATACGAAATCCATTACCTGATGCACGGACACAGAAATCTTTAAGCTCCAGTGTCTTCAAATTTAGAAATATTTCGAAAGAGCTACTCCGCAGTTTATTTGATACTTCGATGGAATATACGTGGTCGCCGACATCTCGTATGATTGCTGCTGCCTCGGCTTCCCAATTTAAGACCTCGTCGGATGGACTTGGGCAGTCATTTTCTTTCTTTGAAGAATTCATATTAACTATAATTACGCAGAATTAAATCATAACAATAACAAAATGGAATCAATTACAGGCGGTGCTGTCATTTTACAAACAAATGTTATGACAGTGCCTTGGACCATGGTGAATAGTTGAAACTCAACATCTGTTTAGCTCCATCAGGGTTGCCGTTTTCATTTCTTATGGAGTAGGAATGCAGAATTAAAAAGTGTGTCATAGCTTTTTCGATTAGGACAGAAAAGTCTTATATTACCTAGATCAATATTTGGTTTGAATAGTGAAAACAATTTTGTTTTGCTATACATCGAAACGAGATTAGGGGTTCAGCTATATAGCTTTCATTGAAAAGCCTCGTTGGATATTGTTTATAACTTCTTGCATTTTATTTAAAATCAATCATAGGCGAGTTGGTGTCAAATCAATAAATATGGGACTTGTGTCAATTGCGTTAAAAATGCGGTTAAATATTATCCCCTATTTTTTTGTGGTTAACTGTCAGAACTAGTGTTCAAATACGTTGGCAAAACTACCTATCATAGAAATGGTGTGAAAAGCAATTTTAGTAATATTAGTTTAGATTTAATAAATATATTATATGAAATAAAATAAAAATAGCTATTCATGCAACGTCGTAATTTTACTACGTGCGAAAGATTATTATTTTACGGCGACATTTCATTAATTATTAATGCTGTAACCCACTGAATTCAATCTCAATTTATTAATTTATTTATTAGTGGAATTTTTTTCCTGTTGTTTTCTGTTCGTTCTCCATAATTTTTTTCAGTTTAGCGTATACGTTTGATGTGTGAAAGTGACTGATTAAATGTCAAAATAGCATTTCCAAAGTTTGAAACTTTTATCATCTCAGTTAACACACCCAATTCCTGTGAGAAAATTCCGAGATTGTTGGAAAAGATTTCCCATACAAATTTTGACAGTTCATTTATCACGTTTCATCACATTTACAACGTTTACGACGACTTTCCAACGTTGCATGAATACCCCTAATATTTTAACATGAAAAACGTACGATATCTGTTCATTAATTATGTATACAAATATTATATCACTTAAAAGCAAATGTTAGACACCGATTTTTAGTTTATTTAAAAACGTTAGTCACATTTTCTTGTGAAAAATAAATCAACTTTGCTTTTTATTTTATAATCTGAATGATGTGCTATTTTCCCGTCACATGTGAACACTGGTAATGACGATTTGTATGGTATTTAATGTACGATTGCACATGCGGTACGAGTGATTTCAGAAAATTTTGATATTTTCTAGTTTGCGCATGCATGCTTGTGTATTAGTGTGTGTTTGAAATTGCGCAGTTACTGTCAAAAATACAGCAGAGAGTAAACGTTTACACTAATAATGAGGATGTGTGTTAATCAGAGATAAACACACGAATGATTACTGTGCAGTTTGCATGAATTTGAATTTGAATGAATAGTGTGTGGACGAAGCGGGATTGCTCATGTCAAATCCAATCAATTCCATTTATGTTTTAGCTCTCGGATCGTAAGGTAACATAACATTATACTGCGTTCTCACTGGGTCTAAAATGAGCATATCTCCAAATTAAAAAAAAAGGTGTTCTCACTAAGTTTTCCAATTACGTCTGACTACTTGCTATATTTTCGAATTTCCTGAGACAGTTTATAGTTGACATTTATATTGAAAAACAAACAAAAAAGTCCTACGTAAAATGTATTTAAATAACTTGATATTTGGTCAACTCAATAGGTTAAATTAATACACGATTGTACTTTTCATCTCTTTCATTCCTCAGCCCTCAGTGAGATACCAAATGTCAAAAATTAGCCACTGCATTAATTTTAGCGAGCTATTGTGCAGGTTATAATTTTGAAGTCTCTACTCACCATAATAATGTCAAAACTGATAACCAGTGGCATTACAAAGCGTGAACATAAATGCGATTGCAAATATTAAAAAAAGTACAATCGTACCCCGCCAATTTCGTCACAAATATGTCAGATTGCGTTCTGCATTTTCTTGTTTTTAAACAAATGTTAGTTGTTATTTGACATTAACGCTGTCCAGAAGTGAAAAGGATTTTAGTTAGTCTAGATCTACTACATTTTATTTCGAGTGATTTGGCAACGCTGGTATAATTGGTTTTAAAGGGATGATCGCGACGAACTAATGCTTATCGCTAGCTAACTTTCATAGCTTGCTAAACTTGCAACTGTCTGTTACTTGTTCACAAGATAAGCTTGTTTTTTCCAACTACAGGTATCATTAGAGTCAAAGAGCAACACCTTGCTATGGCTGATCTTAAAGATAAAACGATTTTGGTTACTGGTGCTGGACAGGGTATGTACATTTGAATATATATACATATAGAACTATCTACGGCGTGATGACGTCAAGCAAAAAGCATTTTTGTTTATTCTGAGATTCACCAAATTGTTCGAATCATTGTTAGCTACATTTCCATTTTACTATTCAGGTATCGGGAATGCATTATGCAACCACCTGTCGACACTTGGAGCAAAAGTAATTGCGGTATCACGCAATTTGGAGCACTTAACTGCACTAAAAAAAGAATGTCCAAAGCTTGAGATCATTCAAGCCGACCTGGAGAAATGGGATGAAACAAAGGAGGCACTCGCCGATGTACCCCAATTAGATGGATTAGTAAACAATGCAGGAGTTGCTATTATTAAACCATTTGCAGAATTAACTGAAGATGACATTGACAAGTGCGTATGTTAACAATTATTTACGCAGTAACGTTAGATCTTTGGTATGCTTGCAGAACATTTAATGTGAACATCAAAGCTATATTTTGCGTAACTCAGGCTGTATCCGATAAGTTGGAGTATGGTGCCAGCATTGTAAATGTATCATCTTTAGCATCAACCAGAGCATTTGCAGGTCACGCTGCTTATGGTGCCACAAAGGCTGCTGTAGATTCCCTAACAAAAGCGCTAGCTCTTGAATTCGGACCTCGTAAGATTCGAGTTAATTCTGTAAACCCGACTGTTATCCTCACACCAATGGGAATAGCAAACTGGAGTGACCCCCGAAAGGCAGGTCCCCTGATAAATCGCATACCACTGGTACGTTTGGGAGAGGTAAGCGATGCAATAAAGTCCATAACATACTTACTAAGCAACCAATCAAGTTTTGTAAATGGTCACCAACTCCTGCTGGAAGGAGGTTACTCTGTAACATAAACTAAATTCCATCATCTTGAATTATCTTCCTCTTTTTATTTTTATATATCAAAACGAATTAAATGATTCATTAAATGTGCCTCCAACAAAACCGCAGTAAATGCAATGACTTATGACAAAAAAGAACACAAAAAGACTTAAATCGCACAACATCTTATAAAACAGGCCAACAAGTTTTATATATAGCCCGGCCTTACTTAGATAAATGCCAAATAGTACCAACACCATGCTTAAGGTCGGATTAAGTGGTCGATCACGTCGAAAGAATATCATCAGCTCAAGACACTCCAGTGCCAAGAACACAGCGAACAGACTCTGTGAAAAGATTGCATTTATTCCTAAAACGAGGAGTGTGTAGGTAAATGCACTCGTCGCGACAATATGGACTCGGCTGGATAGGAATTTCTCGAATTTGGTTGGTGGTATTACAGTGGGAGTGTTAAGTAAAGGCGAGGGATCCCAGTGATTCGGTGTTGCTGGTGTTGCATACGTGGGGTTGTAGTTACTTGTATATTCAGGATGATCGATCTCAGGATCCGAATATCTTTCTGGTGAGCGATTGATTCTATGTGCTAAAAGAAGAGAATTAGTAGGATTTTCATTTATAATTTGTTATCCCTGAAGGGATCATCACACACTGTTGGTTGGAGATGCCCGCCCCTCAGTGCCACTTAGTTTATCGAGCCTGCTCTTTGCATTGTCCAGAATTCTCCTTCTACGAGCCTCCCTTCGAGCGAGTATATCATTCTGTTTTTTTTCGTTGGATTTATCGTTTTCTGCCTGTGAGTTATCCATTAGTTCAGACATTTTCTTGCCATTTACCACTTATTTTTCCTACTCACTGACAAGCGGTGTCAAACTTAAGTAGGGTTACCATAGTACATTAAAATTGTTAATTTTTTTAATTTTGGTAATGTCATCGTTTGAGTTTGCATGGTGGTTTAATTTTTTTTTAACTCAATTGGTCCGTAATAAAAAAATAGTGCAAGTTTAATTATTTTAATTATGGGCCCGATTAATGGCGTTTTCCATTGATAAGAAAATCAATCTTGTTATGATTTAGATCTGTCAAAAGACCGACTTTGACGGTTGTGTTTCATTGGGCAAAAAAAATTGTTTTTTTTTTTTCTGATCAATATTTCAGATCTGGATTTTTCGGTATATTTACCATTCCTTGCACTAATACAAGTGATAGCTGTCAGTTTGACTAGAGTGTTTTTCGTTTTGCTTTGTTCAAGCAACCCACATTGCTCAGGATTGTTTTTCAGGTTACGTCTTTATTGTTGATGGGCCCGCTTTTTCGAGTTAAACGTTGAATTTTCTGAAATCACGCGAACACATACGCCTTTTCATTTTCTGCTGTAGCTAGCAATTCATCAGTAAATAACACCGATTCGCTGATTTCGGGAGTAAATGAAGATTCGCTGAATGAGTTTACTGATTTTTTTTATAATAAGCGAGCACTCAAGGAGTTAGGAATACTCTTTAAATGTCTTACCACAATAAGAGCGTGGGATAGGGGGAGAAAGATAACAACGATTTTTGGATGTAGTGAAGACTTGCTCATTGACATCTCCGTAAGCCTCAAAAGCTTTTCTCTTCGTTACTCTCTTGTTGTAGGCATTTTTTTTGGTTTTATGGTTTTGATGGTTATGCTTTGCTGGTTGATCATCATTTGGAGAGCGATAAGTGAATTATATGATTTTTAAGATTCCCTGGAAGGCAAGTTTAAGCCATGTAGCATTGAATTCAATTCTTTTCTCTGGAATGTTATGTCAGATCTTGAATATGCATAATGGTAATCTGAAAACGGAGACGTGAAGAGAATTTGTTTAATAAGTAGTCGAGTGTGTTATCTCTCACTTTTGGGACTTTGCCATTTTTGCTTATAATTTAATGAACATCTTAATGTAAAAGCGTCTTGCGGTATTCAATAACCAGTTATAGCTACCGTTGAACAACTTCATTGGAACAAAAACCATGATGGATTTAAAATGTTACCTCCATAGCTTATAGGAATAATTGGAAAATTCCGTTTCAGTTCTGTGCAATGGCAATCATTACTTCACTAAAAAAAATCTTGATAATTTAAAAATAAGAATTGATTTTCTGCAAAAACTATAACCAAACATTTAAATGTTTTTGGATAATTATGTTCTAATATTCATTAGCTTTGTTTTGACATCAATTCGCCATTGATTGAACTTATAAAAAAGCCGAAAGAAGTTAAAGAAAGTTTCCAATGAGGGTTTTCAATGATAGATATATCTGGGCCCAAATTGAGTGAAATCTCACATAAGAACAAAGAAAACCGCCGTCGACCATTGCTCCATGTAAACGAGGTCTATTTTGATAACCAATTCTCCTTTGAATGCATTCTTTTATCAACTGAACACACCCTGACTTTGACACCTTTTCCATGACGTATGACAATTCTCATATTTTCTGACTAGTTGGACCCCTAGAATTTCAATTCATCAATAAATTTTATTAACTAAATTTTGGATATTTAACAAATTAATAATGTGGTCAGATACGCTTTTGATTGTCTTTATTTCTATATGCACAGCGTTTTTGGGTGAAGGTAAATTAAAATTATTTTTCATTCATAAATCATTACCGTCATTTAAATTGATCTCAATTCCATCTAGGTCTCACATGGGTACTGGTATACCGGACAGAAAAGTACATCAAACTGAAGGGGGAAGTTGAGAAACAGAGCAAAAAATGTAAGTATTATCACTGGTTTTTAACATAGAAAACCGCTTAAATTTATACAAAACAATCTAGTGGAAAGGCGAAAAGAAATCCACGGAGATTCTCTGGACAAATCACATAAAAAGAAAATTGAACGCGATGAAGAGAAACTGAAAAATAACAACAGAGACTTGTCACTGGTGAAGATGAAATCAATGTTTGCAACTGGCTTTGCGTTCACAGCTTTGCTAAGCATGTTCAATAGCATGTGAGATTACAGCATGATAGTTCTCATATAAGATACCTAATGAGAGATTACTTTTCAGATTTGATGGTCGCGTTGTAGCTCGGTTGCCATTTATTCCCATCTCTTGGATTCAGGGTTTAAGTCATAGAAATTTGCCAGGAGACGATTTCTCTGAATGTTCGTTTATTTTTCTTTACATCTTGTGCACAATGTCAATTCGACAGAACACACAAAAGCTTTTAGGATTTGCCCCATCACGAGCTGCTAGTAAGCAAGGAGGTAGTCTCTTTGGTCCAGCTCCTGGACAATTTAAATAAATTGTTAGCAAATTATGAGAAGCGAAATACAGAAATAAAGCTTGGCCTTTTTTTTAGTTAATTATTAATTATTTCTTTTATTTAGCGCATTCAGTCTTCTTCAATTAAGAATACCTACACTGCTTCTGATTTTTTGAAAGCTTTAAAAATTCAAAATCTTGTTTTTTTTTGTTGGGTCTTTGTTTGTGTCCTGTCTATTTCATATAATTCCATCAATTAACAACAGAATCCACAGATTGATTCCATGCCTTGAACTCATTACCAATTCTTCCCTGTAGAGGTTCGCTGTAATATTGCACTTTTATAGCGCAAAAATCAAAGTACATTCTTAGCATTTCTACTGCACAGGTAACTTGAAACTTCTCTGATCATCACTTAAATCTTGAAAGAGTCTAAAGAAATACAAAATTAGCTGAGAAAATAAATAAAAACGACGTACAGGTAGACGTTGTCATTGTTTCATGAATGCGTATTCGGTGAGACTTGACTGAGAACTAAATTACAGGGCCCATGTCAGTAGTGGGGACAATTTCAGCAAAAACCTCTTTTAAATTTCTTTCTTATAACTTGTGTGCTCTTAAATCACCTTTCTGCGCAACCAAAGGAATTTGTTTCGGGCTATACCGAATTAAAGCATCAAACATATCGAGTGGTAGCGAAGCTTGCTACTCTTCCTGATCGCCTGATTTTTTTTTTAAAGAAATCGGAACTTCATTTGATATATTTTGTATTGGTATTGAATATAACTCGAAAATGAATCGAAACGGTCTCTTGTATCCACGATAGCTTAATCCTTTAACCGGAGGTTCGGTCTTTTTTGTTGTGACAAACCAGAAGCCTGGTATTCAAAGACCCTTCTTCAAGAATAATCAGCTTTTTTCTTTACCTCAATTAATATACGCCATCGAGTATGTATTTGCGAAATAAGGGGCTTGTGCAGAATAGCATATATTTGGGCTGCGGAACTTGAAGAAGAATCAGTTGATTGATTACATGTACTTTGTCTGATTACCTACAAGATGAACGCCATTTCATCAATTAGCGTGAAGTCAAACGATTTTGACTAAACCAATATAGTCTACTTGTTCTTACCCTTTGTACTACATCCACATCTGTCAGATTATCGGGATTCAGACGTCAATATAACTGCGAATCAATGCTCAACGCGGTGATCATTCAATGGAAAACGGAAGTGCACGACAAAAATGTTATAATGGCTGAATTTCTTGACCTACAAAGGGCTTTTGAGACAGTAGCAAGGAAAATCGTCATACAAAAATTAAAAGTCAATTAAATGGAAGGCGTAGAGGTGCAATGGTTTTTAGACTACATATCAAGAAGGAACTTGTGAGTGCCACAAGGGCCGCACTTGGAACACATATAAATGATATAGAAAAAGTTCTTCGTCCCTAAACCATCATTCTGTTTGCCGACGCTGCACTTATTTACATCACTGATAGGTCATCCTGACTCGTTGAAGAATGCAACGAGTCAGGATAGGCGACTTCATATGTGACATATTAACTGTGAACTTGGAATTGCCACAAGGGCCGCACTTGGAACACATATAAATGATATAGAAAAAGTTCTTCGTCCCTAAACCATTAGGCTGTTTGCAGACGCTGCACTTATTTACATCACTGATAGGTCAGTTGAAGCATACAACAATAAACTAAATATGGACTTGTACAAGGTGGCGGAGTTAAATAAGTTACAACTCAATATAATAATTTAACTGGAAACACAACATCGAACATAGAGTAAGGAAGGCGTGTGCTGTCTTCTATGCTTGTGGCAAAACCTTTGGAAAGGAGTAGGGACTTCAACCAAAGATGGCCTAGTACGTGGTACGTCCAATTCTCACATACTGCTCACTAGTATGGTGGCCCGCATTAAGTAAAGGCTACAACCTCACAAAACTAAAAAGGCTGCAAAGAACAGCCATCATAGGCACCACGGGCGCGTTGAAATCGGTGCCAGCGGATGTCCTTACTGCAATATTGCATCTCTTGCCTCTCGACCCACACATTAAAGATAGTCATATCCTGGACCCGTTACCGTGGTCACGTTTCCAAAAGACTACATAACACCTATACCAAGCTTCAAGAAAGGCTTCCACGTAGGATTTCCTACAAGAGCTCAGTGGAAGAGAAACGAAGTAGTTAGAGATTTCGACACGGTCGTCTACACTGCTGTCTGTTTTATATCGCCTACCGGATTTTCCCAGTGTAATCCAGGCGGAAATACTGGCTATCCGAGAAGCTTGTACCGGAGACCATCAGAGAGAAACTGACGTGTGGCTCTCAAAAACAGATGTAGATTAAATCAGATATACCTGAACTCTTTTATTCCACGACCTCTTGATCATTTGGATGTCGCCGTCAAACGTGTAAACTACTATGAATTTATGATTCGTTTTGTTCATAAAAAAAATGTTGTCACCACACGGATGAGACACTATCAGCTGCTTATCGTTCTAAATTTTGTCAAATTGAAGTTTTCTGACAAACAAATGTAGTCACACTTGACAATTTCTGTATTAAAAGCCATAAGTCTGATGTACATAATTGGAGCCAGCTCCAAGGTACATTTCACTGGCTTCAAAGGACAAATTTAAAGTTCAAATACCTGCATGCATATTTATACATCCATTCTCAACGCACCAACACTCAAAAACACCCAAAAAAAAATAAAAACACACAATTTCTTGTAACGAATGTAATCAAGACACTTTATGTTCAAATGAAACAATCGCGTTCCATACAATTTGTAGCTTCAATGAGTTTTCAAATGTTAAATGTATATATACGTATATATTTAGCCAAAGGAAACATCTTAAACGAAAATTAGTTATTGTTGTTTGTTATTCAAAAAACTAAAGGTATTGCTAAATACTGGTAATAAAATTGAAAATCGACGCAAGTTCGAAATATCCGCTATATATAAGGGCATTCTACTGAATTATTTTAAAATGCCTCTAGTTCTGTTTTGTTGATCTACTTCTTCTTACTCTTGCCCAACGTCAGTGTATGAGAAGCAACCATTTGTGCCTTGCGTCTATTAAATTCGACAAATTCTTCTTCGAGTTTCTTTCTTGAATCTTCGAGTTTTCTTTTCTCATCGGCATGATCCTTTTTCAGTTTATCAAATTTAGCATGAAGCTGTAGAGAGGAGAATGGTATTTATATTAATAAAAATGGAATAGGGTATATGGAAGAAATGTTTACATCTTTTTCGCTCTCCTTTAGTTCTGCCTCCTTTTCTTTAACACGCTGAACAAACATTTGTCTGACTTCTTCTTCCTTAGCCTGAAGTTCAGCTAGATGCTGTGAGCGTTTCGTTTCGAATGTTTGTTGGAATGATACCTGTAATTGGAAAATTTAAATGAAATGATTAATACTATAGTCATGGAGTAAATTAATGTGGTAGATGGTAAAAGTTTGATGATAAAAAAGCAGTTGTATCACAAGAATCAAACTTATGATAAGATACGTAAGCTAAAAACTTGTAAATCTAATAGTCCTTTACACAAACATATAAAAAAAACTTTAACTTCTAAAATAGGTTTCTAGTTTTGACTATCTGAATCAGAAGAATCTTTCGACTGATTTTACAATTTCTTTCAGTTTTCGAGGCTTCCTAATCCAGTAAATAAAGCACACGCGTAGTAAATATAATTTCTGCAACAGTTTTTTAAAAGTTGACCCAGTGTTGCCGTTCATTTTCTTTCAACGAAACGCAAGAAATGTCAAACTATTTTTGGTTTTCAGTGTCGCCTGATGTGAAATTTACTGGCTATTCAAACTCAATCTTTCTTTAAATAAAAAAAACTAAAATAGTTCCAAGTCATTTGTTGTAAAGGGTGTTTATTAGAAGTATAGAACTTTGAATTGAAATAAAAAACACAAGAAAATCGTTTTAATGTCCATCATTTTGGGTTTATTAAAAGGATAATCTTATGCCATTAATATTTAGATTTGGGGCATTTGGCCTCCGCGGCTGTTTCGAATAAAACCAAGTCTAGAGGTCAAATTTTCAACTACTTTTTCGAGCATTTGAAGCCGTATGTCGGCAATAACGTCACGAATCTTGGCTTCAAAGTCCCCCAACGTTTCTGGTCTGTTCAAGTAGACGAAAATAAGCCAATAATGTAAAATCACACGATCTTGGTGGCCAATTGACAGGTCCATTCCGCGAAATTATGCGCTCATCGAATGTTTCCTTCAATAAATCGATTGTGACGTCCGCTCTGTGGCATGTAGCGCCGTCTTGTTGGAACCACATCTCATCCACATTCATTCCATCCAATTCGAGAATAAAATAGTCGGTTATCATGGCTCTATACCAGTCTCCACAGAGCGCACCAAACAGTCCGTTTTTGTGGATGTAATGGCGTCTCAAGAATCTCATGTTGATTCTCTTCACTCCAAACGCGGCAATTTTGCTTGTTGACGTAGCGATTCAACCAAAAATGAGCCTCATCACTGAACAAAATTTTGCGATGAAAATCAGCATCGAGATAAATCTCATTTTCGGCCCATATACCGAAATCACGACGCATTGCATGGTGTCTCGGATTTAATTCTTGCACAAGCTGGATCTTGTAAGGTCGTAAGCCAAGATCTTTGCGCAAAAGTCTCTGCTGATTCGTATTATCACATAGAGTAAACGTAGTACGAAAACGATCCATGGTTAACCGAATTAATTGCTCTGATGGACGATTATGTCGACCATAAAATGGACCGAGCTTGCGATAAACTTCGCGAACTGAACCATTATTATCGAAATAAATTTCACGATTTGCAAGTGTTGTTCATTTGTCAATCTGTTCACGATGAAATGGGAAACCAAACTGAACGTAAATGACATTAGAGTTGCCCGATTTGACCACAAAATGCCAGTTTTATCTTTATTCGAAAAACCAACCTCTAAAATCTTACTTTACTTGGTAGCGAAAATTATATACAAAAATATGTAAGAAGGCTACAATCCGTTGTGTGAAACGTTTAATACCCTATCCCATCTTTTAAACTAACATCCCAAAAATTGGATATGGCTTTAAAATTTATGGGGATGAAAAAAACGTTTTTCTATATCTACAAATGTTTTTACTACTCTTACTCATGAATTCCACATAATTGGTTTTGGCCCAATTATACCCAAACGGAATTTTCAGTTTTTGCCAATAACGGAAAATCATTATTATTCACATGGACACCGATTCCTTTCAATTACAGAATAAATGTTCGTAAATTATCACATTTCGACATTACTTATTCTAAGAATCATTAATCAAAATAAATATTATTGTGTATTTTGGCCAAATTATTTCAAACGTCAAATGTACTCGCTGTGAAAGAGAAAGTTACGTACGACCCAGTCGTGCACCCACCACTCATTTGGTTAAATTTACATACAAATTGTGTGCGACGTTTTTACATTCCGCAATTTATTGTACCTGCATTGGACATTTTTTTCTCTGAACGCACCTACTAGGAATTGTAACAAAACTGACAGATCAGTTGTGTGAAGTGCTAGAAGTTTTTTTTCTTAATTCCGTGAGTGTAATAAATATTAAATTAAATAACAAATGTTACTTTAGCAAAATGTTAATAACTGGTTGTTTCAGTGTGTGGTATGTTGTTTCGGATATTTTTTCTGCTTTAAAATGTGAAAAACATGTAGTGAAAAAGTGATTTTTTGATCTGAATTTTATTTTTTCTCATTTGCCGTTATTTTTCATTGCAATTGAAAATGAATTCAAATAAATTTTGGTGAGTCTTTGATCATATTTATGCCTCATATTTCATATTGAATTGCTGTATCTTTTGAATACATTGTAAATATTTAATTTTGGAACATTGTTACTTTAGCTTCCAATCACTTTTTTCACTTTTTTTTTTGTTCCACTCACTAAATTAAGCTAAAAATTTAGCAATTTTTTTTTTGTCGCTCTCAATTAGTTCAAAAGTTATTAAACAATGAAATTTCCAAAAATCCCTATAGAAATCAACCAACTTTTGACAGTTCACACATAGCTGAATGATAAATATGAAAAAAAAAAACACTCCAATGGAGCATTGCAAGATAGGAAAAAAAATATTACATATTTCCCAAAATGTAAAGAAATGTAAAAAATGTAAAAAATTGTAAAAAAAATTATTAACAATCATTAATTAATAATAAAAAATGACTAAACAAAATATCTTAAAAAAATGCCGTAACGAAAATTTAGACCCCCTCGAAGAATTTTTTTAATGTGCCGGCAAACTATACAACGGGCAAGAAGCAATTCCAGAACCATGTTCTAATGATTCTGACGATTCATCATAAATTAGTATAATATAATAAATAAATTAAATCCTAACTCAACAGTTTTTCTGTTAACCGGTACTCTGCGTGGCCCGCTTCGCGGGAACAAAGGATTTCAACTCTCTTTCTGTGGACAGTCCACGCTCACGCAACTTCGTTGCTCCGCTCAGGGTATTTAAAGTCGTCAGGCAGGCGCCTAAGTCAACAGTTTTTCTATTAAGCGGTACTCTGCGTGGCCCGCTTCGCGGGAACAAAGGATTTCAACTCTCTTTCTGTGGACAGTCCACGCTCACGCAACTTCGTTGCTCCGCTCAGGGTATTTAAAGTCGTCAGGCAGGCGCCTTAGTCAACATTTCTTTTTGTTAAAATATTTTTATTTGGTATGTTTTTTCAACATGGCGATGCTGCGTACACCGCAGCAGAAAAAAAAATAAATGAAGTGTCAAACTACAAACAATTTGTATGGGATTATAACCCAAAAAGTGCAATTTTATTTTGTTAATAACTTTTAAGCATAACTTTTTTTAAAGCATATAAATGATCAGTGCGCAGAGACGAATCGATTAATAAAAAAAAAAGTGCAAAAAGTGAAAGGCAGCTAAAGTATAGTTATGCCTTAATTTTAAGTTAGGAAATGCATTTATTTAAATGATTATTCGATGTATGTATATATGCGTAAATAGTACTTATACGTCTTGATTTATACAAAATAGCTACAAGATAAATTTGAAATTGATATTGGCAAGATGAGCCTTTTGATACACGCTTTGACCTATAGGTAGGAATAACGTTGAATGAGCAAAGGGGCACTCGTCTCAATTTTAACCAAAAAAAAAAAAACTGTCATCATGGCGGATGAAATCGAATCGAATTGATTTCATATGAAGATGTGATATCACTCTGATTTGATAAACCAACGTATCCATTCCCTTCGATGTTGTTCAAGCCTTAAGATTGAAGAAATATTTGATCAATACGCTTTGGAATAGATAAGAATGTTAAATAGCATTCAACATCATACCAGGCTACCAATATTAGATTGCTTAATCATTCGAAATTAAGCTGCCTGAAATCATCCAAGTACAAGGGACCCTTAAGGTATTATCTAGCTGATTCCTTATTAAATAAGTGATGTTAAGGCAAGTGCCCCTTAGAGTAATTCTTTGAAGAGTTTTCATGGTCTCGTGGTTAACCCGTTGGACTACTAAGCGCGGGTTCCTTGTTCAAATCATGAAAGTGACAACGTTTAAGTTTTTTTCACTGCTTCACCTCTTACGAAAATCTGTCAGTTTATCAACATTCGAGATACCACCACACCCATACGGAAAAATTCTTGACTATTTACTACACAACTTCTTACTCACCGGTTTGTTATCACTATCCACATCGGTGAAACCCATCTGTTCGAGACGCTTCTGGCGGTACAACTCGTAATGGCGTGTATGGGTCTTCTCACGCATATCCTCCATATTCGTCCGGATCAACATTTCGCGCAACTTCACGAAATCACAATGGGTCTCATTCTCCACCTGGACCGTTCCCCATGGATATTGGCGAGCTCGAATCATTTTATTAGCCACACGCACGAATTCTGTGCTACCCACAACAGCGAACGGTACATGAGCATTCATTGCGGTATTTGTCTCGGCCACAGTCTCATCGTCTGTGGGGAATTGATAAATTTGAACACCATTGTTGCTAAGTTCTTGGATAATTTTTGCTTTGAAACGCTGCAATTCGGCTTTAGAAATAGTGTCCGCCTTAGCGATAATTGGAATGATGTTGACTTTAGTGTCGAGTTTCTTCATACAGACCAAGTCGAGTGATTTGAGTCCATGACCAGTTGGACAAATGAAATACAAACACGAATGAATACGACTATCATGACATGTGGAGAGTGAACGTTTTATTTTCAGTTCCTCTTGCAGATATGCTTCAAATTGGGCATCAATGTAGTCGACTACTGCCTTGAAGGAATCGTCCTTATTGATTTGATCGCCATAGCCGACTGTATCGCATATGGTCAACTTCAAGCGAACGTTGCTCTCTTGCAGCTCGTAGGTGTGTGCCTTTAGTTTAACATTCGGCAAGGTATGAGGACTTGGTGTGGATTCGAAACTGGTGTTGAACAATGTGTCCATGAGGGTGGATTTCCCCAAACCAGTTTCACCTAAAAACAAAAACAAATCCACTCAGATAAATTTAACAATTTCTAAGAAAATAGCTTACCAATGCACATAATGTTGAAAACGAATCCATTTTGAACGCTCTTGTTGACTAGCTGATCGGGTAGGCTGTCGAATCCAACATGTCCTGATTGCTTCAGGTTTCGGAGGTGTTGTTCGTACTGAAAAAAATAAATTTAAGTGAACATTTTATTATTCGGTCAGGCACTCTGTACAAGATAATAAATTCTTCTCGCCATGCAACCACATTCACCAAGAAATTTATTAAAACTAAATCAATGTTCGATGGACAAATACATGTCAACTAGCAAGAGATATTTCTCCCCATGCTGGCAAACTCCTTAACCTACTTAAATAGTCGCAACACTTTATATCAAGGGTAACTATTTCGATATTCGGATTGAGAGAATAGGGTAATGTGGCAGAGAATGTAATTGAAACTATTAAAAAGGTCCTCCAAAATTAAACTTGTGGACGAACACAAAATTAAATTACCAAGACAGTATGCACGGTGGCTAACTGTGTCCGTTGTCACAGTATGTAACAATCGATGCGTATCGATTGCATGGTGATATGCAGATGCGAACATTTGGAAATTAACATTTTTGGGACAAAAGCCAGTCAGTTCGGATTGGTCATTAGCAGGTTGCAGTATTTTTCACTATCTTTAAACCATTTTAGATGTCCTGTCAAATGTATTTGGGTCGGTTATGCTGGTACACGTGATGTGTAAACTTCTGACGTGTTTATGTACCTTACGAGAAATTTTATAATAATTGGTATTACGAAGAAATTGTCTAGAACGTTCGCATAGTGATGGCATAAAAAGTATGCAGCGTATAGTTAGGAAGCATTCTAACATTTTTAGTCTTTTAGCAGATGGTTCTGTCAAGCGATTTCTTTACCTGAAAGAGATAGTAGGTAGGTCCACAAAACCAATCAACAAATCTGATAATTGTCCGTCTTTTTGTTGAAAGAATGGAAAATAAAGAGCACAACATAGGTAGAGACAATAGTATGGCTACGACTAACAACTTGCACGACGAATTTTGAGCAATATGAATCGACGCTACTTAAAGTCCTAAAGTTCAAATATGTTTTGTCAATCTAAGTTCTAAGGATGAACGAAACAAAAATTTTGAAATTAATTCCCAAGAAAAAAGGAACTTCCGGTTAATAGAAAAGCAACGACAAAAGCCAGATCATTTGCGGTATTGAAAATGACAGCTGCCCTGAGTCAGGTATTACCTCTCACCATACCACAGTGTCAACGTATTAAAACACTTACACAAAAATACGAGTGAGCCATTTTAACATTTAATAACTTAGATGTTATCCGCAATGAATAATCCGGCTCTGTTTCAACAAATGAACGTTTTAAATCACTGACTGCACTTCTGTAACTGATCATTACCAGAGAGTTTGCAATTCTATGTACCTACCTAATTACTGCAAAATATAGAGAAACGTATGTGGGAGTCGTTAATGAAAATCAGTCTTTCAAAAGAATTCTAGGTCATATAGATATAATTAAAATGTTTTTTATGTACCATATTACTTTTCCTTTTTATAACCTGCAATCCGTGTAATTTTGCGTCGATTAACGCCTCTTCTTTCACTGTGAGCGTTTTATTTGCGTTCATTTTCTCAAGTCTTCTTCTATCCTTATCTTCTAGCAGATTTGACGCTATAATCCAGTTTAAGGATACTTCCCAAAGAGGATAACCGACTCGCATAGAACTTAATTCAGAGAGAGTTTTATGAAAATCACCAGATTTACATTGATTTACTGGGATATGTCGAAGAATTATAAAATATACATACAACCAACCCGACGGCATGGTGGAAACGACCAAAGATGTCGATATCGTCTGCGTAACCCAGTAGTGGACGGATTTTTTTGAATAATCTGACTTCCATATTTACACCTGCCCTAAGCAGTATCCGTTTTAGTACGAAATTGAAGAAATACATCCATTTCCTTCTCGGAATCCAATACTTGCTTGGAAAAGTTTCGATAGCTGTTTTTAAACTGAAAGTTGCATGGCCTATCATCCAGTGTGGTATCCAAATTCTCGTCATCCTTTTATAAAGCTCTAGGCGATGGCGATAGCACTTGATGACGATTGCGCAAATTTTTATACCTAAATGACATAATCATACAAACAGCACATGGAAATGATTTAGTAGCATTCCTACGTAATGAGTCCTACAAACAAATATGCGATTCTTCCTTTTACGAATCTCATTTTTTGGATATACGAAGTTGATATCTTCTTCCTGGTCTTGACACAAGTTTTGAAATTTTCATTTACCCTAAGTTCCAATTCAAAAGAAACTCCATTGCGGCTTGATTCACTGCCTCGATCTATTTAAATCGTTTCCATCTGCGTCTGACCATACCTAAGCTTGAACCATTAAATCATTCTCCGCGAAATCTATTTATTATCTTGATCATGACCGTCTTAACGGTCTCAGTGGCGCGACGGTTAGTGCGAAGAACTGCCGCGCGGAAGGTCTGGGTTCGATTCTCAGCCGTAGCAACACATTAAATGATTTTTCACTGGCCCTCCTCTCGTGATGAATCTGACAAATCACCCGAGTAGTATCAATTGTCATAAAAAGCTTATCTCAACTTAGCCGTTCGGATTCGGCATAAAACAGGAGGTCCCGCCATCGTGCTAAGAAGTACACACACACACATGAATGTTGTGAGAAAAATCTAGGCCCTGGGTACTAACGAGCCTGCTGCGCCATACATTTTTTTTCCCTCCTTTGACAATATCGATCGCGCAATCGATACAACCAGGAGACAACAACAACTAACCACCAAAGCGAAACTGATCATTGCGGCGGATACCTCATCCGAATCATCATAAGCACCGATCGTTTCATGGAAGTCACTTCATTAAAGTGTTATCCGCTAAAGACTTCAACAATCGATCACCGACCCCGGTACGCGATCCTCCCCAGCTCTAAATTCCGCAGACAAAGCGAGCGGTAAGCTTGTGTACTTTCAGAAGCCAATCCGTCCGTCGGTTTGAATTTCTTCGAAAAACCCGACAGATGTGGGATGGAAATTAACATTTCGTTCCAAGCTAAATAATATTCCAGAGCGACACCCCCGGGTAGGTATCTTTAATAATTTCTCTGTCCCCGCCGCCCATTTGGTGCCATAAAACAAAATAATCGTTGAAATATTTCTCGCGATGGTTGAGGGTTAAATCGGTTTCCTTCTCCTCGATCACTTTGCATACATATAAATCTGGCTGTCGACCTGACACGATCATTGCGCTTGCACGCAGGTTTTTGATAAACCTTTAACGAGGGATACCTGAAGCGACGGTCAGATAGACATTTCTCCATCGACACAGATTTTGATTATTATTCTCTATGTTAGAAAATATATACCAAAACGCATTATTTAACGCATCGTATTTTTTGTTTTATATGAAGCGCACACATTTACAACTCTTTTGATTGTCTACAGCACAAAAACTTGAGCAGTAGCTTATGTTATAAAGACAGTTTCAGATTACTGAATGTCTATTCATCTTTAACTTTAACTTTTCATTTCTTAAGATGCAGCGTTTCCTGGCATAGTCACCATTATTTAAGGAACGAGTACATTCTGTGTCATCCAATGTACCTTAAGCTGTTTTATGTTGGCGTTAATATTGTTTTGGTCTTCTAGCTCGTACTCTGTAATATAACGTTTCTTTTCCCTTTTCCTTCTAGTATTGATTTTTTTTAAATTTATTCTATATTTTAACGTACATCCCTGATTTTGATTTCCATAACATTATCACCTTCGTTTAAGCAATCTTTTCTATAACTTTTAAGGGAATTAGAAACCAAAAATATCCTGTGCAACGAATTTCATCGGTCTTTCATTTCACTACGTTTGTATTGATTTGCAAATAACTCATATTTCTACGTGAACATTTATTATATTTTACCTGCAGGATTAATTTATCCCTGTATAAGTTGAAATCAAATTGAAAATGTCCAACTGAAATTAAATGATCGTTGGATGCATTAATTTGCAACAATTGTGCTTGCAATGCTAAAACGTTTACTCTGAACGCACCTACTGGGGCTGGAACAAAATTGACAGATCAGTTGTGTAAAGTGCTGGAAGTTTTTCCGTGGGTGAAATAATTGTTAAATTAATTAGTAAATATAACTTCATTAATTCCCAATTTGCAGTGAAAATGTTTTTAACTAGTTGTTTCAGTGTGTGGTAATGTGTTTCGGATACTTTTTACCGGCTCAAAGGTGTTAAGAACCTGATTATGAAAAAGTGTTTTTTGATCTGAATTTTATTTGGTTTTCTATTTCGTATGTGCCGTTATTTTATTTGCAATCAAAAATAAATTCAAATAAATTTTGGTGAGTCGTTGATTATATCTATGCCACATATTTTATATTATTTATATAGAATTGGAATACATTACAAATATTTAATGTAAAGTTGGGAAATTCATTTTACGAAATGATAAATCGATCTATGGATGGGTATGCATTACGTATACGCCTTGAAGTTTAAGATAAATTATGAAATATAACATAAATTATCAAACATCCAGTAATTATTGAGTTTTTATAAGCACATACAAACATTTTTGTCTAACCTGCAAAAGAATTATATTATGTTCTCGAAGGTTGCGTACTAAACCAAATTAGTTCAGAGTTCTTGTATCAGATGGCATTACAAATATTTGCATGCCGGCCCCGGGACAATAAGTTACAAAATATTTATTTACATTGAATTAACATCTTATTGTTTATGGATACAGTTAGGAAACAATCATCTGAACTTTTTGAAACTTTAATGTGATGTGATATTCAAGATCATGCTTGCAGACATAATGTAGAGAGCAATAAATCCAACCAGCCAGGAACGACATAATGTGCATGTACGTTAACTTATAAACACGCGAAATGCATTGATATCATAGTTAACGAGAACAACACAAATTCATCTAATCAACATAAAACACTGAATGGTTTAATGTTGGGTTCAATATCCACCCAACTACCAACACCGTAGTAGACAATTTGGATATAAAGGTGAAAACTCCATTTTCGGAAGTCCAAAAATATAATTCACCCAGTTCAAGTGGTGGAAATCAAAAAAATGTTATTAAAATATTGAGACAGGAACTATAGTGCAAGGATGAACTGATGACGAAAACCACTGATCCATTGAAAACATCCCGACCCCCGTGATCGATGTGCATCCTGTCTGTAATAAAATCTCAAGAGTTGCTTTTAAATTTTTTAAGCATCGACGTATTAAAATATGCATCCCTTTGAGCTTTCAGTCGAAGAATGAAATTTTTCGGCTGCGTAGCCAAACATCCTTTTTATTCCCGGAAACAAGTAAATATACATTTGAAAGCTACAAAGCAACTACAAGTTCCAATTGAAAATTGATTTGGCACGCCCTTTTACTTCATCCACTGCGGTTATTGCGGTTGTCAATCAACAATTAATTGATAGTTGATTAAAAGTTTCAATCAATTCCTTTGTTTAAACAACAACAGCTGATTTCGATTTGAATCCTTTGTAAATCCAATACTATATTCCTTTAAATTTTATTCAATTGACCAAATTTTCAACATTTCAACGCCAATAGAATTTTAATGTCAATTAGAGACGAAGTTGCGTTTCGTTTTTCCATTTAGCTTTTTTCACCTGTCATGGAAATTCATTATCAATCATTGACAAGGGCTGACGGTCAACTAGTAATTTTTTAAATGCTCTTTTCCCGAATTACAAATCGATAAGTGAAAAAATTGTTTTCACAAATATACGAGTGATCGATTATTTATTAAAATTACCCACTGGCTGGACATACTAAATAACGGCATTATTTCATAAAAAAAATATTATAGGATAGGGTTTTAATGGAGACCATATATTCAGCAACTCATCAGATTTTTTATTGCGCATCAACTTTAGCCAATCTAAAGGCATTAGCAGAATGACGTAGTTGGCTCTGTGACGTAGTTGTTGGTACAATTACCTTAGTCTCCTCTAGCAATAGCATAATCGTTCGAGTACTCGTTTTTGTCACCAAAAGCTGTTCGCGCTTGACAGATCCTGTCATCGCACACGATTAAAAATAAAATAAATAAATTTATGGCGCAATAGGCTCGTTAGTACCCAGGGCCTAGCTTTTTTTCTCACAACCATTCATGTGTGCGTGTGTCCTTTGCACGATGGCGGGACCTCCTGTTTCATGCCGAATCCGAACGGCTAAGTTGAGATAAGCTATTCATGACAATTGATACTACTCGGATGAGTTGTCAGATCATCACGAGAGGAGGGCCAGTGAAAAATCATTTAGGTGTTGTTACGGCTGGGAATCGAACCTAGACCTTCTGCGCGGCAGTTCAACGCACTAACCATCGCGCCTCTGAGCAAATGGAAACAATTTGACACCCAACATACCTCACACTTTATTTACTTAACCCTTTTTTGAGTTTATCCTTAATTTTACCGTCGTTAAGACGATTTCATTTTGGAGCTGGGTTCATCAGTTTCCAATAACCAAGAAACTTTGAAGGGATAAGTAAAAAAAATAATCATTTCCATTAATTCCTTTTAATATCTTTCAACAAAGCCATACAGATGACGATCTGCATACAAGAACAATTTTTCTATGTGGGGTCGTATTGAGACTGCCCGCCATATATTTGGATCTCGTTTCTCACGTGTGTACGTGCACACCGCCCTTCCGTACCGTGAAGCTGGTGAGCAAAAGTTTCTGTTTTTTTTGTTCTCAATGCATCATCTGGGTGGATTTATAATCTTTGCTATCAATTACATGCTCATTACTAAGGAGTTTTCGAATACTTCACAAGTATTAGTATTAAGTATTAAATAACAAATTGTTATTTTAAAAAAGAAATCAACCAACTTAAAACCCAGTCGTTGAATGCATTGTTTTGCACTTGTTTTGCTAATTGCTGTTGTGAATGCAGCCCATGCAACTGGCACAAAACTGACAGATCAGTTGTGGTGTGAAGTGAAGTGAAGTTTTTTTTTTATTTGGTGCGCGAAATAAATTATAAAATAATTAAATTGAAATCTAGAATTCTCAATTTGCAGTCAAAATGTTGATAATTAGTTATTTCATTGTGCGTTAGTGTGTTTTTGATATTTTTTTAGGTAAAAAGTGTGAAAAACTTGAAAAAAGTGGTTTTATTTTTTGCATATTTTTGCTACCAGAATTTTTTTTTCGCATTCCCGTTATATTCAGTTGAAATTAAAAATGAATTCAAATAAATTTGGGTGAGTTGTTGATCATGTTTGATAAATATTTTCAATTTTGTTGAAAAAGGTTTGGGGGTAAAATTTTGTTTTGGTAAGGGTTGTTTGCTGATATGGGTAAATAGTGCGTATACGCCTGGGGAATATTCCTGCGAGGATAGATAAACGTTTGTACTCCTCTGAAATGGAATGCAAGGAATATACGATTTGCAAGTGTTTATGTAGGTTATCTGAAACAGTTAGGGTAAATACTTTTAGCAACTTATTCTTCCCTGATATTCTTAACATCAGAAACCCTAATTTTTCGCCTTCCAATTGAGATCTAGTTATTTTATAGTTAGCATCCGGCTAATTATTATCTAAAAGATCAGCGGTAGGCAGACCACATTTCAGTTTGCTTGGCTGTGGCAGAAAATGTTCACATCAATTTCAAATGCAAGAAGTCTTCTTTGTTATCTGACTTAATTACGCTGCAATGACGAAAAGAGACAAAAATTTGCTCTGTCAGAAGACTATTGCACCCACTACCTGCCATCGCGACGGCATTCATTTAAGTCGTTTTGCAGGTGTTTCTTGCCAAACCATTTTTTTTTTCAAGGCAACCTGCAGAATCTTTTTAAAGTGGAATAATAAGTGTCTTTCGACATATTGAATGCTTTTTTTAACATATTTGAGGACCAGTGTAAATTGTTGACAGAGTTGGCTCTGTGAGCCGCAGATATGTATATCAAGCGGTAGTGATAGAAAGATAAAGTCCATTGCTGCGAACGGTGTTGAGCAATAGTACACATTCACTGCAGTTCTCACACAGTTCTCTATAGCTCATCTAGTTTGTTACTATTCATAGTCTTTTTAACAGAGCCTGCGTCAACTAATACGTTCTGCGAGGTTGCTTTTTCGACATTGTATTTGGCTTCTCACTAGACTCGTATATTTCATGTTATAACTTGTAATATTGGTTTAAGCCGTTTATTGACAAAGGATCAATGTGCGCATTTTGAAAAAGAAAATTTACACAAGCCTTAACAGATAAAACGTAAACGCGAACGTAAGATTATTTTTTAACACCCACTTGAGCTAATCGACAGAGACTAACGCAATGTCAACAGCAGCAGTATCGCAAGTTTATTAAAATCTGAAAAGAAAAAGAACAACTAAAAAATAAAAGAGTCCACGACATGAAAAATTCGCAGCAATCATTTGTATACATGTACAAAGAGAAAAACAAGAAATGTTAGCTGGTTTTGCAAAACAGTAATGGAAGCCATCCTATACACCGACTTGTAAAAAGTCCTCCAGTTGTGATGGAAGCATATCCCTTCAACTACATTTTGTTTTCCAAGTTTAGATGGACAAAATAACATTTTAATGTATTGACAATCATCTCTATTTGGTTCACGTAACTAACAAGATCTTATCGTAAAAAATCGTTTCCAAAGTCATCTATAAATTTTTGAGGTATTTTTGTAACACAACTATGGACGTTCTTACTAAGACCAACCTGGGAAAGTCAATTTCTGATTTGCATTCTGTCAACGATCGATCTAGAGTTCTATATGCCCATAATCCAATATTAAACCGCCCGAAAGTGATCCATAACACAAAACACGCCAGGGTACACAGATTATATCGACAACATTCCTAGCACTTAGTATACCGCTGTAGAATCGTAAAGGCAATTGAATTACAGACGAAAAGCATTGGTGTTGTAGCTTGCGGGGGCATAACAAGGTGCATGCATTTTATCAGCAAATAAAGGATTCTTGATTCACATCATACTCCTTTCAACTGCAAATGAGGAATCTACGTAGTCATCATCAATAGACCAAACCGCTGGTTTACAGATCAAGCTATCGGTAGAGTGCTTGTTTAGGTAATTGAAGAAGTATTTCTCTGATTGACTTTGACCTGTTCCCGTTTGATTGCAATTGTGAAAAATAAAAATATCTGGGATCAAGGTTTAATCATAAGCGAAGCAATCTTGATGGCGACACAAGTTATCGTGGCATTGTGAGAGAAGTAGCCTAGCTAAAAGTTTCTGCAGAGCAGTTGTGCGTTCATCGCTAATAAGATGCTTTACATGAGGAGTAACAATGAAAAAATTAAAATAGAAGTTAATGACACTATTACTGCCATGTCCAATGACATACGCTATAATCTGCATCATAAAACAAACAATTTCGTTCCATTTGAGGATCCTTCAGAGATTTTCAGTCCGCTAGCTCTGAAGAGATTTTTTTATTCAGTAACACACCATTCTCAGCAGAGAGGAACTTTTTACTTTAAGAAAAAATCAGTTGAGCACGCTTCATGTGCTATGTTGTATGGACAACCACGAAAAACTCCTAGTCACATACATATTCGGATTCTAGATCAGATTGCAAGTCTGCATGCAGTTTCACTTCCGAAGATGTTGTAATTCGTTTTATTGAAAAGAGCTGTGCCTGGTTTATGTGGAATATTCATGGTGGTGTTACATTTGGACCGGGATCGTTATTTCCCAGTAGGTATTGAAGTGGAACCAGGTTGAAATCATACTTATCGGTATAGTTGTGGGAAAGTTAGTCGGAATCTGTTTGGGATTATTCTTCTAATAAAATAGAGCGATGATTTGTTGCCATTCTACATCATATTTGCTGTGGATGATAACATTTGGAAGTAGGTGTATTGCAAGCATATTGTGTCCCCGCATCCAAGTTGTCAGCGTCCACATAATTTTGGCTTTGACTGAATTGTCTTGAATTAAAATAGTTATTCCGTGTTGTTGTTTACATGCTGTATAGATTTCGATACCAGCTTCTATAGCCCTAGATGGTAAAAAAAATCATCAATTTAAACAGCGAAAGCTTTCAAACTTGATAATTATGTCAAAGAAGGACTAAACAATACACATATCATTTAGGGTACTTGAAAACTAAAAATATGCACATTGAACGCCTTATATGGCAAGACCTAAACATACTTAATTTACTGTAAAAGTAACTAAACCATGCACATAAATGGGTAGAAAGCATTTACAAACTAAACAAATTGCCATTCCTATCCCTTATTATACACAGAAATGACAAATAATTTACGGTATATGGCATGGACAGAGTATATAGCAACGATTGAGTTTTACATGAATTACTCATACCAATGCTGATCTGATATTTTTTGTTTGTTCAACCGTGCACTCTTCTGAATTAATGAAGGAAGCAACAAATTGACTTCCCATCCAGAACATTAA
Source organism: Rhingia rostrata (assembly GCA_949824845.1). Taxonomy (NCBI): domain Eukaryota; kingdom Metazoa; phylum Arthropoda; class Insecta; order Diptera; family Syrphidae; genus Rhingia; species Rhingia rostrata. The sequence continues at coordinate 89,863,977 of OX463757.1, read as the reverse complement.
TCCATTACAAGCAATGTACAACTATAATATGTACCTACCACAAAATGGTGTGTCGTGTAATTGGAAAGCTAAGCGGCCTCAATAACGTAGACAACCCAGAAACCATATGAAGTGGTATGAAGAATTTATTCCAAGCGCACTTGCACTAAATACATAATTTAAAGCACATTCATTCAGAAATTACTTAATCTGTTATTTTCATTAGAAAATATTTCAGAAAAGGAAATAATTAGTCAGCACGAATTCACGATGTATAACACACAAAGGATGCAACGCCCTTTTCAGAAAATAAACAAAAAAAACTAAAAATAAACCGTCCATGTTTTTTATGTACAACCATTTAATCGTTTTACATCAAGTAATTTAAATACCTTTGATAATTCAACTTCGACGGCAGCCATCGGAATTTAATTTTTATTTAGCAAAAAAATTAATAACAGACAACAGATTCTTTTTTCACCAATTACACAAAAATGCACCTCTTCCTGTAGCACAAATTTATATCTAATCTGCCAAAGAAAATAGAGATGTAGAAAAATCAGTATAACCTACGTTCCACAAGTATTGAAGTGCAGTATTTTTTGACAGAAATGTTTGAAAAGAAACAGAACTTTTTCACCTATGGCTGTACTATTCTTACGTATACATTGTTGAGAGCATTAACAGGTTATCTCTTTCTAATGCATTAATGATTAGCTGCACAGAATATGTTTAGGGTGAGTGCACATTATCCAGCCATTTTCGCAAGGTATCATGCAAAAGGACAAAACTAATGCAAAATTATAAGGGTCCAGATATAGTTATCATTGAAAATCCTCATTAGAAATTTAATTTTATTGCTTGCGGTATTTTTACAAATTCAATCATTGGCGAGTTGGTGTCAAATCAAAGCTTATAAATTTTAGAACATGATTATCCAAAATTATTTAAATTTTTAATTATAGTTTTCGCAGAAAATCACTTCTTATTTTTCGCTGATCGAGATTTATTTTAGTGAAGTAATGATTGCAATTCGACCGAAATGAAATGGAATTTTCCAACAATTCCTATAAAAAGCTTTGGGGGTGACGTTTCAACACCATCATGTGTTATGCCTTTAGGGCCCCGTTATAGCTGTATAGAAAAATTAGAAGTGATTTTCTGCGAAAACTATAATTCGAAATTAAAATATTTTTGATAATCATGTTCTAAAATTCATAAGCTTTGTTTTGACACCAACTCGCCAATGCTTAGATTTATAAAAAAGCGGCAAGAAGTAAAACAATAGTTCCAATTTTTGTTTTCAATGATAGGTATAACTGGGCCCTAAAACAAAAAACTTTCATATACCTGTAACACTGTTTCAGAATTTAAATATGTGTTATGTTTTGTCGTATATATATTTAACCGACTTTTTTTTTAAATAGGTGTTTAAATTGTAAGCGTTAAAATAAGTCTAGACTAATCGGTTTTATTTTCCCATATATTCAAGGGAGTATCATCTTGCTTAAATGCAAATATAAATTATTGGCCAAAATAGGATCTTTAAACAGGACGTAGAGTGTAGCATTTTTAAAGGAAAATAAAATATCTCGTTCGACTTAGGTGTTTTGTAATGGTAAAAACAGACAGATTTAAAAAAATGTTGTTTCAAATGGACATTTTTATTTTATCTCTGGTACATTTTTCAGATTTTAATTTTTAGACAATAAGATCTTTAGGACGTAAAATGTATGATTTTTTAAATGAAAAGTCTTGTTCCGCTTATGGTCTTTGCATTTCCATTTAATTGCATAGTTTTTCTTAGATCAATTTTGCCGTAGCGTAGGAAGAAAAGCCTTGTTCCGCTTATGGTGTTTTCCATTTCCATTTATCTGTTTGTATATTTTATCAGGGTTTTATCTGATTTGATTCTGCCTGAATGCCGTATAAGGGCAAAATATGAGAGTTCGGTCGAATAGTGCCAGGCTACACGTTTAGCTTAATGATTTTCATTAGGATGATCTCCGGTGGCCAAAGACAAAAAAGCGTAATTGAAATGTAAAAGTCAGTAGCTCTCATTAAAAGGCATTATTGGACATTTTCCCCTAACTTTTGATTTTCTTATGAATTAAATCATTGGCGAGTTGTTGTCAAACCGAAGCTTTTGAACTCTAAAGCAAGTTTATTCAAAATTATATAAATTTTTGATTAAAACTCTCACAGAAAAGAGCTTTGATTTTCTGACGTAATGTGTGTCATTTCAACCATATGAACCACATTCGTTTTAATCTGCAATTAGTCTTTTTTATCATCAAGCCTAACCTCAAATACTGTTCATCCCCGTACTGTGGTGATTCTAGTGATCAAATTTTCCAATGATTGCTAAAAATAAATTCTCAAGTTTTTTTTGTTATAATACTGACTATAACTAGAGGCTTACAGCTGGAACACTCGAAATTATAAAATTTAAATCTCTAGTACCAATGCAAATAATTTTAAATATATAAAAAAATAAAAAGTATTTGACCAAATTAAATGGTTTGTGAGTAAAACGTTTATGCCCAAACCTAGGACAGGATAGATTATAAAATGGATTCCGGGTGTAATTCTGTGCAATGTTGTCTTCTCTTTTCGTTGTTTCGTAGTAAGCTCGTTCAACTATCTCCCAGAAATTCAGTGTTAGATTACAAAGAAAAAAAGATTTCTTACACTGCCTCTGAGTATTTTATTCAGTGGAACAACATTCCCATCAGAGGGCAATTTAAAAACAAAATTGGTTTCCTTACTTCGCAGCTTACAATAACGACGAATTTCATACATGGAACATTGAAGAAGAATGGGGGATATGAGAAATCCAAAAAAAAAAAACAATTTGTCTAAGTTCTGAGAATCGTGTTCGTTTTACATAGGAACAATTTCAAATAAAGCAACATTCATGCCCAAAGATAACTTTAGCAAAAAGGTGAAAAGATGAAAAGACGCATCCACAACGGCATAAATTTACTTTAGCTGCCACTTTTTGCACTTTTTTTTTAACCGATTCTTCTCCGCGTGCTGATCATTTATTCGTTTTTAAAAATTGTCGCTCACTTTTAGTTTAAAAGTTACTGATAAAATAAAATAAAGTTGGTGGATTTCAATTGGGACTTTCGAAATGTTTATTGTTGAATAACTTTTTAAATAATTTAGAGCAACGATTACAAAAAAATTGCTAAATTTTTATTTTATAAAAAAAAGTGAAAGGCAGCTAAAGTAAATTTCCTCCTCCATAACATTTCATTCATTCTCAATATATTGCAGAAAATTAGAATCATGTTCCACTTAACTGAACTTGTATGAGAACTCTTAGCGATCCGCAAGTAACGCAATGCATTAAAATGCAACTTGGAACACACCCCATTTAATGTAAACACACACTTAGGTAAATCTTCGAATCGACTTCGAAAAAAAGTAACCTATCAAAATTTTGACATTTCCAAAGAAAAAAACGTACACAAAATACTTGCAAGTTTTATTTTTTTTTGTTTTCAAAGTTATATTGTCCATAGAATATTACTCAAGAAAATCGTTTCAATTAAAAACAAACATATATTACTTATAAATTTCCTTTAAAGTGCTTTTACGTAATATAACTAAAGTTCATCATGGACGACGACTTCAACACAAGCGATTTCCAGAAAAAACTAAATAGATCCTCCAGCGAAGAGTTTGGCGATTTAAACTTTTTTGGTTCCGACAATGACAATACTATGACGGAAATATACCCTCTTAAAAGATCGACATCATTAAATGCAGACGTCGCATCCAGCGACGACAACAAAAAGAATGTAAAAACGAAAAAAGATATCGAAGAGGAAGAGCGCGAAAAAATGCAAGTTTTGGTCTCGAATTTTACGGAAGATCAGTTGGACAGATATGAAATGTATCGTCGGGCGGCTTTTCCAAAAGCAGCAGTGAAACGTCTTATGCAGACAATTACAGGCTGTTCTGTTTCACAGAATGTCGTGATAGCAATGGCTGGCATAGCAAAAGTATTTGTCGGTGAGATTGTCGAAGAAGCACTCGATGTTATGGAAACAGCTGGCGATTCTGGTGCTCTACAACCGAAATACTTGAGAGAAGCTGTACGAAGACTGCGGGCAAAGGGGAGGATGCCTATTGGCAAGACGTCTAGGCAGTTTTTCAGACTGAATTAGCATAACGATTTAATATATGATTTTGTGAATATAATTTTAATTTTATAGTTAGACAAGTTTCGTGTTTAATTTGAATTTCCTGCAAGCATTGGTGTTTTTAAAATATCTGGAAGAGGTGGTTAACCGAATTTATATCGACAAAGATGAATAAAACAACTTATGGTAATTTTCTCACAATTACCCTTTATTTACTTAAATTAGAAACTAAAAAATGAAATCCTCCAATAATTGGCATTGTGAGAATTTCCTGTTATGCCATGCGAACTTTGTCCAGCACAAATGGAGCTGTAAAAAATTATTCAATATGTTAGTAAATAGTTTTTATTGAAATAAATAAAGGCGGCGCGGAAGTTCAAGGAGTCCCCAACTTGGTTAATGCTGAGGTTTACCCTGTCACCAAGAAGAAGCAATCAAAAATTATTACTAACCTGCACGGATTGCGGCGCATAGAACACCGAATATTATGAAATTTGTTCTGACATTATCGCGAACGCGTTTCTGCTCCTCAGCTGGGTCAGCTTGTGGTGGAATGCGAAACATTTTTGATTGCTGATAGGAAGTCCTTTTTTTTGCAACTCTAATACTTTTAATAGAAACAAATCAAATTTATTTCTATTGATTTTGTAATAAAGAAACTCGTGCTGTCTGCGGCCAATTGTCAAAGACAAAGTGACAGCGGTAATCAGAAATAGAGATTGCAAATTTAATGGCGGCGTTCAGTAGGACAAATTCGAATTGTGATTGATTTTCAAATTGTCCAAATTTTAATGTTTCTACAAAAAAAAGTAAGCTGCCTGACGGATAATCAAAGTTTCACTGTAGGTACATATCATGAAGGGATTTATCATTTGAAAAGTTTAAAGTGAGGAAACTGTGTTTGACAGAAAAGGTTCTCCTCTGCCGAGAATGTTGTTCCACTCATAAAATCTTTTCTGAGAAGAGCAGAGACATTTCTGGCTGATCCGTAAGTGGAATACGCCAAATGAGACAGCAAACATATTTTGACCTATCTCAACGAAAGAATTTTTGCACTTAAAATTTCAAAGGTTTTTGATAGGGAGTGACATCAATTTCTTTTTTCGGAAATGCGTGCATCAATCGATGAAAGAGTTCATTGAAATTATCTCTCGAATTCAAATCGTTTTGGAAAGTTTACCAAGGCTTTGGTTGGTACTCTCGACGGGCTCAGTGGCGCTTTTGCGATGAACTGCCGCGCAGAAGGTCTGGGTTCGATTCCCAGCCGTAGCAACACCTATATGATTTTTCACTAGCCCTCCTCTCGTGATCATCTGACAAATCATCCGAGTAGTATCAATTGTCTCAAATTCGCCGTTCGGAGTCGGCATAAAACAGGAGTTCCCGCCATTGTGCTAGAAGTATACACGCACACGAGAATGGTTGTGAGAAAGCTCGGGCCTGGGTACTAACGAGCCTGTGCGCCAACAATTTGTATTTATTTCGTAGTAGGTACTCTCAGCATCACATACTGCTTTTCAGGTCTACGTCCCTTATCTTCGGTCGTGGACTCTAAACGACAAAAGATGCATAATCGGTGCCCTCTAGGACTACATGTAAAGAGATGACTTCTGTTCTTCTGCTTGGACAAAGAAGAGGAGGAAGGAATACATTCACTTACCTTCTCTGCTCTTGACCAGCTCTCCTGAACAAAAGAAAATTCCATCTAGGAGATTCCTTCATTGATAATCTATGCGAGCTGGTTAATTTTACTGTCAGAAACCTACTAACCTTTATAGTTGGCTTGATCTTCCTGGTACCACAACGAACCCTTTTCTGATATAGGAGTACACGCGCATCTGAACACTAGGCCACTGCAGCAACTTTATAATGGTTTGATCAAAAAATGCATGTGCTGTGCATGCAAACATACCAAGGCAGTGGAAGGTCGCGGAAGTGATTATGGTTCTCAAACCAGGAAAATCACCGAATGGAATAAAATCATACAGACCTATTTCACTTCTTCCAATAATTTCAAAAGTTTTTGAAAGGATATTACTCGGTCGCTTACACCCCATTATTGATCAGAAACGCCTTTTACCTGACCATCAATTTGGGTTTAGAAGTAAACATTCGACTGTGGACCAAGTTCATCGAATTTCTGATGTAATTGAGAAAGCTTTCGAAGAAAAGAAAATTTGCTGAGCCGTATTTATTGACGTGTCGCAAGCTTTTGACAAAGTTTGACATACTAAGACAAGTTCTGCCTGAAAAATTATATAAAATCCTCGTGTCGTATCTTGAGCATAGACTCTTCCATGTGAAACTTGGAAACGAATATTCGGAGTTCAAAAAAATATTGCCAAATATTGGCCCCCTCTTGTACCTCCTTTTTACACGTGATATCCCGCAAACAAACGATACAATAGTTGCCAGGTTTGCTGACGATACAGCTATACTAACAGTTGGCACAACAATAGAGGAAACAAATATGAAATTACAAAACACTCTGAACGAGGTAAATGAATGGACAAAATCCTGGCGGATTCATGTAGATTTTTCATATAAGCGGACAAACAATTTGCCAGTATTTCTCAATACGGTTCGAGTCCCTTTTTCAAATTAAACGAGCGAAATATCTCGGAATGACACTCGATGCAAAATTAAAATGGAAGTCTCATGTAAAAAAAAAAATGCGAAGAACTTAAAAATAAATACAGAGAACTGTACTGGTTTCTCGGAAAATATTCGAAGCTTAACCTTGATAACAAGCTGCTATTATACAAGCAAGCGCTAAAGCTGGTCTGGACATATTATGCTATACAACTATGGGGTTGTACCAGTGAAACGAATCTAAATATTTTACAAACTTTTGAAAACAAAATTTTAAGATCATTCGTCAATGTGCCGTGGAATATAAGGAATGAAGATCTACGCAGAGATCTGGTTATTCCTGCAGTTAAAGATGAAACGAAAAATTTTGCACGCAAACATAAAACACGTTTATTGGGACTCGTTAACACAACGGTCCTCCGAATTCTTGACGAAACAATATAATTGCGTCGTCTTCAAAAAACTAAGCCCTTAGATTTGGCCCGATAATAACAAACCGCGTTATAAATTGCGGAGAGAGCAGGAACTCTCACAGAAAAGTTGCCTGCCGAACATTCACTACTCGTGATAAAAAAAATTGCTAGATAAGTCGCATACTTAGTTGCAATAAAAATATAAAAAGGGTGGTGGTTTTAGTGGAGTTAAAGTCCCACACTTAAATTGGGCACGTGTTCATCGTGTCTTTTGAGATTTCCACCACCCACGGAAAAAAAAGTTTTATGCTGGCACCCCTGATTTTAACTAAAATATATGGAATAACGGCCCAGTTTTAATAAAATGAATTAATTTCCTGAGAAGTTTTCTATTGATACTGCTAGAGGAATGTTCACGAATGTAATAACATCAAGACGGAATACACAAATGATCATATTCTAGAAAATGGATTCTATCATTAGATGCACAAGACTCAGCACTTCTAAATATCTGGGATGTTTGATCGAGTCGTGCAGGGAGGGAGTTTGTTCTTGATTTCCTATTTTATTGTTAAACAAAAATACAAAATATAATTTTTTCGAGCAACATGCTTATTAGTACCCAAGCCTAGCTTATTCACAACCATTGATGTGTGCCTGTGTACTTTTTGCACGAGCCCTCCTTTCTTATACCGACTTCAAACGGCTAAGTTGAGATAAGCTTTTCTTGACAATTGATAGTGCTTTGATGGTTTGTCAGATCATCACGAGAGGAGGTCCAGTGAAAAATCATTATGGTGTTGCTACCACTGGGAATCGAACTCAAACCCAAAACCCAGATCACGCCACAGAGCCCCCTATTTTATTGTTTTCAAGAGATAATTCGAGGATATGGTTAATCTTATTGGATATTTAAGAATTGGTACCATTTGGTGTTGCCCTCTGTGTGTTCACATTTTTTCCTCCCCATATAACATCAATTAAATAAAGTCCGTAGGTTTTTATAACTTTTTTTTATTAAATATCTTAAGCAATATAACAAGTTAGATAATAATAATTAATAACAATATAACTTCATACAATCTTAAATCTAAATATACGTACAATGATTATGTTCATGTTAGTTGCTTGACAAACTTCAAACAAAACAAATCTAAAAACTACAAAAATGTCAACGATGAAATACTATATCAGTTTTTGGTTTTGTCATTTAGTTTAAATGTCAACTAATATAATTTTTGTTTGTGTTTTTAGCTGCATTAAATATTTTCAATTTTTTTATGTTTTGTTTGCTTGGTATTTAATTTATTTATATCATTGTCGCTCAAGCGCACAGCCAGTATGTTTAAATTATTTTATAATGACAGTGTATAGTATTATGTTAATAAAACAAATATTTACAATCCAACATTAACTGTTCTCTTTTGTTTTATAAACCACATAAGCTTCGTAGTTTTTCTTTAAAAGGAATGTCATGCGTTATGTAAATTTAATTGAAAAAAAAATAAACAACCACAAAAAATACTTGTAAGAGAGCTTATTTATTATATACAAATATCATTTTTTTATTTAATAAAATTAATGGCAAAAATAATAATAAATCCTTATGTTACCTAAAAAAGGGGTTTAAAAAAATACTTCCCAACTTGCAACTTAAAGCATTGAAAAAATAATTTGTTTCAAGTGTTTAGAGCTCTTTGGAAGAGCTTATATAGACTCAAGATTAATGCACGTTTTTTTTTTGTTGTAAAAAAAAATACTTTGTTCGTTTATCGTTCGGTTATTAAGTTTTTTTTTTTAATACATTTTTATCAGTTTGTTATAATAAATCTCCAAAATCACACATTTTTATAAGACTCTATAAATTAAATGCAACAGCATCGGTTAAGGAAAATCAATCATCTTTTCTGATCGGGAAAAGGGCTTAGTGTAGGTACAAAAGTATTTTTATACATATAGGTTATGATTAGATTAGATCACTGTTTACATAGACAACATTTTATCGAAAGTATTTCGCTTCCTCTTACCCTACATCCATGTTCAATCGATGCTAATGGCCAAATTATTCGGCGCTGATGATTGATTGGAACTTCTTTTTCGTTGGACTGTTTTGCGGGTAGCTTCAGGAGATGATTCCAATTCTAAGTGATGATCGACTTCAGGATCACTGAATACCAAAGTTTCATTGTCATCTATGTGATAGGATGAATGTTCGGGGGATGTATGAGTGCTTGTGATTGGTTCTTTGTTATCAGTGCTTGGGTTGATATTGTTATTGTTCTGGAGTTGCAAATTATTGTTGTTGGGTTCGTAGATTTCTTGCAGATGCTGTTCCACTTCATTTGGAGTTTTATCGATGAAAAAATCTTAAGGAAAAAATAAACCAAAAATTCGTTTCATTAGGTTATAAGTTGGGATTTGTATACTGAGCCAGATATATGAAGGAGCTAAATACTTTTTAGATTGACAAGAATGAAGACAACAATTAGAACATGAAAAACAATCACAGAAATGAAGGACGAATAGATTAAATCAACCCACTACTGTACGCGGAATGAAGGACAGAGGACTTTTAGTACACTGATTATCGCAACTAACTAAACAGTTAAACATGCTTTTTCAATGAATACAGATAATGTTTGGTAGAGTGCTTTACCTTTTTTTTTTAAGATTTTCTTAATATTCTATGTAATTGAGTAAAAATGCGTGTAAAAGTCATGAACGATTTTAAAAAATAAGTTCTGTTGGGTATTCGATTGCACTTGGAATTACGTGTACTGGAAATATTTTGAGAAGGAAATAACCGATTAGATAATTAAGGGCCAATTTAAATATTTATGAATGATCTAGAAAAAAAAAAGAATTTCAAACAAATTTATGGAATGAAACCCCTACAAAATTACTAGAGGTAATTCCCCTAGTTGATGCACTGCACCCTGCTCGTAGCCTTTCTGCCTCCAATTGGTTTGAATTGATTTGTAGTCAATGAGCTATATCCAGTTCTAAGATCTGGTTACCTGCAACCAAAGAGTATAGAACTACATAAAAAACGCATCACAGCTAATCATTTTGTAAACGTTTCAGACGCGGTCGGTAAGTGCGAAGGGGAAATTTCGTCGAGCGTATGCTTAGGCTATGCTGTTGTTTTATGCTGAAGTAGCAATGTGTATCAGCACCCCACATAAAAAATTTTAGTTGTATGAGATGCGCACTCTATGTTGTTCTACCATCTTTGCTGCACTCCAAGTTGGTTGAGGTCTGTTTCTACTTGTGCGCGCCACTTAAGGCTAGGGGTTCCTCTACTGCGTCCGGCGTCTGGCTGGGAATTTAAGACTCTGCTAGCCGGAGAACTGGTGTCCATTCGTTCAACATGTCCAAGTCATCTTAAACGTCCAATGCGGAGTGTTTTGACCATAGGCATGTCGCTGTATAGTTATTGGTTGAATCGTCGTCTCTATAGCCCGTCAACGCAAACGGGAGCGAATATTTTTCGAAGAATTTTCCTCTCGAATCTACGAAGGATTTCTTCATCCGCTTTTGAGAGGATATGCAATAATTTACTTTCATTATGTGGCTCTACAGCCTGGAATGAGGCTGAACCTTATCTAAAATGTCTCTGTAATTAGCACGGTTCCTAGCTAATTGCCTGTTTGCGAGCATCAAGTTAGCTTAGATCGGTTTCTACTTGTGTGCAACACTTTAAGCGGGGTTTTCTTTACTGCGTCTACTATTTTTACTAATCGAGGACTGGGGGCGGAGTGTCCATTTGTTTAAATCGTTCAAAATGATTGTTTTTTGACCAAGCCTATGTCGCTATAAAGCTGATAAAGTTTGAAGAAAACCTATAATTTCTTCATCCACTTTTGTAATTTTCTAAGCTTTTGTACCGTACAATCTCTAATTATCAAATTCTCGTCTGGACAGCATTTTGTTTGGGCTTTACACTCCTGCCTTTGGCGTTTTGGATTTTTGTAGTTAATATAAATTTCCGAATTAAACCAGGGCGTGCTTTCGTCGATGGTTAATTCTGTTTGTCCGTCATTGCCGTTTAACATTCTCATCATTGACTGTGACCCAAATACATGTTTTCCTTGTTTATCTTGACTTGTCCCTGTTCTGGATTTGTTTCCCTGACTTTGAATGTGACCCGACTACGATTTTTCATCTTGGAAGGTTTCTGAAGTGGCTTTTCCATATTTTTTAAGTAGACTTCGACGTAACTACGATTTTTCATTGTTCATCTCGGGAGGTTTCTGAAATGGCTTTTCCATATTTTTTACAAAGACTTCGACTCAACTACGATTTCAAATATTGTCGCCTTAGTGACACAAGACGTATGTCGATATTTGATAATTTTAGTTTTTTTTTTGTTATTTTTTTTACCACTTTTTAGTTTTCTTGAGATTCATGAATACTTTTGTAAAGTGATAACTTTTACTCACTTCACTTAGAGTACAATTTTTGGTCACAAAATATAAATTTTATACTTTAAGTAAGGTGGCATAACCAGCCCAAAATCGTAAAAAAATGTAGTTACGTTCTTGTGTCACTAAGGCGACGACTTGTTCATCTCGACAGGTTTCTGTTTTGGCGTTGTTGCCCTGACTTTAAACTAAGAACTTTGGTGAAACTAACGAAGTTCTTCCGGGAGTGGAACCTCACTATATCACAAATCACGCTCTTTGGTCTTGATCCTTTTCTTCTTCTTTATGAAAAGCCTTCTTTATTTCCTTGCCTATAAAACTCAATGGTAGTTCTCGTCTTCATTGAGAATATTGGCATTCTTCGTCAAACCAGGAATTTCTTGCAAGTGGGCGCGAAAAACCTAGCTTTTCGATGGCGAATGATGTAATGCCTCATTGACAATGCCGCTATTGTTCTTCGACATTAGATGCTGGTGGTATGGTGTTAATCGATATGTTAAGGGATACGATCTTGGTGGTCTTTTGCGATTGCAATCTTTCAAAATTAATATTTTCCACAATATTTCTCATTTGTTGTGGCTTTGGAAATCCGCATTCTTTGCTGCAATAAGGTCGGTATGAGTTGATGTTAGTTAGCCCCTTGAAATGTTCCGACATACAAAATTTTAAATGAATGCAATCTATCAATATCCCTTATGGATATGAACAAACAGTTTGCTCGGTATAATGGCATTTCGGTCCGAAGCTAAGCCAACGATTTAATCCCTCAACCGATTAACCGATTTTTGATTTTTGTAAAATCTCTACGAGTTATTTCACATTTTTTCGGTATAGGATTTCTACTATACCCATGTATCTATACTTACCAGGAACGCATATTTATGAAAACGACAAGCCCTGGCTACTACTAAATTTCCCGATTATATGTAAATGCGTTAGAAAACCCTAAGCATATATTTAATTACAGAGGCTTCCCAGAAGAAATAATAAATTCACAAAGAGCTGTGCTTCATAAACAATGAGTGCAATGAAATACAATTTTTAAAGCAAATAACATAGCCCCGATTTTTTTAAATCTTTAAAACCAATGATATGATTTATAACAAAAAAAAAAAAAAAAACTTTACCTGATTCAATACCATTCCATTCGCTCTCGACAGCGTAATGTTGATGTTGATGTGGATTTGGATGATCTTCAACGGAGCCTTCGAAACTTTTTAAATCGGTGACCAAACTCTCGTCCTCAGTCATTTCAAAGATTTCAGTTACCTTCACCTAAAATTTAATTTATTTTTTTAATTCAAAACATTTTAATGGGAAGATAAAAGAGCAAGCAACAATATGGATGCGTACTTTTTTAAGTCCTTCATAAACGGACGCCAAAGGAGAAAAAGAAAAAATGAAAAACAATTTTAGGAATTATTTGTTAAGAATTTTACTAAAAGTAATGTCAGTCCAAGTCATTTATTATTTTTATTAATTGTTACTCATTGCCGTAGACGTAGGCAAAAATTATTAAAAGACAAATAGTTTATGAGAAAAAATATCTTTTTGTCTTTTGTCCCGTTTCTGTACACATTCTTAGATTTGTCTCGAGGTAAATTTGTTATCTTTTTAATCAGTAATGGTGGCAAAATTTAGTGATCGGTTAGTGTTTTCTTTTCCTTCTATCTGTCTGAATAGAGTAACTTTGTTCTTTTATTTCCTTTTTATACACAAATATTGCACGAGGTTAATGTTTGTAGAGCAAGTATATAGAGAGAGTGGGCAAGAACAACTCCTCTCGAAGACACCCTCATGTGTATCCTTGACTCACGGAAATGAGAAAATTTACTAACATTCAAAGAAATTAAAGAATTTTTAATGCAAAAGGGAACAGACCTAACGAATTTGTCACTATGTACACCTATATATCTTTTTTTTATCGATTTTTACTGAAGCTCAAAATTTAGTCAAACCCCACCTCAAAGAAATTTAAAAATTTATTAATTGCCAGTTACCCCAAAAGTATGGGCACAGAACTAGTTATATATCTACCCGCATGAGGTAAGCAATAGGTCAGGCGATCGTGTTTAAATTTCCGAAAACATTGTAACAAGAGTAAGAGTAGACGCGGATCATAGCGATGTTATATATCTGTTTCCTTTTGTAATCACGGTGTGTAAGAAATTGGTTAAGGGAAGCCCTTCTTTTTTATTGGTTTTTACCCAGTTAGTTGACTTTGCCATGATTTAATCACTGGAAAGTGATTGCATTTTAGAAGGTTTAAATCTGTGTTTTCCAAGAGAAGAATTGGCCTAAAATCTGCGCCAGTAGCCTTACATCGGAATACCATCGTCCGTTAATAAAACTCCTTCGTCGAATAATCTAACTAGAAATTAGGATTCTACAAGCCACACCACAAATTCAGATCGAACGTCTAAGAAAAAGGGTTGTAAGATACAATTATATACAAAGACGACGAAGACAAATTCTAAAAATAAATCAAAGCCAACGGGGTCAGTTGTTAGTGCCACAAACTGTCCCGCAGAAGGTCTGGGTTCGATACCAAGCCGTAGCAAAACCTAAATGATTTTTCACTTGCTCTCCTCGCGTGATGTCCTGACAAATCTTCCGAGTATCATCAATTGTCAAGAAAAGCTTATACCAACTAAGCCGTTCGGGTTCGGAGGTCCCGCACATGAATGGTTTTGAGAAGAAAACTAGGCTCTCAGTACTAGCAAAATAGTATAGAACTACATAGAGTGCGCATCTCATACAACGAAAATTTTCTATGTTGGGTACTGGTATTGATACCCCAGTGTTCACATTGCTACCCCAGCATAGTCGACGAATACGATCGACGAAATTTCCCCTTCGCACTTACCGCCCCCGTCTGAAATGGCTACAATTTTTTAGCTCTGATGCATACTCTATGTAGTTCTATAATCTTTGGTACTAGCAAAGATTATAAAGTCATACAGATGACGCACTGCATACGAGAAAAATTATTCTATGGCGGGTCGTACTGGTACAGCCCGCTATATGTTTGGATCTCGTTTCTCATGCGTGGACGTCCACACCGCCCGACCGTACCATGAAGCCGGTGAGCAAAAGTTTCTGTTTTTTGTTCTCAATGCGCCATCTTTTTGACTTTATAATCTTTGGTACTAGCGAGCTTGTGTGCCAATATTTTGTATTATTAGACCTCTCAGAGGGTTGACAGTGGCTATCCGATCAGGGATTTTTTCCAACTCGTGGTATTACAACTGAAGCTAACTAAAATTCGATACGTATTGAGAGGTTCGTTGATCAAGGGTCAGACGCGGTTTTTCTAATAACAGGCGGATTGAACAGGCAAAACGGTTAAATTTTCGATTTTTCTCCGACCGCCTGCTCCATGCAAAAAAACCGACAACTTTATCATACACACGGCCTGAACAGGCAAACCGGACAGTTAAAACTGCGTGTGTGTAGCCTGCTTTATATTCTATTATAGGAAGATATTGTGCTGTTTCTTGCAAAGCTGTTCAAGGACTATAGAATCCGCCATCGCCTACTTTGTCTTGCCTAATTCCTTGCGGATCGATCTTCGCTCATTCCCACGACTAAGTCAAACGTCTTGACGTTTGGAGCTTCATGCACATCTTCGTTCACCTTTTCGTGGTTAGATGTTTTGCCAATAGTTTATACAGCGTTGTCGCGAAATTACCGAACGGTCCATTTCAACCGCTGACTGGGTTTTGGGCTGATGGGCCGAAATCAGTGAATAACCGGCATATTTGTAATTCTGCCAATAACTATTCTTCCATGGATCATGGCTATGATTGATAAACATTGTGGTTATTAAGAAATTAACATACCTACTACAATTTCGCTACGTTATTCCCTATAATAACTGAAAAAGCCAGCTATCAAAGCCTGTTTAAAAAGCTATGTACAAGCCAAAACGACCGAATGTACAGAAAATCATACCAAGTTGACATATTTAAAACTTGATGTAGTTATAATGAAGCAATGAAAGTATTTTTAAACATCTACACCCACCCATTCACACTTTATGTGCGCATTATGTGGACGCACTTCAACAAGATGTCCGCCAAATTGGACCGCTGTTTAAATTTTGTTCGGCAAAGCTACTTGTTTGGCTCAGAGGCGTTGTGGTTAGCGATCAACCGCTGCGCAGAGTGCCGTATTCGATTTCCAAATATAGCAACACCGATCATCGTTTTTGACTGACATTCCTCATGTAATAATTTAACAAATCATTTGGGTGTTATCAATTGTCATGAACAATTTTTTTCAACTTCATAAAACGGTAGAACACGGATTCGTGTAAGAAGTACACAAGATACACATTCTCAGAATTGGGGCTGAAACAAGATTACCTCACATGTTCGGTTTTTGTAAATCATATCATCGAGGGCCTAAGTGCTTTAGGTTGCAGCATATACATCATTTGTTTAAACGTACGAAGTTATAATGTATAATTGGGGGTCGGCCGTCTAAGAATATTTTTTTTCTCCTTTTAGCTTACGCCACAATTCAAAATAACAAACTCTCTGCCTTAACGTATGTTATCTCTGTTAAAATACACTGGCTTTGACCAGACGACCGCTCAATACATGGTCGGCGATTTATGCAACAACTTGGTCACATAATTAATGCATTTTTCCAAGAACCTAATCTAACAATCGTATGACCTATTTAAGTTCGTCTTATTTCCTTGAGTTATAACAAAATTCCTGCCTTTACAAGCTCCGCCAAAACTTACCTTATTTGTTAAGTCATCAGTATAGTAGTATGCGTATAATGCGTCATTATGTGTTGTCACCTTCAAAACATGTTCGTAATGGTCCACATCTGATTCCAGATTTGGTGCTCCGCTGCAAAGAATCACAAACTCATTATGTAACATACACCCAATAAAAACAAAACGCAATAAAACTTACAATTCGTCAACTAAAATCGAAACCCTTGGTCCGTACAGTCTCTTTGAATGTAATAGTCCAGAAGTATCAAAATGAGGAGGATCACAGAGCTGCAAATGTTTTTCAAAACAAATGTTCAATCATTTCCAATTGGGAACACAAGAGTTTTTTTTTCCAAAACTTACAGTAAATTTATTAAACACACGCACTTGTACCGCATTATTCAATTGAGATATCATCTCTTCAATCATCGCTCGCATTTGTCGTGTCAACTTCGGAGTGACCGTTGTTATTCTAAAAAAAAATATTCGCAAATCAAAAACAAGTAAATTTTGAATTTTGTCAAAGAAAACACAAAAATTGCCAAAAAAGAAAGGAAAAACATTTGCAGCAGCATGTGCGGGTATATAAAAAAAAATAAAAAAAATATTTTTTTTGTTTAAAACACAAAGTCGTCAAATAATTTTTCATTTATTTATTAAGTATAAAAAACGTTACTATTCTAGGTTTCACATAAATTAAATATAATTGTATCCAGACAATTTGCTTGTAAGACATTTCTCGTTATTAATTTTTTTTTAATTAACTAACAGGACTTAGATAGTTATAGATATGAAGAGAGAAATAATTATCTAAATAAAATCGAAATAAATTAATGCAATACGCTACCCTTTGGTTTGATTAAGCTATAACTACCAATTGATTATAAAGCCTTACAAAGCGAGTTCTTATTAAAAAAAAAACTTCGTTACACAAAGAAAATCAAATTATGCTAGTGGACAGTTAGTTTTTGTTTTCAAAAACAATTAACTTAGGCGCTTGCAAATGTTTTCCCGAAAGGCAATGGTATCTGCTTGGCAGTTCTAAAAGTAAAAAAATAGAAAAATCAACGGGTTTAGCATTTAAAATTGTTTTTGGGAGGTTAAATGAGATTACAGAGAGAAAGAGATGAAGTGTAGTAAAAAGGGATATACAGAATGTAATGGCGGTCAAATGTTATGTCTGCTGAAGGTTACCTCTTCCAACTCTAAACATTTTTGTGGCGACCGCCGAGTGGGTAGATATGATTTGAATTCATGTGTGAAGTGTCTTCGGGTAGCAGATAAGAACGGAGGGAGGAAAGAGTAAACTCACCATTACCTAGATATTCCTTTTTTAACACGGCTGCTGAAGAATTTCCAAGATGGATTCAACGTAGGATCATAGAATGGAGAACGTAAATAACCTACGTGAGCATCTTTGCCATTTTCGGACAACAGAACATTTATGAATCTCAAGGGTCAGTTGGCCCATTAAACAGAGATTGTGGAGGGTAAGCAGAAAGACCCATAGTGGATACTGATGGGTGCTATTCTATTGGAACTGGCCGTCCAGGTTGTGGGTCCTTGACGGCAGGGTAACTTCTTTGCCACGTAAAAATAGAGAGACCACAGCCTCAGATAACGAATCCCCTCAAATACCAACCAGATAACCACGGAATGCATTAAGAGTATGCACCTGGAACATACGGTTGCTGACCACAAGCTTAAAACTGTCCTCGCGCGGTACAAGACTGCACGTTGACGGGCTTAGTGGTGCGATAGTTATTGCAATGAACTGGTGCGCAGAAGGTCTGGGTATGTTTCCCAGCCGTAGCAACAGCTAAATGCTTTTTCACTGGCCCTGCCCTCGTAATGATTTGACAAATCATCCGAGCAGTACCAATTGTCAAGAAAAGCTTATCTCAACTTAGCTGTTCAGAACCGTCATACAACAGGAAGTTGTAGTTGAGAACCATCGTCCGGTTCTCATGCACACGGCTCTGGGTACTAAAGAGCCTGTTGTGCCAGAAATTTGTATTTATATTTATTTTGCACGTATAAGGATGCGGATTTGTTGTGGGAAGCGCACTTAGGTCAAGCATAATCGATTTTAACTGGTAAATGATGGCCTGTCTGTAATCGGCATCAGAGCAACGTTTTGCATTATATGTGCACACGACTCTACCCATGATACGGAAGACCCTTTCAAGGGCAAACTTGATGTCCTCCTTGACTTTGCCTGTTGGGAATACGATTTGAAAATCGTATATGGGGGGTTGGGACTTCAAAGCGAAAATCAATGGGAAAAACATCTTCGACGGGATAGTTGAAAAGCACAGACTTTACGAAACGACAACAAATAATGGTATCCCACTAAAAGACATCGCAGCAGTATGTATTACAGTGATTAGGAGCACTATGTTCCCAGGAATGGCAATCTCCAGATGGTAGACCGCCATTTACTCATCCAACATCTCGTTATGTATGCACATGCAGAGGACCAAACGTCGACTCTGGTCATTTTCTCTTCGCACCTGAAAAAATCCTGATTTAAAATCCCGGCTGTCCAAGAAGATACGATTGAAATTACCTGTTTGCCGAACGCCTTTAAAAAAACCGTCGGACACAACCATGAAGATTACGAAGACTGAACTTTGTCGAAAACGACTGATACCTGCGTCAATTTGACGAAACAGGATCGTAGTCGAAATAGTTGATTTACTGGGCTCTAGCTCTAAAGCCACATTCGACAACATTCATAGCTCCTCAGTTCTTTCAAAATGACGTCGGAAATGGTTGACTGTTCCATCAATGTTGGGAAAGACGTCACAGAAAAAATATTATTTGGACACGGAGACGGGTTGTGACTTAAAGACTAAATTTCCGTTTTGGGAAAAAAATAAGCGAATATATTACTCAATAGCGATCATAACCTCATCGATATGTAGTAGTGAGCTAAGCGTTTTCAGGACTATTGATAAGACCAGAAAGAAAATCAAAACAATTAAATAGCCGACCACAACAAAATGTCTAAACCATCTAGATGCGGTATTGGAAATTAAGGCCAGACAAAGCATACACGATTTAAACGTTTTTTACTGAAAAAAATTAAAGTATCGCTGACTAATTTGATTGCCTCGCTTGGTGTCAGTATACTTGTTAAGCAACAAAACAGATGAGCTTGGAACTCATGAAACATGACTGCAACTATAAGAGACGAAGTGCAGACGAGGTCCAGATCTACAAATTATCCAAAAGAGGACAGACGAAATGTTTTCTTTTAAACAAAGCTTAAGCAGCGAACTAAGCTCTAAGCAAGCAAAAAAAAAAACCAGAAGAAGTACCTAAACAAAATCAAAATACTCACTTGGAGACAGTTGCCAAAAAGAAGTCCACCGGTACAGTAGCTGGCAGCGACAGTAGCTTAATTCCACGATGTTTGAATATCCAATTAGCAAGACCTTTGTTTGCCTGTTCAATGTAGTCCTGTATAACATCCAAGACTGTCTGAGGCATATTAGCCAGTAGTGCATCCTAAAAATTAAATTTTCAACATCCAGTCGAATCGTAACATACTATCTCACAACAAACCTTTCGATGTTTCTTGCACTCCCTGCACTCGGGATCAAAGTCTTGTGGCGCCGCCACCGTCTCCGACACAACAAACGTCGATTGCACTGCAACGCAACGCGTGCAATTTATCAGATTATTCCTGTGCAAGAATTGCAACGCATCATCGAAACCCTGTTGGCAGAATTTCGACAAGAACTCCGGCCTTGGCGGGAACAAAATCCGTACGAAACGATTGATATTCTGACGTGAGATCTCAATGCTTGTGTTGGCCCAATTCAAATGAAACAGCTGGGAGCTCTGATCGCGTGGACAAATGTCACTCTCACCGCAAAACGGGCTGACAGTGATGGTGTTCTCATCGAGAATTGGCAGATTATCCGAGAAGGCCCCGTCCATGTAGCGTACTCCTTGGAATTTCGGTGGTAAAATACCAGAGAAACCGGGTATAAAGCAGGCACAAAGTAGCGCTTGTAGAAGATCGTCACGACTATTAAACTCGGAGACGATGACGTTCTTGCCGTCATAGACCCGAGTCAAAGAGATGTGTAACCGGCCACTGACTCTCTTGTGGGCATCATCGGGTAGATGTTTTTGTAAGCCTTCAAAGAGGCAGGTTTGGATGTTGAACGATGGACTGAATGGTCCAAGAGAATGGCGGCGAGCTTCGTTCACAACACGGAAGAAGTCTGATGTCATGCTGCCTGGAAGGAGAAAATAAAAAAAAAATGTTAAAAAGTTTCAAAAAAGAATGCTAAGCTGTTGTCAAGAAATTCAAAAGAAATGTTAATTGAATGTCAAAAAAAAAATCAAGTCAGTCGAATGTAAATAGGACCTTTAGTTTGGAATACCTACACACAGGCATAATTGCCCCCACTAAGCAGCAGTTCTAATCACTTCACATTTTCGAAAAATAATGGTTCGATGATGCCTCCAGCTCAAATGTGAAAATGAGCTTGAACACTTAGTATGATTTTGCTCGAAGTACGGCCGACAAATTTTCATTATTTGGTCGGCGACGTCTTTGGATCATATGTCTTTGAGGATGCCATAGGTAATGCTGTAACAGTTACTGGTGACCACTATCGGGAAAAATTTTGGAAATCTTATATGTGCCCAAAGTAGTTCAATTAGGCGTACAGCACATGGGACCCCATCACATACACCTCGTGCTCCGATGCGAACTTAACGGAAAAAAAGTCCCCGGCCGAATAATGTCAAAAAGTGGTGATATTGACTGGCGTCCACGAGGGTTGGGTACACTTTCTCCAAGACATAATCCCCAAGACGACATCAGAGAACCCGAAATCCCTAAACTGAAATCTCCAGCAGGAAAATCCCCAAAGAGCGAATATCCAGGGCTAAAATCCGTCCGTACGTCACCAGTTTTTAGGAATTAAATTTTGAGCTAGGATGATGAAATTCGGTACACATGATTGTTGTTGCTCCCAGCAGAACAAGTGTAAACATTTTTGAAATCCGCCCACTGCCACGCCCCCTTTAAAAAAAAAACTAGTTTTACACCAAACCGTTAGATATTTTGAAAAAGTGTCTGAAAAGAATCTAGACAATCCTAATATATATATTTACACGCCAACTTTTTAGGGGCGTTTTCAGTAAAAAAAAAAACTTAACCATATAAACATTTTTTCCATATATCATTTTAAACCAGGCCCAATTTTTGGAGGAGTTTTCATGGGATGGGGTATCAGACGATCCGCACAGCGGATTGTAGCCTTCTCATATGTTTTTTGTTGAATTTCGTACCGCTCCCCTCCGCGATCCTTTGATTTGAGTTTGCGACGCAAATTTCATGAACCTCACTAAAACTATAACAGTAATTCAAACTCATTTTGGTATTTTTTTTTTGTAAGTAGAAATCTGTTCAAGATCAAACAAATTCTGTCGACACTAGTGCAGTTGACTTTTGCAACTTATTTATTCAATTGTATATTTTCTGGTAAACACAACGCTGCTTACCTCTTTAATTTGAAAAATGCTCTGTTGCTAGAAATCCTAAAAAAGCAGCTTTGAATGAAATGCCAACTTTTCCAATACTCATTCGCTGTTCATTTACTATGTAATTTTTGACACCTACAACCATGCATTAAATAATGAAAATCATTAAACATTATATCACTCGAAAAATTTAGTACATCACATGGTGGAGTGCACACCTAAAAGCACACACCAAAAATGTGAAAATCCTTAAAACTGTAGTAGATTCTCAATACAAAAACCTCAGTCCTAAGACTTTTGAGTCATGTCCGATTTAAACGGTTAACCATCAAAATCATACGATCTTATCACTGTCATGCGTACGATGTGGTGTTCGATTTAATTACACAACCACTTAACCTT
Source organism: Rhingia rostrata (assembly GCA_949824845.1). Classification (NCBI taxonomy): domain Eukaryota; kingdom Metazoa; phylum Arthropoda; class Insecta; order Diptera; family Syrphidae; genus Rhingia; species Rhingia rostrata. Next base: position 89,841,773 of record OX463757.1, on the reverse strand, counting down.
TAAATAACCTCGAACTAGATTTCTTTGCCAGTTTACGTGCGCGTTGGGTGAAATAATTAACTTAGAACAAAGCGCAACACTCACAAAGATGGATGCGTTAACATCTATCATTTATTGTTATCTGTGATTTTGATGACATTTGACACTGTCAAGATGACATTTGAAATCTCATCGTAGAAAGTTCTATAAAATCGTATAACTTTGACGCATATGCGTTATTTTTTGCGAAAATAAAATAAAACCCAACAGATAAGCAGCAAGTGTTATAATACAAAATATATATAGGTATGCATAAACTGTCAGGGGCTTATTCCCACGGATAAGGAGTAGGTACTTTAGTTTATTTACGGAAGTGAATGTTGTATACGTTATTTTATTGCTGAAAAATAAAAATAAATTCAATTAACAATCACAAAAAACAAAATGACACGCGTAAATGGCAGATTGTCGTATGCATGAATGAGTGCGAAAAATAAAGTTTTGCGAAATTGGTAAATATGTATTATGATAAGAAAAGTGATAGTAAACCTGTGATGTAAGGTGCCCACACGCGAACTTCAAAGTTCAACCAGTTGCGTAAGCTCACGTAGGTAATTGCCTTGATAAGCCTATGTTTATATAGTTTTGGCGATTGTTTTCCAAAATATTATTTTCGCAAAGAGAGATATGCAAGTTATTTTAAGTAATTATGGTATAATACGCAATTTTAATGAAGATAGGCAATGAATTTGAGTTTCAGGAAGTTAATGGCGATATATTCGCAAATAATCTAACTGTAACTTTAAAAACGCAGTAAAGTGGTATTAGAAATGTTGTTCAAAATATGACAATACACATGATATAACACACAATATATCCGATAAGGTTCACTTTTAAAAAAATCGAATTATTCATTTTGGAAATCGAATTATTCAATTTGGAAAGCAGTTAAGGTCATAAAACGGCTAAAAAACGCTTTGCCACCAATTAGGGTAACTCAAGAAGTTTGGGCAAAAAGCGATAAAAAGAAAAGGCAGACGCTTTTGCTGCATATCTTGAGGAAACATTCAAAACATTTGATGGTCCAGAAAATATTGATTTGTTCGAGAGTACAACCGATAGTAATCTAGTTAGATATGCAAGTATTGCCGAGCTTAAACGGGAAATACAGAAATTAGAGCCTTAAAAAGCTCCGGCCTATGACCTGATTACAGGAGAACTTCTTAAAGCGTTGCCCCGAAAAGTATTAACTAAACTCCTCTACATTGTAAATGCAGCAATTAGATTAGAATACATACCAATACAGTGGAAAGTCGCAGAAGTAATTATGGTACTCAAACCAGGAAAATCACCGAATGAAATAAATTCTTACAGACCTATTTCACTTCTTCCAATAATTTCAAAAGTTTTTGAAAGGATATAACTCGGTCGCTTACACCCCATTATTGATCAGAAACGCCTTTTACCTGACCATCAATTTAGGAATTAAATTTAGAAGTAAACATTCGACTGTGGACAAAGTTCATCGAATTTCTGATGTAATTGAGAAAGCTTTCGAAGAAAAGAAAATTTGCTCAGCCGTATTTCTTGACGTGTCGCAAGTCTTTGACAAAGTTTGGCACAGAGGCCTTCAATACAAACTAAGACAAGTTCTGCCTGAAAAATTTTATAAAATCCGCGTGTCGTATCTTGAGCATAGACTCTTCCATGTGAAACTTGGAAACGAATATTCGGATTTCAAAGAAATATTGGCAGTAGTACCCCAAGGAAGCATCCTTGGACCACTCTTGTACCTCCTATTTACACGTGATACCCCACAAACAAGCGATACAATAGTTGTCATGTTTGCTAACGAGCTATACTAGCATTGGCACAACAATAGAGCAAACAAATATGAAATTACAAAACACTCTTAACGCGGTACTGTACTGGTTACTCGGAAAACATTCGAAGCTTAACCTTGGTAGCAAGCTGCTATCATAAAAGCAAGTGCTAAAGCCGGTATGGATATATGGTATACAACTATGGGGTTGTACCAGTGAAACGAATCTAAATATTTAACAAACTTTTGAAAACAAAATGTTAAGACCACTCGTCAATGCGCCGTGGTATATAAGGAATGAAGATCTACGCAGAGATCTGCGGTTAAAGATGAAACGAACAATTTTGCACATAAAAAAGCGTTTATTGGGACACGTTAACACAACGGTCCTCCGAATTCTTGACGCAACAAATTTATTGCGTCGTCTTCAAAAAACTAAGCCCTTAGATTTGGCCCGACAATAACAAACCGCTCTATAAATTGCGGAAAAAGCAGGAACTCTCAAAGGAAAGTTACCTGCCAAACATTCATTACTCGTGATAAAAAAAAGTGCTAGAGAAGTCGCATGCTTAGTTGCAATGCAAATACAAAAAGGGTGGTGGTTTTAGTGGGTTAAAGTCCCACACTACTTTGGCACGTGCTCATCGTGTCTTTTGAGATTTCCACCAGCCCATAAAAAAAAAAAAAACTTTAAAAAAATATATATGAAATCTGCAGAAAGTTCATGACAATAAAGGTGTTTATATGCAAATTTTTGTATTGGCAATTGAGCTTAAAAAGATCAGTAAAGTCTCAAATTGTCTGAGGTTTTAAAGTTGACATCAGGATTTGAAGTTTTTTGACATAAAAAATCTTTAGAAAATAAGTCATCAAAATAATATAACATACGTAGTTTCCGACAAAGCTTTACCTTTTAAAACCTGGAGTCTTTTTTATTTATTCCCGGTAGACATGATAAACCATTTTGTTGACTATATAGCACCAAAAACTCATCACTTTTCCCTTAAGTCTCAGATCTGTAACTTATGTGTCATTCTACCAAAGCCATATGCCATGAAGCCATACATCAGACATGACCAACATACTTGACTCGCATACTTTATCAACAGCAATTAACTTTCCAAGATTCTATTCCTTATTACAAAAAAAAATTGACCTACTAACAATATTAAAAACGGCCTACAGAACTCATACACATGCCACACGCAACGCAAACCCTCAAGCCAGTGTAATAAGCCAGCTAGTTGGTTTGACTTGTTCTAATTTGATTTCGAAAAGATTTGACACATCATTCACTCTTTCAGTTTTTGTTGTTGTTTGACCATTCAATCAGCTCGCAAAAAATTGATAACAAGGGACAAATAGATTTTGAAGAATAAAAAGTCGAATATACCAGACAAGAATAAAAAAAAGCTGATTCGCATTTTACACGTAATCTTATCGCGCGGAAAAAAAATGAGAAGGGGATAAACCAGTAAAACCTCTGTCTCTTGACAGCAAATGACGTCAATTGAAAAATCATTTTTTGCATGCTTGACACTTAGATCTAAGTATGTGTATCAAGCCTAACGAGAGCTTTTATTTTTGCTTATATTTGCCTGTTCTGTGCACTACCTTATAACTTAACCAAGGTTTTTTTCAGCTGAGCTTGACACAAATAACGCTTACGTTTTAGATACGAACTGTGGTTGGGATCAAAAGGTTGATGAAATCGCTTGTTTACCGCTATTTAGCTTGAAATAGATTAAATGTAATCATGCAGCGAGTATGCAGCTCTATCAAACAATAACCCCTTATTTGTCGCCTGCATTACAATTAGGATTCATATCAAGAGTCTTTGTGTAGATTGCCATGATAAGGAATTGTTGTTTGAGCGATTTTTTCTCGTTTTTTTTCTTTATGTGCATTGAGCAACGGATTTAATAGTTGAGTCTATGATGATTTAACTCAATTTTGACATAAGGAAAAGAGTAGCGCAATTGCTTAAGAATCGGGATATAACAATTAAAAATGTTGTAAGTAGTATTGAAAATGTTTTCATCAAGAACAGCTTCGAAAAAATGTATTCACTTCCTCCTAATAACCGCGGTCAGTTTTCGAAGACTGAGCTTATATCATTCCCCATAAATTTGTTTGCCAAATGAATAAATTTGATCTAATGATTCGACCGTGTTTCAAGATGACGTCACAACAAAACAAGTGGAAATGACCATGACTTATAGTAAATCTAAAACCGAAACCGCTGTACATACACTTCGAAATACACATTGCGTTTACGAGCTCGGTTTATGTCTTATTAAACCTGCTGTATGATCGAAGATGTGATTATGGATCCATTCAGGCATATACTCTAAATCAATGGGTTTACGAGCTGGACCTATGTCTTAACGTACTGTAAGATAGAAGATTCTCGGGCTAGATGATTTAAATCACTAGAACAACATAAATCGACATTCTTGAAAACTTTGACCTAGTCGTTCAAACAATCCTTCCTGGCCAAAGACTTGTTCATTTTATTTTTTTAATGCAAGGACAGCCAACCAAAAAAATATCGAAATCAAGTCAGCAAAGGTTGCTGTCTAGCTAGCTTCTCATGTTCTTATGAGGTACAAGGGTGGTCCAAGGATGCTTCCTTGGGGTACTCCTGCCAATATTTCTTTGAAATCCGAATATTCGTATCCAAGTTTCACATGGAAGACTCTATGCTCAAGATACGACACGAGTATTTTATAAACATTTTCAGGCAGAACTTGTCTTAGTTTGTATTGAAGGCCTCTATGCCAAACCTTGTCAAAAGCTTGCCACACGTCAAGATATACGGCTGAGCAAATTTTCTTTTCTTCGAAAGCTTTCTCAATTACATCAGAAATTCGATGAACTTGGTCCACAGTCGAATGTTTACTTCTAAATTTAATTCCTAAATTGATGGTCAGGTAAAAGGCGTTTCTGATCAATAATGGGGTGTAAGCGACCGAGTTATATCCTTTCAAAAACTTTTGAAATTATTGGAAGAAGTGAAATAGGTCTGTAAGAATTTATTTCATTCGGTGATTTTCCTGGTTTGAGAACCATAATTACTTCTGCGACTTTCCACTGTATTGGTATGTATTCTAATTTAATTGCTGCATTTACAATGTAGAGGAGTTTAGTTAATACTTTTCGGGGCAACGATTTAAGAAGTTCTCCTGTAATCGGGTCATAGCCCGGAGCTTTTTAAGGCTCTAATTTCTGTATTTCCCGTATAATCTCGGCAATACTTGCATATCTAACAAGATTACTATCGGTTGTAGTCTCTAATAAAATAAATGTTTTCTGGACCAACAAATGCTTTAAATGTTTCCTCAAGATGTGCAGCAAAAGCGTCTGCTTTTTCCTTATCGCTTTTTGCCCAAACGTCTTGAGTTACCCTAATTGGTGGCAAAGCGTTTTTTGGCAGTTTTATGACGCCCCCAGTTTTATTGAAGCCCCAAAGTGAATAATTCGATTCTTTTCCAGCGTTAAGGGTTTGCAGATAAGTTTCTACTGCATGGTTTTTAAAGTTTTTATCTTGCGGGGCACGAGTTTGGTGCCATCTTTTTCGAGCTTTGCTGACCACTAAAAGATTTATGCAGCTAGTAAGAATTCCAGAGGAGAAGCCATGCTTGAAATCACTTATACCTCCGGTGTCCGCTGCTACTGATTCCGCATTAACCATTGACGTTTTTCGAATTCTAATCATAAACGGCTCATACAAGACCTTAAGTATATCTTTTCCATTCATTTTTGTTTGCGATGTTATAATTTTGCAACAAGGAATGGTTATGGTACCTTCAGTTTAACGCCGATTCCGAACGGCAAGATTGAGAAGCTTACACTTTGGGTTGTTTGACAGACTTTTGCAAGAGGTGGGGCAGTGAAAAAAAAGCTAGGTGATCCAGGAACTCCACGCTTGGTAGTCCAATTAAGCCACGTTTACATGACTAAAAAAAAACGTTCAAGAAAATGACCAGATGCCTCTCAGGGTGCCTCAGTTCGTTTTATTGTAGTCATATATTGCTTCGATGATTCTTTGATACCCTCACAACATTGTAAATGTTTGTGTACATGATACATTTTTCACACCGAACAAAAAACTGAGTTTTTAACAAAAAGTTTTCGAAAACTAATTGACACATCAAACGTGAACTTGTGCTAACCACACTTTTCCTAACTTCTAAATATAAAACTAGTCCTAAAAATTGTTTTCCAACCAGATACTTACAAAAACTTAATAAAATTAAAAAAGTGCCATCATATCTCCCTCTTCCGACAACTAGTGGGTGGGTGCTGTTGTTTTCACATATTCTAAATGGTTACATACCTATTTTTATATCTCAAGGTTGATTTTACTAGTCGGCTCACGTGATATCAATTTTAAACGTTCAGCCCTTGGGCTTATAAATAGTTGATAAGAAAAGTGATTCACATAAGGTTTAACGCGAGAAAACATATCAAATTGAAAGTTATCAACGAACTTGTTTGACCTCAAAAATAAGCCGGCGCATAGGAAAGATAAAACCGGTGACTGGGACAACCACCATTCATTTCCATTTTACCGGTCCAAGTAAAAGAATGCCGCTCCAAAAATTTTGGGAATCCATTCAAATAAAAAAAAAAGAAGATAAAAGTGGGTGTGTTGCTCGCACTCGATAAAGCAAACAAAGCAACAAAAATCACGCAAAAGAAGAAGCCAAGAAAAAGTTCGAAGATTCAAACATTTTTCCCAGAGCATGAGAGGACGAGCCCCCTTTTCAAGTACAACGTATACACTAACAGAAGTATAACAGCACACAGATACACGGTAATAAGAAATATCTTTTCCGCATTCTGCTATGCGTGAGTACGCATTTTAGTGCAAGATACACACAGCACACGTACAACAGAAAAGACATTCGGCTTGCGCGTATACTCTGCCGCGTATGGCGTGATTTCATCATATCTATAACGATGCCAATACTACAGTGTGTTGCGTTTTATAGATGTATAGTGTTGGTATATGCTACAGTAGGAGATACATAACAAATTGCTGGAAGATATTTAAAGAAAACCGGAAAGTTATCTCACAAAAGGGCCCCTTAAAGTGGTAGCCGTTACATATCCCTTGACCACATGGTGGATTGTATTTGTATCTTTTTCTGTGTTACATAAAAGGGGGTGTTCATTTTCGTAGCAAACAAATGTAGAGAATTAGAAAAAAAGACGTAGAACAATCGATGAATGGGATAGGGGGAAACATATACTTTCTGAGTACCTACCCATACCCAATGCATTCCGTTGGATGCATGTTGCCATGGGATGTGTCAAGTTGTAAACAAACTCGTAAACTGCAAGTGAGATAATTTGTTCCGTTTGTATTTCGTTCGTTTTCTTTTTGTTTTATGGCGATATGTTTATTGAGAGTAGCGCGAGGGCTATTTTATACGGATTTGTAAACGTCGTACTTGTGTATTGGTGTCGGATTGAGGTTGTTTACTATTTGTTGTATCTTTCAAAACAACCTAGGTATCTACGACGCTTAGAAATGTAAACATACATTATTTTGACCCGCGAAATTACGTTGTTTTATACCTTTTGATTGGATATAGTGTGTGTGTGTGTGTGTGTTTAATAAATGTAATCAGATGCCCTTAGGGGGTTGCCTGAACTGACACGCAAATACGATTCGCAAAATAAACAGCTATTTATCAAAGGAGATACGTATCTTTTGCTAACAGTTTGGGATTTAATTATGTTTGAGTTTGATTATTTATTTGAGTAAAACGGAGGGCTTTCGGGGATATGTTATTAAATTTTGTTTTTAATCAGGACGTGCAACAGCATTTAGTTCAAACAGATTTTTTTAAAAGTTGTATCTGTTTAGTTGTTTAGTAGTCTTACCCTGAGCTCCAATTTTATACCTAAAATGGAAAAACTACCACAGAAGTTGCATCTTACAGAGCAATATGCATTTTAAAAACTATGACAGAAGTTTTCGAAGAACTGCCTCTGTAAAACTTTACTAATTCCCGAAGCTTCTGACGTTGCCTTAATGGAACACAATTCGATTCCTCTTCCAGTAGTCTCACCATAAGTTATACCTACAAATTTACAAATCCCCGAAGCTTCTGACGTTGCCCTAATGGAACACAAATCGATTCCTCTTCCATTAGACAAATCTAGCAGCTTCTGAGCGATCACTTCCTTTAGACGGTCCAATTACTGACAGCGCAACTTTGCATTAAGAGTTTTGCCATGGGGAGCAGTTCATAGTTGATGATTCCCTGGAAACCCCACCAAATACAAAGCAAAACCTTCCTAACCGTCAATCCTGTCTTGGCAATCAAAAAAGCAGGCTCACTGCCATTCGATCATTTCTGTTTTTGCTTGAGGTTGTAGTTTAGGCTGAACTATAATAGTCGGAAGCAATCGGAAGCTAATGTCAAAATTCTACGTTAAAGCCTACACACACGCAGTTTTAACCGCCCGGTTTGCCTGTTCAGACCGCCTGTTCCGTTTTACCGGACCACCGTATGGCATTCACACGCCCCGGTAAATATGTGAGGCCAATCAGTTTGTGTGTTTTTGTCGTTCGACAAACATGGCATCTACCGTGTTCGCACATGTAAATTTCACTTTAAACTGACTGACACGCTCAGGTTTTTCGAATAACAGGCGGACTGAACAGGCAAAACGATTGAATTTTCTCCGACCGCCTGCTCAGGCTAAAAAAAACTGCCAAATTTATTATGCACACGTTAAGTTTCAACTGCGCAGGCCGCCTGCAAACCGCACTGCGTTTGTGTAGCCGGCTTAAGTTTTCTTCAGTACTGTCAATTACTCAAGTAAAGTTGCCCATAATAGACTTTTGTGAATGGAAGCGATTGTCAGAGTGGAAGTCGTTTTGCAAAAAAAATTTCGTTCCTTATGAACATACAAATTTAAATTCACGCAGCTGTCGAAGATTGAAATGTCAAATTTGTGTATGAAAGTACAAAAGAAAGAGCGAATGAATTCGCTTTTTCGCAAGTGAGCAAAAGTGAACGAAAACTGAACGAATCGAAGCGAAAAGCTATTATGGTCATACAATACAAATTGCATGTGTTTGCACAGTTACGGAAGTGGTCGTCCGCAACTACTTCTTTTATAGTTCAGCCTTAAGTGATTCACTTTTCATCACCAGTCATCATTCGCTCCAAGAAATGGCTCGATTTTGTTGCGATTCAGGAACGATTCGCAGATCGAAATTCAGTCAATGAAACCAGGGTGGGTTTAAATGAGTATAAAGAGGGATCTGTCAAGTTTTATGTGGTATCACAATGGATTAAGCTCTTGACGAATCGCTGTGAGGATTTTTAAATTGATTTGGAAAAACAAAAATGCATATTTTTTACAACGACTGAAGTATGAAGGTTTGACTAGCTAAGTCTAAGACTATTCAATAAAGGTGTGTCTCAATTTTAAAATAATCTCCTCTTAGATACTTCAAGATATTTCTTCAATGACACCATGCCTAAGGCATTGAACAAAACTAGTCTACCTACCCAGCATTGTGTTCCAATAACCCAAAAATTTCGCCAGACTTTTACTAAGAGTATGCAGCCGCGACTCGTCCTCAAACTCCGTTTTATGATCATAATTGCAACATTCACAACATCGGCAGTGGACTAATGTTTGCAAATATGTTGCATTACACAAATATATCGATCGAGTTATATACACATCATTGCTGTTAGAAAGTCCATATGACGATGCACAAGCATGAGTCTCTAACACAAGAAAAGAAAATGAAAAACTTACGCAACATTAGCGCAACTCCGTTATTCACTCTTGCTTAGCAGACTGAGTTCATGTCGCCTAACAGTTTAATTGGATGGAAAATGGTAGTATATCCACAAAGTATATAAAAAAAACATGAGATCGATCATAAGCGATCGAGTGAACTGTTAACATGTTCGCGTTGATCGCTGAATGGAAGTCGAGACGGGATATTGTTGATCGTGTTTTGTTGGACACCAGTTTGGGAAAATGGGCTTCCTTACTGGTACAATCGGCAATTGAAGTTACTAAAATGTATGCAGACAAATGGAGCAAAATTTAGGGTGTCAGCTTGAGACAGATCGTCTTCTTGAAATTAATAAAAAAATAAACACACCATTTATGAAATACAGTGTGGGTTTGCAAAAATGAAAAACAAACAACACACATTGGATATAACGGATGATTTTTAAGCGTAGGTTTTTTTTTTAAATCGAATAAAACACTCAAATTTACATCAAATATTTAACATTTTTACTGTAATCGAAAAAAAAGCCTTTGCCGTTTACGTTTTAAAGACGTCTTCATGTAAATGTTGTCCGCGGCTCAGTTTCAATTGGTCCATTCGGAAGGTCTAATTTTGCGTCACTTTTTCGACCATTTCGGCCTGTATTCCACGAATTGTGCGTGTTATGTTATCCTGTAGGGCTTCAATCGTGTTTGGCTTTTCGCCATAGACTCACAACTTTACATAACCCCACAAAAAATATTCAAGAGGCGTTAAATCGTATGTTCATGGCGGCCATTTCGAGAGATAAGCTGCCCACCAAATTCGTCCTTCAACATTTCCATTATTTCACGAGCTGTGTGGCATGTGGCACCGTCTTCATGAAACCACATGTCAACCAAGTTCAACTCAGCCAACTGCGGCAAAATTAGGTCGATTTTGACGAACATAACTTGGTTGTAACAAACGGTGGACATTTTTCACAGAGCACGAATTTTGATAATAAATTTCAATAATTTGCAACCGTTGGTCGTTTGTAAGTCTTTCCATGATTAAATGGCAGAGTATACTAACTTCGCTTTGACAGATGAAGTTTGGACGCCATTACTAACCAGTGCTGCCAACCTGAAAAACTTAACTCTTAAAAATCACCCGTTACTTGTGTTTTTATGTTTTAAGTCGTTATGAATAGTGTGAACTTGGTAAATGATTTTGGAAAAGCAAAGAAAAACGTAACCATCAATAAAAAATCAACTGAGAACCTTCTTATATCAACAGATCGAAAACTTTATAATAGCTTTAGACATATGTGGATGAAAATAATTAAATTCAATAAAAAAAAAACACCCTGCTGGACAAGCTTTATAGTGTAGTCGAATTTATGTGTAATGAAAACTAGATTTACCTTTACCTTATCCCTTATACAACTGACACAACATAATATTAACTTATAATGCGTTAAGGCCGACAAATTCTTCCAAAAAATATTTCCTTCTGGTCCGGCAACAATATATACTTCCATAACGAGGTAACCGTCGGAGCGGACAATTTTCCGCAACGCATACTTTGTCGGAAGCTCAAATTCCATTCGATATAATGAGTCATCGGAAAATAAAATCACTTAAATACAATTCGTAAATAAATTAGCAAATCGGGAAAAAAAATTGCTATAAGCTGTCAAAAATTGCACGAACGCACTTCAACGCAATTCACCGGATGCGTTACAAAATGTCGGAGAAATATTCCGAACCGCTTTTCTGAGGATACCTCGAAGCTAAAATCCTCCGAATCGTACAAAATCGAAGAATTTTCCGCTCCGACGGATAGCTCGCTAGGGCTGATAAATCGTTTATACGTCCACATCTGGTTGAGGCATCAAAAAATACATTACACCATCTAGATAAGAGTCCAAAGCATGCGGAAAAAAAAACTCATAAAAGATATAAACATTGCGAACTCACTAGTTTCGCTTAAAAATCTTAGGTGCCTAGAATTGTAGGTGACATTTGCTTTGTTCTATCGATATTTTAAAAAGAAATGCTCCAATCAAATGAACGCTGCATTCCACCCATTCAAATTGAGATCGTCAACAATATTTTTTATCTTTCATCCGACGTGCTTATTGCAGTTAAAAAACTCATATGAGATGGTTACAATCCACTGTTCGAATCTGTGAATACCCTTTCCCATTCATAAAAACAGAACAACACAATAATTGGGACGGCGTAAATTGTTGTTCATTTCAAACACTAAACACACCAGAGACCTTAAGAAAAACAAAAACACTTTGCCTCCACGAAAACATAAAACACTCACAACAACAATGACGCATTTAGTTTCGTGTGTATTTGTGTATTTGTGTTTTTGAACTTGAGATTTATATTGATTACAGACAACAGTTCCCTTTCGCAAGATGAATTAAACTTGCTCTCAAATTTCAATCATTTTTTTTTGTATCGTAACTCTGACCTTAGCATTAAGCCGCAGATCAAGTGCGAAAACAATTTATAAACGCACACAACCACTGGTGCTATTTTTGCAAGTGTATATGGAAAATGTGGGAGTGTCAGATTACATGATTTTGTTTTTCTAATTTTGCTCAAATAATCCGAAAAGGTATTCGTAGGCAACCTTTAGACTGTGGGAGAATTATTTATTTGCAAGTTCCAGACACGTGTAATGTAATCCGAATGAGACGTAATCTAGGAATGATGTCTAGTTCACGAAGTTACAATTTTCTAAAATAAAACAAAACTACATGATTGACGGAATTGCATTCCCTATCGATGTGAGTTGCCAAAATAACTTCAAGCTAAATTTGTATTCATAGAGAATACTCGTTGATCAGTTCCTCATTGCAGTTTAAAGCCAATCGGACATCCGAATAAATTGATGACAGTCATTGGTACTCTGGTCACGTTTTGTTTTCATTTCACGATGGAATTGTTTTGAGTAAATTTTTTATCACCCGGTACTCTGAACGCGTTTTACATGAGGCTCATAATGTTTTATGGAATGGCGTGGTGTACTTGGCAACGTCTACTTTTTAAAGACCTGTTAGAAAAGTGACATTGTTGGCTGTTATCAATAAATAATAATCAACGAATAAACAAATACAATTTGTTTATTTCAATAGATGCTTTTGTTGTTCCGAAGGTATAGATGTTGTTTACTAGTAGCAAAGATTATATAGTGCCCTTGCTAGTAGGGAACAATAATTTGGTTAAAATTGGATGTCTGAGTAATATGTTGTAAATTTTGTTGTAAATAACGTAGACAAAGTAAATGAATATACTTTCCAATTAAAATCTGGCAAAACTAAGGTTCGATTTAATATAAACAGAAGACATCTCTGCATTTAAAGCGGAATAGGCCTCCGGATATGAGATGAGTTTAACTCTGGCATAAAACCGGTTTCGTATACTTCAAGCGCGCATGAGAAGAATATGCCGGCAGAAGAAATCGTATACATACATGAACCCCTTTTCATTGTGTTAGTATTTCTATCGAAATTGACATTTTTCTTGAGTACTTTTGACAATTCGCAAGGTCTAAGTTATTGTGAGAGTATATGCAAAAACATTGATGTTTTCTGTTCGGCGCACAAAACGCGTATGAGAAACGAACGGCATAAACAAATTTTCAGACCTTACTTACTTACTTACTTAAGTGGCGCTGCAGTCCGGAATGAAGCTGGGCCTCAACCAACATACCTCTCCAATTAGCCCGGTCCTTAACTAACTGAATCCAGTTGCGCACTTTTTACTAAAGGGGTTATGAATACCCTTTTATATGTTACCATAGTACGAGCGTTAGAGAAGGGGAAGAAAGAGAGGATAGGAAAGATTTTGGATGTAGTGGAGACTTAAGTTGGTTGAGGTCGGTTTCTACTTGTGCGCGCCACTTAAGGCGAGGTCTTCCTCTACTGCATCCGACGTCTGGCTGGGAATTTAAGACTCTGCGAGCCTAAGTATTAGTTTCCAATCGTTCTACATATCCTAGCCATCTTAAACGACCAATGCGGGGTTTTTTTTACCAGGGGCATGTCGCTGTACAGCTCGTATAGTTCTTCGTCTCCATAGCACGTCAACGCAAACGGGACCGAAGATTTTTCAAAGAATTTTCCTCTCAATTCGAGCAACGATTTCTTCATCCGCTTTTGAGGCGGTCCATGCCTCAGCGCCGTAGAGCAGGACTAAGATGATCAGGGTCTTATATAGGGTCTCCTTAGTAGTTAGAGTGAGGGCTTCACTAATGAATTTTCTTCTTAGCCCGAAGAAACAGCGGTTGGCAAGAGTAATTCTTCGTTTAATTTCTGACGAGATGTAGTTGTCAGAGTTAATAGCGTTGCCGACATAAACAAAGTCCCGTACTACCTCAAAGTTATATCTGTCAATGGTGACGTTCTGTCCAATTATTCGAGGTTGTGTTTCTTTCGTGTTGACAGCATATACTTCGTCTTGCCCTCATTTACTGCTACACCCATTTTTGCCGCTCCCTTCTCTATACTAGCAAACGTGGCTATGACATCAAGTCAATATCGTCGGCGTAGGCTAGTATGCAGTTGTACCGATTTTTGGAAAGTTGTGCCTCTGGTGTTGGCTCGTGAGTTTTGCACAATCCTCTCAAGAATCAAACTTAAGAAGTCACATGATAGCGCATCGCCTTGCCTAAATACTTTTTTGGTATCGAGTTTGGCGGTGAGGTCGTTTACGACCCTGATGGAGCAGCGAGAATTCTCCATCGTCATCCTACACAAACGGACGAGTTTGGGCGGTATACCAAAACTAGACACGGTTCTGTATAGTTCTTCTCTATAAATGCTGCCTTATGCAGCTTTGAAATCGAAGAATAGTTGATGGGAATCGATTTGGACATCTTGGGTTTTTTCCAGGATCTGCCGAAGTGTGAAAATTTCATCGGATGTGGACTTTCATGCCATAAAACCACACTGATAAGGGCCGATCAGGTTGTTGGTAAACGGTTTCAGGCGTTCAAATAATATTTCAGATATGATCTTGTAGGCGATTTTGAGGAGACTTATGCCTCTGTAGTTGGCACAGTTAAGATGGTCTTCTTTTTTGTGGATCGGAAAAACGATGCTGAGGTTCCATTCTTCAGGCATACTTTCTTCCGACCAGATTTGGCTTATGAGTTGGTGGATGTTTCTTACCAAGTCATCTCCGCTGGCTTTATAAAGCTCGGCGTGAAGGCCGTCATTTCCGGCAGCCCTATTAAGCTTGAGTTTAGATATTGCTATCCACACTTCACTCAGGTCGGGTGGTTGGCAATTTTCGCTGTCGTTGCCAATATTGAATGGTTCGTTCTGCCTGACAGCGGAATGTTGTTCGTCATCGCCGTTTAACAGTCTGCAGAAGTGGTTCTTCGACTGTGTCTCAACTACGATTTTCCTTGCCCATCTTAACAGCTCATGGCAGGCTATGAAATAAGGAAGGTTAGATGAAGCTTGCGGGCTTAATTAAGACTTCAGTCTTGTGGGACCATAATAACTTTTCTTCCTTCTTCCTATTTTGTTCACTCAACAATATTTTTAGAGTTGATGTACTCCTTGCAACATAGTGAGTACCAATGCATGTTTAAAATTAACTCATTCATGTTTATTTAACTCCTAACAGTAATCTTAAACCTCAGCAATTCAAGTAACACCCCATTAGCATTTTCATCCTCAACACCTTAATGTGATAATTGTCAAGAAAAACATTCTGCAACCTTTTCCAAACCAATGAATCTTCGAAATACGTTTATGGTTTACTAAAATGTTCTCACATGACTGGGCTTATCATTCCGTAATTCCTTTGCCTTAGAATTTACAACTTTCCTATAAAAGATACACATACCCGTATACTACACTAACAACTTATTTATGATTAAAACAAACAACATGCCAAGATATATTTCCTAGTCCTGTTTTAAAAGATATATCAACCACTTATTCATGTATCTGTATCTTTGGGGGCTCGTGCACACATTAAAAAGGTGTCCCATGCCCACACCCATCGCTAAATACGCATTTACAAGTTGAAGGCCATTTGAAAGACTCTAAATAATTGTGTAACATACAAACACATACATGACTCTTCAGTTTGTGTACGGCATGACCGGTGTGTGAATGGGATGGATAGTATCTCGATACGTAGTAATGGTTTTCACATCTGTATTCTGTAACCCTAAAATAAGCCGAATGCCAACAAAAACCAAAACAAACATTTCAAGAGGGTGTCGATTTTTTTTTTTAACTAAAAATAGTTCTCGGTGGGGTTTTTGTCTACAAATTAATGGACATGGCTTCGCCATACAGTACAGATTGAGATACAATTTCAATAAGGCATGATATAGGTATTGGGAAAATAAACAAAGTGACTGTTCGTTTAGATTGTATTCTTTTTACCCAGAGGATCACCCTCGTGTCCCGCATTTGATACTGAAAAAATAATTAGGTGTGGCAGGCATTTTTTTTGTAGGTTTCTTTGTTGAATGCTTCTTTGGACTTTGACACTTACTCACTTATCGCGTATACGATTTTTTTCTTGGTTGCGTACACGCGAACTACACATATCGTCCTTTATCTTTCTAATGTTGTTTATGTAGATATTTATATCGAGTGGGCAATTCGCTGGAGGTCACATTTTGTAGACAACGTCTTTGATGTTGTCAACAAATGTGAATTTAAATTCAATTGTTTGCGGCGTAATTTATTGCTATCGCAAATCCTTATTCGAAAACTTAAAAAAAAATCACACAAGTTGTTTATGCGAACATTTTTAGTTTAAGAAAGATAGAAAGTAGTTTTGGACTTTGAAAACTGCTTTTAAGGTTGATTTGCTTATTAATTCACTTTTGGCAACATTTGTTAAAAAACAATCGTTGTCGTAAGACGCTTCATTACGTCATTGTGACGTGATGTGTCAGATGTGATCTATGCTTTTTGGATCTGTGATCTAAGCCTACGTTCATGATCAAGCTTCGCAAAATGCAATTTTGAATGAAATTTGCTTTTTTATTATTTTATTTTCCAAAGGACCCTAAATTACAATTTGAAATAGAAACCAAAGATAATTTTTGATATTTTATTTCAATGTTTTAATTCGAATTTCTGAATTAGGAATTCTTGGCTATTTATAGTGATCTGATCTGATCTGTTATCTTAAATTTCATGAAGAGAAAATGTGAATACAAATTCAGAAATGCAATGTTGCACAAATACTTTCAATTAAAACTACGATCAGTGATTTTATGTACTCACGTGATCTTTAAAGATCATTGGTTTGTATGAGATAACAACCGCTGTACATGAACTTGCTTATTATCAGTATCATGATCTAACATGTATTGAATGATCAGAGCTAATTAATTTGTCTTACTGTTCTATATTGCTTCATAGATCAGTAAGACGAGAATAAGGGCAGTTGAGTGTTGAAATGGAACAACACAACCTAATGTGAGGTTTAAACGATTTTTTTTTATTTGAAAGGCCTATGTATGATCAAAGAGTTTAGAACTACATAGAGTACGCATCACAGCTAAACATTTTGTAGCCGTTTCAGACGCGGGCGGTAAGTGCGAAGGGCAAATTTCGTAGATCGTATGCGTCGGCAAGGCTGTTGTTTGAAACTGGGGTAGCAATTTGAACACTGGGGTATCAATATCAGTACCCCACATAGAAAATATTCGTTGTAGGAGAAGCGCACTGTATGCAGTTCTATACTCTTTGGTATGACATACCTACATTTGTTGGCACGGATATGAGAGCAAGAACAAGCCAAAAATTTGTATATTTGATTTATATTGCTCATGTGGTAAAGCATAATTACAATTGAATAGCTACGGAGTCACTGGCGCGGCGATAATTAGAGCTATGGACTACCGCGCAGAAAGTCTGGGTTCGGTTCTCATCCTCTCGTAATGATCTGTCATCAAAAAAAAAGAAAAGTTTATCACAAATTGGCAGCTCGGAGTCGGCATACAACAGGAGGTCCCACCATCGTGCAAGAAGTACACACGCAAACATGAATGGTTGCGAGAAAACTCAGCCCTGGATACTAACGAGCCTGTTGCGCCAAAAACTTGTAAATTTGTACTTTTTTAGCTTTTTAAAGAATGATGGTACTCAGTGATCAGTGATCTTGCTAGTGACTTTAAGAATGGAAGCTTAAAAAAATTGTTTGCACAAATATAAACAGGAGATCACGATATAATCAAAGATCGTTTTGCTATCAAATATTAACCTTTTTCAACAGGTGAAACTTCATACAAGAAAAAATTTTTGTTTGATCTATGAGTTCTTGATTCTTTGACGAGCATTGTAACACCCAAAGCCTCACATTGAACGTTTTGATGCTGCCCTGCATGGGTTCATTCAAATCCGTAGGTTAATTTGAGTGAAACAAATGGTAAAACCTGACAAAATCATTGAACCACCTCCTAACCCTGTCCAATTAAGGATTCTTTAACGTGAATTCAGTGTTGAAATAGACCAAAACAACCTGGTGTGAGGTACAAAAGATTTTATTTTATTTCTAGGATATACCTACTTTTGTTGGCACGTATATGAGAGTGATAATGTTTTTTTTTTTTATGCCTATGAGCCTTCATTTACTGCCTGCAACATATAACAAATGACATAGAAGAGCGACTTCAGAAAACCCCCAAAAGAACAAGTTTTAAGCCTAACGATCTTGGTGGCCAATTGTAGGTCAGCCGATGTCCCGAGGTAAAATTCGCCAACCTGAAATCTGTAAAAGGCCCAGTTTTTGTGCACGGTGAGGATTCACCTGCCTCAGATTCGTCTGCAGAACTTCACGTTCCTTTGACGTACGTTGCTGGCTGATTGCTTCCTCCAACCGGATTCCTCGAATTCGGTTACCAAACGTTGGAGAGTCGGCTTTGAAAAGCTTCCACTTATTTCGTAAAATGGGCGCAGCTTTTATACTAATAGACATTCATCTTGATAACAAACGTTTATCATCTATCAACTTGCCATTACGATTTGATAATATACTTAACAGTCGGCGCCAAAACAAAATGGCTGCCACAGATTGTAAACATCGGGCCGTCCCTATTGCAAAACCAACTCCTTACTCACTCAAGTTTTATTGCATTTGCTGTCATGTGAACCTCCTCTATCTCTAGTTTCCTCGTCCTGCCAGAAGATTCTCTACTAACTGCCGTTAATTTCTCTTCCAAAAAAAAAGATTACCCCACATAATTGCAATTGGCATATAAGCCCAACACTGCATCACTGGTCAGTCCTTTCAGCTGAGAGGGGTGATTTTTTTTAATTCCTTATCGTTACATGAAACGGTTTAACATTAAAACATAAAAGCAATATCGCACGATCTATCCTCGAAAATACTTTATCGAAAATAACGTTTAAGCTCATGCACAAAACAGACTATTATGCTACCCTAAGTAGACGTCACAAACATCGGTATTACAATTTAAAAAAAGAACATAAAATGTGAAATCGTACAATACAAATTGATCAAGAATACCGCAATATGGGTCAGTATGCTTAACCTTGTGTACTTCCAATCAGTTTTACGATAAATCCATTCTGTTGCATCAACTAAATGTCAAGTTCATGCGGCTATTCGCTTCTCAAGTGTGTTTATTCCTTTCATTGGTGTTATCTTAAGTGGGTGTATATACATATAAGCACACGGTTAATTTTTGTACACCTGACAGTAAGGCCGATTAAAAAAAAACGAAAAGTTGAATATATTTAGTGGATGCATGGGCTTGTATTTTCGGTTGAATTTACGATGATTATTTAGATTTGAATGCTTTATTCATATAACCCAGAGTGAAAAAAACTGGGCCTAAGACAGTTGTATTCAAAATCGTGCGTAACACGAAAGTGAGTTACAAAAATCGACAATGAAATCTTTTTTTCAATTCAACTTGATTTTATCGAGTTATCGATAACGCTTTACATTGCAACGATAATGTTTGTAATTTTTATTTGAAACTGTGTCGATCTGTATAGAGTTAAAAGGGGACCGATGTAACTTATTATTATTGTTGGCGATAACGTATTAATCGAATTTTAGATAAAAGTTTCCTTGAGAGGGACTCGCTTTGTGCGATGAAACCTCTCTCGCTTTGCATGTCAAAACGACTTGACTTATGTTTATCGAATTGTGTGCAATCAAGTTTGATAAGATAGTGCTGTTTTAGCACTTTGTAAAAACTATTTTACCATAAACTTTGCACTTTAGTCGAAATTTCAATCGCATGGGGTACCCCCCATGTATGGAAAAATAAATGGTAATAATAATAAATAATAAACCACTATGACAATAGCGAAATGCGTAAATGTCAATATCGTTGAATTTTTTTTTTTATGAAAAATCGTTTATCAGTTCGAAAAGAAATGACCTAATCAATGAAATACGATTATTAATCGATCAGAACGGAAATAATTTATAGTTATACGTAACATGAGCGAAGTACATTATGAACATGGGTTTGTGTGTATGCAAGATGTCACTTCAAAAGTTGATATCACACTTTAAAAAGATTGCAATCCCAGAGCACTAAATTTGATTCTTATTATGGTAAAATATATTTTTGTTATCGATAACCAATTCTGATTGATGTGCAACTGTCAATGATTTTGTATACTTCCGTATAGGTAAACTAATTAAATAATTTCACCAAGTGATAAGTAGATGTTGTTGATGTTTGTCTGTTTGTTTGACGTTTTTGTCCACGTGCGACTTCTAAGCCTGAGTTTAATAGCTTTATTTGATTAGAAATGATAAGCATTGACGTTCAGTGTTTGACATTTGGAAAGCAATATATAACTTGCTGACTTTGATAGTTGAAAATGAAAGGAGAGGGTCTATTGTATAAATGCAAGTGATAATGAGCTGCAAAGTGACAGGTGATTTAATAAAAAAAAAAAGTTGGATTTTGTAAGACAGTTTAGAAATAAGCTCTGTTTTCGTTGGTCAAAAAATCGATTGACCCAGAAACATCCACATTGCAATTAACATGAACGTTGTTTATAGTATGTAGTATGCCTGAAGAATGGAACCTCAGCATCGTTTGCCCGATCCACAAAAAAGGAGACCCTCTAAACTGCGCCAACTACAGAGGCATAAGTCTCCTCAACATCGCATACAAAATTCTATCTGCCGTAATACGTGAACGCCTGAAACCGTTTACCAACAACCTGATCGGCCCTTATCAGTGTGGTTTTAGGCCAGAAAAGTCCACTACCGATCAAATCTTCACATTTCGGCAGATCCTGGAAAAAACCAAAGAAGTCCAAATCGATACCCACCATTTATAGAAACTAACTATACAGAGGTAGTACGGGACTTTATCTATCTCGGTTCCGCTATTAACTCTGACAACAACATCTCGTCAGAAATTAAACGAAGAATTACTCTTGCCAACCGCTGTTTCTTCGGGCTAAGAAGGCAATTCAGTAGTAAAGCCCTCACTCGAACTACTAAGGAGATCTTATATAAGACCATGATCATCCCAGTCCTGCTCTACGGCGCTGAAGCATGGACCGTATCAAAAGCGGATGAAGAAACCCTTGGTCGATTTGAGAGGAAAATTCTTCGAAAAATCTTCGGTCCCGTTTGCGTTAACGGGCTATGGAGACGAAGATTCAACCAAGATCTATACGAGCTATACAGCGACATGCCCCTGGTCAAAAAAAAACTCCGCATTGGACGTTTGAGATGGCTAGGACATGTAGAACGAATGGACACCAATACTCCGGCTCGCCGAGTCTTCGATTCCCAGCCAGACGTCGGACGCAGTAGAGGAAGACCTCGCCTTAAGTGGCGCGCACAAGTAGAAAGAAACCGACCTACACCAACTTGGAGTGCGCAACTGGAGGCAGTGAGCTAAGGACCGGGCTAATTGGAGAGGCATGTTGGTTGAGGCCCAGGTTCATTCCGGACTGTAGCGCCACTTAAGTAAGTAAGTTGTTTATAGGTGGTGGATTTTGTATGGTGCATCACACGTTAACAACGTCCGACGCAGCAGAAAACTTAGAATAATTCCCAAAATGATGTTAATGTCGATTTTAATGTTGCTGAGTCAATGCAATCAAATTTACGGCAATTTTAGCATATGCTACAAAGCAAATGATTTGAGTTACGTCAAACCAAATTTGTATTAAAGTGAAAACAAAATATTAGTTACGTTACGTAGTTTTGAAAGGTTTAACATAATATATTACATTCATATGTACGTATTTACATATCTTCAACATAAATTTTCAATAGCAAACGGGAGTTAATTTTCAACTTCAAGAGCTCAATTCGCAGTATATAACTAAAGGATGTTTTTTTTTAGAGGTCTAAAACTTAGAATTGGAATAAAACACAAGTAAATCGTTTAAATGTCTATCAATTTGGATTTATTGGAAGGATGATTTTATGCCATTATGTTTCAATATGATTTGGGGCATGTGGCCGCCGAGGCTGATTCGAAAAAAGCCAAGTCTAGAGATCCGATTTTCAACCACTTTTTCGAGCATTTGTGGCCATATGTAGCAATAACGCCACGAATGATGGCTTCCAGGTCCCCTAACGTTTCTGGTTTGTTGACGCAAATGAGCGACTTCACATATCCCCAAAGAAAATAATCCAATTGTGTCAAATCACACGTATTTGGTGCCCGTCCATTCCGCGAAATTAAACGCTCGTCGAATGTTTCCTTCCGTAATTCTATTGTGACGTTCGCTGTGTGGCATGTAGCGCCGTCTTGTTGAAACCACATCTCATCCACATTCATGCCATCCATTTCGGAAAAAAACTAGTCGGTTATCATGGCCCTATACTGACTACCCAGCATCATTTCGGAAGAAGTATGACCCAATGACTCCACCAGCCTGTTTGGTGTGCTCTATGACACCAAGCAGTCAGTTTTTGTCGATGTAATGGCGTCTCAAGGGTCTCATGTGGATTCTCTTCACTGCAAATGTGGCAATTTTGCTTGTTGACGTAGCCATTCAACCCAAAATGAGCCTCATCACTAAACAACATTTTGCGATGAAAATCAGCATCGAGATTAATCTCATTTTCGGCCCATACACCAAAATCACGACGCATTGCAATTTCTCGAGGCTTTAATTCTTGCACAAGCTAGATGTCATAAACCAAGATATTTGCGCAAAATCTTCCATAAAGTTGATGGACGAAGCTCTTATTGCTGTGCACGGTGGCGAATCGATTTATTCGGGTCCTCTTCAACACTTTGCTCTACAGCGGCTATTGTTTCTTCGGTGCGCACTAATCAACGTCTCTGTGAATGCACATTATCACACAGAGTAAACGTTGTGCGAAAACGATCCATGGTTAACCGAATTAATTGCTCTAATGGATGATTATGTCGACCATAAAATGGACAGACCTTGCGAACTGAACCATTATTTTCGAAATAAATTTGCACGATTTGCAAGCGTTGTTCATTGTCAACCTATTCATGATGAAATGGCAAACCAAACTGAACATAACTGACATTACAGTTGCCCGATTTGACCACAAAATTTCAGTTTTATCTCTATTCGAAAAACTATCCTGTAAAAAAAACACCCGTTAAAAGCCTCACGTTCAAAACTACCAAATATTCAAACTACTATTTCCTAATAAATTTTGTTAAATTAAAAAAAAAGATTTTCTTACGTTGGACTTACACTGGATTGCATCCATCTATTTTTGGTTGTATTCGCATGTCAAGGGCAGACACCGTCAATATTTTTATCAACTTGTGCCAATGGGATTTGCTTGAATTGCAAAGAAAAGCTTACCATTACGTATTGGAAATTGTTCAATGGTAGACGTATTTTTTTTTTTTTCAATTTTCAGATTCATGCATCGTATTTGATTTTTAATGAAAGAAACATGTATTGGCGTTGATTTTTCGATTTCAGTTTATAATAATTGGAACCATACGTTAAATAAAAAAAAATATATGGCGCAACAGGCTCGTTAGTACCCAGGGCCTAGCATTTTTCTCACAAACATTCAAGTGTGCGTGTGTACTTATTTGCACGATGGAGGGACCTCCTGTTCTATGCCGAATCCGAACGGCTAAGTTCAGATAAGCTTTTCATGACAATTGATACTACTCGGATGATTTTTCAGATCATCACGAGAGGAGGACCAGTGAAAAATCATTAAGGTGTTGCTACGGCTGGGAATCGAACCCAGACCATCTGCGCGGCAGTTCGTCGCACTTCTTTCTTCCTTCAAATTCATTTTTTTATTTACTTAAAATATTAACTTACTACTAGACAAAAATGCTTAAGTCTAACTTATCAATGACTGGTTTACTTAATCTAACTTATCCGCCCTTTGTGGGCGCTGTAAGCTTATATTTAACGGGTTTATTTTGCCTTTGGGCTTAAATTTGTTGGTTTTTTTTGTTGTTTTATATTTAATTCTAATTTACAAAGAAAAATAAAAAAAAATTTTAATAGTGACTTCTGTAGTTCATCACACTAACCATCGCGCCACTGAGCCCCACTGAGAAACATACGTTACGTTAGGAAATTACTATTCAATTGTGGCTATTTTGCAATTTTCCAATCATGCATTCCATTCCATTTTTAATGAAGGAAAATGGAAACATAACGGGTGATCCAAGTAGAGATACTTTTTTCAATAGCCTTTTTTTACAGATCACGTGTGAGTCGTGTCATGATGTCATGTTATTTTTGTTTAGTATTGTTTGGCATTTCATAATGGAAAGACTTACGCGTGAACAACGTTTACAAATTGTTCAACTTTATTATGAAAATTCACGTTCTGTGAGGAATATGTTTCGTGCACTTCGCTCAACTTATGGTCAACATAATCGGCCTACTGAGCGTACTATTAGTTTTCACATTTTGGGCCGGTCGATTGGCCACCAAGATCGTGTGATATCACACCGTTAGACTTTTTCCTGTGGGGATATGTAAAGTTAAAAGCTTATGCCGACAAACCCGCTTCGATTCAGGCCTTGGAGGAAAACATCACGCGTGTCATTCGCCAGTTACTAGTCCAAATGCTCGAACGAGTGATCGAAAATTTGACTCAACGATGGACCATCTGCGACGTAGCAACGGCCAACATTTGATAGACATAATCTTCAAAAAATAAATGCCAAAGAATGTTCTTTCAAATGATAATAAACATTCTCCATTAAATTTGAATTTTCTGCGTTTTTTTTTCTTTAAAAAAGTAGGGAACCTCGAAATGGATCACCCTTTACCAAGCATTCATTATGATATTTATGTCTACTTAAACATTCTTCGCTATATAACTTTCAAGTCTAAGAATAGTGGAGCTATGAAGCCCCCATTATTCTGAGAGTTTAGACAACCCAAAGCGTCAATAAAATTCGAATATTCAGTTTATCGAATCCATCGAACGATTAAATAAATACAATTCATGCAAAATATGAAATGGGATATCAACGTGCCTGTAATTCCATTCCATAAATTAGAAGTTAATCTCCGGTTTCTTCTAAAGATATCTTTCAATTCAAATCAAATGTCAGAATAGTCCTATAAATTTAAAAAAAAAAGCTTACTTACTTACTTAAGTGGCGCTACAGTCCGGAATGAACCTGGGCCTCAACCAACATGCCTCTCCTCCAAAAGCATCTTATCTTAATTTCAATTGAAATCAATACTTGACCAAACAAGGTTCAAGATTAACCAATGATACAACAAATGTTCTTTGTACAGTGACCGTTTTCTTCAAGAAATTACGCATCATTTTGCACGCAGTCACCCAGACACCCGCCAATATGCCCCACAAGTAGTAGCATCGGACAAGTAATCAGAAATTTATTATAAAGCATCATCCTCGCGAGGAGATACTGCATTGGATGAGTATTCAGATTGCCCAAAGCAAACAAAGTCAATACTGATAACGTTTTTATTGATTTCTCTTGAATTCGCCGCACATCAATGTGGTGTGGTCGTTGTTGTCTTAATGTATGCGAATGACAATCAGAGATGTCATAAATATTAATATTGAATTCAAAACAAAAACGCATCGCATACAAGAACGATGATATCAACGAACACACTCCCATCGTAGTCTATATTTTACAAAAGCATAAAGAACTTCATTGACCGATTAAATGAACAAAAAAAAAAATACATCTTGCCAGATAAAACACATTCATCGTGGGTGTTAGGAGGTGATCCAAAGTTTCATCACATACATTTTTGTTTGTCATTGAAAGTTTTCTCACCTCCGACGCAGATAAGTGTACACTTTGCCTGTCAATTTTAATGTTAGACCGCAGTGTCCAATAAGCGATAGGTCTTCCGTTTTTTTTTTTTTTTTTTTATTAATCGAACCTCATATAAAATATGAGATAACAACAGTAGATTAGATACATGTTTACTAGCGCATGATGCCATCTATTAATCGGGCTTCTTTTAAGTACTGATCTGACGTCAAATTACCAAAGGTTAAGATTGGGTTTTAGTCACCTATTTCAGTTTTATTATCGAATGCTCCTACAATAGGTTTCACAATGTTATGAGAAGCAAGGATCGTTGTTTTCTTTGTTTGCGAAATATATTTATTGCCGTGAATTACATTACATATTCTGACGATTGATACATTCGACGGTAGTACGTGAATTAGAATTTTAATTTGCGATTGTCTACTTAATTGTTTTGGACTTTGTTCTCTCGCGTGACTTTATATGGCAATAAGATTATGTATTGTGTGTACATAATATATAGGTACATATCCCTAGAACATTAACGATTATAATTCAATTTGCTATTAAGTCAGAATTAATTGCACATTTTGCACGGCATAGATGAGTGGAGATCAGAAGCCATCAAAAATTAGATGTCTAGCTTTGTTGATAGACTTTATACTGACTTGAGGGGGTATTTATAGATTGGGTGTTTGTATTTTCATATTTTTTTGCTTTCGATTGGAAAACATTTTTTTCTCGAATTTTTTAAGAACCCTAAGTTTTTTTTGGTATTTAATTATAACATGCTTTTAGATAGAATAGACGGGCTTAGTAAGATGAACTGCCGCGCAGAAGGTCTGGGTTCAATTCCCAGCCGTAGCAACACCTAAATAATTTTCACTGGCCCTCCTCTTGTGATGATCTGACAAATCATCTGAGTGGTATCAATTGTCAAGAAAAGTTCAAATCGCCGTTGGGAGTCGGCATAAAACAGGAGGTCCCACCACCGTGAAAGAAGTACACACGCACACATGGTTGGTTGTAAGAAAGCTCGACCCTGGGTACTAACGAGCCTGTTAAAAAGGCTTTGCATCCACATGAAGTCACTGTCTGGTAAGGTTTTATTAGTGGCTACGTCATCAGGCCGTACTTCTTTGAACACGAAGCCGCCCAAGCTGTTACCGTGATAACAGCAATTGAAGGTTTTTTATGCGACACAGAGCCAACGAAGCAATAACTTTCATGCATAAATGTTCGACGTTCGGATTATCTCGCAAGACACCGTCAAAATCTTATCTGTAGGGACATTGAAATGCTGAAAGAGAAGATAATTCGACTAACTCGACAAAATTGAGTAGCAATTGGAATGCGTCAGTGCTTATGAAGCGCGCACAAGTAGAAACCGATCTCAACCAGCTGGAGGCAATTAGCTAAGGACCGGGCTAATTGGAGAGACATTTATGGGTGGCCGCGGTGTAGTGGTAATGTGTTCGTCTGTTGAGTGGAAGGTTGCGCGTTCAATCCCAACCAAAATCCATTTCACTTTTATTTAAAAGAAATAAAGGTCGGTGTAATACCTAAAAGTATGCACACCATCTTGAATTTCTTCAAATTTAACGAACACAAGAAAAAGTGACTCCCCGAAGTTAGTTCGGACAACACCCATGGAGTTTAAGTCTCCACTACATCCAAAATCTTTCCTATCCTCTCTTTCTTCCCCTTCTCTAACGCTCGTACTATGGTAACATATAAAGGGTATTCATAACCCCTTGAGTAGGTACGTGTAAATTATAAAAAAAAATGTTGGTTGAGGCCTAGGTTCATTCCGGACTATGCGCCATTTAAGTAAGTATGTAAGCTTATGCAACATGGCGTCATAAAAATTCCTACTTTTGACTCGAAATACCAAAATAGTTAGGCCTTGAGCAAATAATTTTTCAAGACTGCATGAAACTGACAAAGTTTTCTATTAATTTGTGTTTAATAAATATGCCAATCTTTCTATACGTTTATCAAATTTAATAGTCATAAATAGTCGAGCTGATTAAATTTGTAACCTACTCTTACGGCATGTTTTTACATTTTTTCATTGTCGGTGCGAAATGCGGCGATTGTCAATGTCAAGAGTCATTGTAAGCCATTGTCATCCCATATTATTTTTTTTTTGTAAAGAAATTTTTTTTTTAGCTGGCTTGTGTAACAAGTTTAATGCGAATGAACATAAAATTTCATCGCAGAAATATTTTAGGTCATACAAAATTATTCGAACTCAAAATGTTTTCGTTTTCGAAGGTTAATCGCCGTTTCTGTCAGTTTGTGTTAAACATTGAAAGCTGGATTTGATGACACTTGTTTTTTGAAAAACATTTTTACCCATGTTTGATTTAGCTTGTCTTTTGTTAATGTATATCAAAAAAGGGTTATATGGCGATCAGGGGATAACATCAGGGCCTTACTGTATATGACGTTCCAAAAGTCATTTATATTCAAAAATGTTTTTCGTGACATTTTTTAAAAAATAATATTTTTTAGATGAACTCAAAAAAACATTTTAAATTTCATTCTGCTGCTAAAGTAGAGTTAACAAAATATTTTTCTTTGCTAAATTTCACTTTCGAAACGGAATACAGAGTTCAACCCTGAAATCGGTAAATGTTCGCGCTTGATTCTATTAAAAGGCATCACCACCGAGTGATTGTGATTGTACCACTAAAGTGGCCCATTTACTTCGAGAACGGTTTTTCCCACGGTCGCATACAACAGTTTTTTTATTATCGTAAATCGGACCGTGAGGAGACGGGCGTGTCAGAGGCCATTGAAAATTGATAGGGACCTTGCTACGATCGATAGAATCGAATGAAAACGCTCCAAATAAATCTTAAGCGCACTAAAATACTCCAAAGATTTGAACTTTTCAAATTTGTCCTGCGGTACTCCGATATAAATCGCTTTTCACTTTAAATGTTTTTTTTGTATTCGGTTTTGTTCGGCCCAACATTGGTGTGATGTGTTTTCAAGATGACCGTATCCTTGGCATAGAAAGAAATCAAGTAATGGAGTTATCGAAGTCATAGTTTGGTCTCAATAAATTAACCAGTCAATTTGTTTTTTAAGAGTTACGTGAAGTCATTAGGCTTTGTTAAGAAGACAGAGACGCTAAGCCTTTCAGAACCAATATTTAAAGTGAAATTGTCAGAATATCGACCGAACTATGTGCAAGCGTGATCCAAAATTCGCTAAATCTGCATCCTTGGTGGATATATAATTTAAGTCCAGTTCCAATTCAAATAATAAAAGACATTTGTAAAACAAATTATAAAACCGTTTCGATTTATTAATCGTAACCCTTCATAAAATGACACGTTTCTGTATATGAACTCAAATTCTATTGTTGCAAGCTAATTATTATTATCTGCGTTTACAAAAAAAGGCTATTAGTGATTGTACCCACATTTTGCTGAAATCAATCCACAGTCGTCATCCTTTGTTTCATTTTACAGCATTCAGGGAACATTTCAACGCACATGCACATGACTGAAGCTAGGGGTGCCTGATGGCAAATCAATATTCAAATATACCGACGTCAAACAAACGAAAGGCCACCGCACTGAACTGTATTTCCTTGCTTGCACAATTTATTATAATATTTATCAGTTGGCCATATATTGTAAACAATGCCTATATAGATAGATATTTGTATAAAAGTTTACATTAATAAACGACTTCAGCTTTCCCTCTCTCCCTTTGTATCTGTATCTGTAGTATAATCCATTCATTTCGAGTATTTCTTGTTGACGAGCCTATGCCAATCATCGTTCATACACGCATACCCTACATATTAATAGATTAGAACCAAGAAGATGACTTAATTGGAACGAAAAGGCATCGCAAAGGAACGAAAACGCAATGTGGGGTGGCAAGGAAGATTGATGTTTTATTTTAAATAGAAAATTAGAGGAAGGTTTCAGGTGAAGGTGATCGTTGGATGGAGTGTGTAATTATTGTCCTCAATATATAGTTGAAGCTTGGTTTTTTTTTTTTTAAATGCTTAATAAGTGCTGTCTTCAAAATACAATTATAGAAGGTTATTGACCAACTATTAGGCTTGGATGACTTATCTTGAATGATTTATCTAATTATCAAGATTGAATGTCCAACTAGTGTGCGTGTGTGAAGCGTTCAAATCGAAGGTTGAAAACCTTTTGCGTGAGTTTATATCGAGCCACATGACCAACTGTTTACCGGCAACGATATTAAACGATTTTATATTTATTTGAAGACCTCATTAATTCTACGCTCTTCGAGAAGGAATTATTTTCTGATTCTGATTATGGGTACAGTGGATAGAAACTCCAAAATACACACTTTTTGCCTGCCCCACCTCTTGCAAAAGTCTGAGTAACATCTAATATTATAAATCCATACAAATGACGCATTGCAAACAAAAAACAGAAACGTTTGCTCACCAGCTTCATGGTACGGGCGGGCGGTGTGTATATGCACACATGGGAAAAGAGATCCAAATATATGGCGGGCTATGCTAGTACGACCTGCCATAGAACAATTTTTCTTGTATGCAGTGCGTCATCTGTATGGCTTTGCTAACATTAAGGAGTGTAAAACTAACCTGCGAAGCTTCTTAATGTTGCCGTTCGAAGTCGGCGTTGAACAGAACAAGTAAATTAATGGAGAAGCTAAACTTGAGGCCATGTACCGGCCGATAATGTCAAACATTTCATTATATTTTAATTATTTCAATCACAAAATTATATAAACTCGATATTTTCAAACTAAGCGTTAATCAATTCTTTTATTTCAGGATTTTGGGCCGAAAACCGTTTTGGATTTTTACTTAACGTACAAACATATTTAAGAAAATCGAAGGTGAGTACATTTTTTACATTTATTTTACAAGATTGTTACTCTAAAAAAAAGGTTCTGGATTAATTTGCATTTTGTAATATTAATTCATTTAAAAAAAAAAAAGTGCACATGATTTGGTCCCAGAAGCTTTAAGGCCGTCCCCATTTCAAAAACCGATAATAAATCATAAAAATGTATTACTACGTGGTTGAGGCTTATAAAAAACAAGTTCCAGTATCAATTCTACCAAAATCTATAAAACTATTGAAAACTTGGAAAAATATTCTTCGAATAATGACCGAATTCAAAAATTCATACCTAAACTGCTTGTTAGTTTGGACATCACCCAATACGTTTGGTATTACATTCATATGCACAAGCGGCCAGTATGACGTAAGTCAATACTACACCCAACAACTGTCCTAAATAAAAAGATAAAAAGAATTCTAGGGTGCTCCTGGCTTTTTAACAATCAAACGCTTGGTACCTAGAAATTTCCTGGAATTGTTCTAATGCTTCGTCAGGTATTTCCCTGAAATGTCATGTGACTAAATTGGTCGATTGACCAATCAACTGAGCATCATCTAAGTTATTTTTACTAAATTTGATTTCTGAAACGACCAATGTCATTTAGAAATTTTTAAAAACAATTTTTTGTTTCGAAATTTAACAAGATTTCGATGACATGTTTGAAAATAGTAAGCAAAAACCCCTATATTCGAACCACTAAAGGAAATGATTTTTGACTGATAAATGTTGCTATTCTTATAGCGTATTCGAGTTTATGACAGTCGTTTGCTTTCGATCTCCAGGCACAAGCTATGAAGTTTTCGAGGGTATATTCAAAAAAAAAATTGGAAAACTCTGGTATTCCAAATATTTCAAGAAAAGGTTTGTTTATCAGTTATAACCAATGCGTTGCTAGCGTATTCGAGTTTTCTAGTTTTTCGATCGGTACCGGATAGGCATAGTTTAAAATCTCAAGCAGGTGCCGTAATTTGTTATAGAAAATGCGTTCTGAAATTGTAATCATTCAGCAAATCATTCAGTTTAGCAGTCAACCGGTGATAGATAGTGGAACTTTAAATCTCGGCTATTAAAACTCCAGTAGCGTAACTCTATAGTTATCGGGAAAGCGTTCGAAAATACTGGGTCAATATTTTGAACTTCTAATTACGTAATAGAAGTTTTTTTTTAAAGGTGGTGCTATCCTTGCAGCTTTTTCAAATTGTTGGCCTTTCTCTGCTTCCGGTCGGAAATAGAAACCATAAAGTTACCGAGGATGTCTTCGAAAATAATTGGCAAACAATCCTGAATTTTTATTCATTAAAACGAACAAGTTTTGCTATTTTTGCTATTGTGATACTTTAACTACTCGCGTGTAGTAATTGAGTACGCGTTCAAAAATAAGAATAATGAAGTTTAAATCGCAGTGTATTTGAGTCCTTGGCAATTCCTTTGTTCTAGATCAGGGATAAGCATTGGGCATTGTATTAAATCTCTATGAAGATATTATATGGGGCTCGAATCACGCGTCAACTGGTCGCTCATATTGTTAGACGGTATGTGAGCAAATTGTAACCGAATTTAAATTATTGACATTCCATCAAACTTTCCTGTCAAAAACCTATCCAAATTTTGTCCCAACAAAATGTCGTCTAGGCATGTTCTTACACAGGTCTTTCTTTGTTCAAAACAAAGGAACTGTTGACTCAGCTTGTTGATGGTTATCGAATATCAAGAAATCGATTGGGTCTTGTCAAGTGGACGGACATTGGTAATATACTTCAATAGTACTGATTAGATAAAATCGTATCCATTTGCATATTGCTATAAGGGTGTAATTGAAAGTGCACCTTTGATGTAAGGTTGTTATGCTATCACTCCACTTGTGTTAGAAATTAAATAAAAAGGGTTCAGAGTATGAAGGCAATAAAGCTAATCGACAGATGGCATGGTGGATACATTTTTGTCGTCAATTGCAAGTAAATGGGTAATCGCTTCAGTCTTTTATTTATGATTTGTGATTTATTAGTATTGACATGCAATGTTGGGAATAGTTACAATATTTCTGTGGGGGTTACTGTACTAAAAAAAAAAGAGTACATTATGAACTGCCTCACAAATTTTCATACGAGACCTAAGGTTCGCACGGATATCGTTTTTATAACAGTCTTTGGGTCAGATGTGGATTTATCGCCACCTCGAGATAGGCATTGACATTGACATCACAGTACTTCGCACATGAATGCAACGAACTACAGACACATAATAGCACTGGCGACTGAGGCCATCGGCTGGTACAGAGCAAGACATTAATACAACAGAGAGAGAGAGAGACAGATAGACACATAGAAGGAAAGCCATATAACATAAACCTACGTGGCACAGAGGAGGAGACATAGATTTAAATTGTCTCATATTATCGCACAGGTGACACAGCGTTTGGCTTAGCAGTCAACTACGCATTGCTCTGAGCCATGGCCACCTGCCACCTCGGGATACGTACACAACATTTGCATCTTCCAATAGGGTAATATCATTTGGCCCACCTTGTAGTTCAAATCTCACCTATTGAAATAAGAAACCCGACGTTTTTTTTACAATCCTCACTTTTGAAGAAAATCTGACAAATAACCAAGGATACAAAACTATCATGGAAGGTTTTTTTTTAAATTTGTAGTTCGGAACTGTGGAAACATTATATGATCCTTCATTTGTGGCAAAAATGAACCTTGGCCTACGCGACTTCGCGACGTTCAAGTGAGTGGTCTAGATTGAATATGATTGTACAAGAAGTCATCCGATGTTGTTTGGCCTTCAGAATATCGGTTGTGGGTCGCGCAGTGTATGCCGTTGCTCCGTCCTGTTGGAACCACATGTTCTCCAGTCCTAATTCGTCCAATTGCGGCAAAAAAAACTCGGTTAAAATGGCCCCATAGCGTCCACTGTTGTCTTTGACCAGCGGCGTTCTCGAAAAAAATGGCCCGATGACTCCTCCAGCGTGAACAGCGCACAATGCAGTAACTTTGAGCGGGTGTAATGGCTCCTCGTGCATTACTCGTGTATTTTCGGTGGCCCAGAATATAGTAGTTTTGCTTGTTCACGTACCCGCTGAGGTGGAAATGAGCCTCATCGCTCATTATGATTTTGGTCGAAAAACCGTCCATCGGTTATTCCGCGTTCTTGGGGAGTGTATCGCTCCAAGACTTGTTCACTTATATTCTACATCTGTCTAGTCCACAAATGTCAAAACAGATTTGAGATTGGCGGCAATTTGCAAAAATAAGAGCATCTTCTAATAGGGTGATCTCTTTTGGCCCACCTTGTATATAGATGTCTGAGCGTTTGGTACTATTAAAAAGTTTCCTGCGTTTTCCCCGTGAGAGCATCAGGAGTTACGACGTAGAACGATTGTTAGCTATGCTTTTGCGATCATGATTAGAGTATATACCGGGCATCCGGTTGAAGCTATCAATAAATTTAACTGAATAGCACATTCCGTGTACGGTTGAAGGTTGCTTTTGCTTATATACCTAAGTGATAGATATTGCTGAGTTGTCCTATTTTTCAATCAGAACAATAGTTCAACAACCCATGCCTAGGCATTAAAATTCGTTTATAATGAATTCAAAAATGCGTCAATATTACCAACTAAATAAATACAAAATTAACATTCTCACGAACAGCAGCGTTTAAAAAAAAACACACACACACAAACTAAAACATAAAACTCGGTATGCAATACATTCAAGACTTACATCTTTCCACGCGCGTTGCCTGCTTTATTTAAATTTGCGTATCCAATTATTTTTAATTTATTCATGACGTTTGTTCAACTTTT
The DNA here is from genome assembly GCA_949824845.1 of Rhingia rostrata. NCBI lineage: Eukaryota > Metazoa > Arthropoda > Insecta > Diptera > Syrphidae > Rhingia > Rhingia rostrata. The sequence goes on along the minus strand of OX463757.1, from coordinate 89,807,306 downwards.
CACGCCGAATTTCGCAAACTACCAAGCAATCGATTTGAACTAAATTTTGTGCTTTATTTAAAAAAAAATAACCCAAAAGAGCTTAGTGTGCAATTTAAATAATCGCACGGAGTCGGCGTCCTCTTTAGCAAAAGTTGGTTGGGTTAGTCATACTCATACACAGGGCAACAAGATTATATCTACATATATTATACTTTGATTGATAAATAAAACAAATACGAATATAATTTGCATACATATGTATGCGACGTATACCCATTACCCACACTGAATTTGCCTTGCTCATCGTTCAATTGAGCTTGTGCACATGTTTTGTTTTACTGAAAGTTATGACCCAGAAAATTGAAGAGAGTATACAATTAAAGTGATGTCAGAGCAATTTTGTTCGATTTCTATAACAATTTTTTTTTAAGCAAAAATTTATTTTCAACATGGAAATGAGAAGTTAAGAACTTTGAACCTTGCCAAGGTTTGATCGTGAGCATTGTGATGAGATTTTTGCAATGTTTGTAGTTAATGAATGATTTCCTTCATTTATCGCTCAAAATTCAATAATTTTTTTCGAGAATATACGCTTAAAGAAATGCCTAGAAAAATGGAATACCTAGCTAAATCACATCCATTGTCTGCGGGCATTGCTCATACCTAATCGATTTATTTCATTTTTTGAAATGATCATCACATATTTTTTGAGAACACAATCATGGCAATGATTTCAGTTTTGTTTTTTAGTGGTATTAATCTGATCGCCTATGTGCATGTAAGAAACTGATCACTGATCTCGAATATAATTAAAGAGCGATTAATAAGCGCGATGACATTTTGTGGTGAATTATTAAAAAAAAAAAAAACGATTGCACAATGTCAAAGTTGGTCATATGACATGATCGTCAAGGGTTGCATTACAAGATTAAGGGTCGATCGCAAATAGAAATTAAACATGTATGCAGATCTACAATGTCCTCTCTGTTCGGCTTTATAGTCAATTTGTAAATAACATGTTTAAAAAGTTATGATTGACCATTTTCAAGAGCCTGTAATACCTAAATTTAAAAAATTCAGATGTTTTTTTATTACAATCCAGAGTATATTTCACCAACTGCATTCTTCAATATCGCTTAATTATTTTAACCCCAAAAAGTCTTAAAAATATCTCTAAGCCGGGTTGTTGGCCTTTCCTTACTAGAGAAGACATCTGAAAAACGTTATCCAAAGTTGCATTTGCAAGGTGAAAGAAGAATTATAATCTGTTCATCACCTGGTCTGACATCTTATAGCTTTTGGCTACTACCAAAAGCAAACTTGTCGAAATCGCTAATACTTGCATCAATTTCTTCTTTCTCGTTTCCCTTCGCGCAGTCTCGGGTTCTGTTAGATTTTATCATTTGCGCACTTCACATTCATTATTTAGAGTTATAAATCGTAGGCATCAGTAATAGCTTATAAATTAGAAATTATGTCATTTGTAATGTGAAATTGATGCATTTATACTGACATATGGATGACTGGTAACCGAAACCAGTTGCTCGTCTTTAAATACTACAAAGTCACAGCTGCTATACGAATTTTGTCAGAAGCTCTTAACAAGTCATGCTTCTAAATTACTTCGGCGAAAGCTGTACCAAAACTTTTTTACAAATGTCATATGTCCATACATCCCTGGAAACTTCATAGAAGCCTAAAGAGGATAATATACTATCACATCTTGTTTAAATCCTGTGAATTTACTAACAAGAGTTATTAAGCAGGCTCAACTTGTGCGCACAAGTACTAAAACAGCTAAACAGAAGTAACTGCTTCTGGAAATTGGAAGTTTAAACCTTATAGAAGAAAAATTGTTAGTTGTAATCCTTTTTGAGGACCGGCAGACTAGTCATTTTTATTTTGGTTTTCACAAGAGTAGGGGGTTACTCTTGATGGGCTCAGTGGCGCGGTGGTTGGTGCGATGAAATGCCGCGCAGAAGGTCTGGGTTCAATTCCCAGCCGTAGCAACACCTAATTGATTCTTCACTGGCCGTCCTCTTGCGATGATCTGACAAATCATCCGAGTAGTATCGATTGTCATGAAAAGCTTATCTCAACTTGCTGATCTCTTTTGCTTTAGTCGAATTTTGCATTTCGGGTTATCAGCCACGTTTTTGCCCAGCTGTTGCCTTCATGCACTGCTTTCGAAGAAGATTCCGCAGAAATTCTTAATCAATTCTTCAACGCATAGCTGTCAAAAAGGTTTGAGTTAATGTATAACACCGGTACGCGATCATGTGTTTTACATTTCGTCGAAATGTTAATCGGAAAACTTTAAAAGAAATTCAACGCATAGTTGTCAATTTTTTTTTGACTAAATGCATAACACCGAAATGTTCGAAATGTTAATCGGAACGATTACATCAAGAAAAAAAATTCTTCCGAACGGATAAATATATGTAAAATTTTTTTTTTAATTTATACACACCGCTATACCAACTTTTAATTAATACTAACGTGTAAGCTCAGATGTTCTTGATTAAAAAAAAAATATATATACACAATCAGCCCTATCGAGGTATCCCTTAAAAGAATTTCCGAAACGAAAGTCCGCAACAATTTTTCATCGGAGAATTTCCGAAGAAATTCAACGCGTAGCTGTCAAAAATTGTTGACCTTACACATTAAACCGTCGTGCGATGATGTGCGATGCATTTCGTGGGAAGATCTGCTCGAAATGCAAATCCGAACGAATAACTCGGTAAAAAATTCTCCAATAGCGAACAAATCGGAGAAAATTTTGTTCCAAACGGATACCTCGATAGGGGTGAATATGTATGTATAAGGAATTTGCTTTGTGCTTAAAATGTTGGCCTAAGTGAACTCTAACCTAACCTCAATTAGATCAACTGCACCAGTTTAAGTGAACGAACAGGAAAACTAAATGTTTAGCAAGTGTTAATCAGCTATAATTAAGCAAAAAAAAAAATCAGCGGGCTTGAATTATGACTCGAAGCGATTTGTGACATTATGCGATGCTTGTTGTATCCGGGTTTGACAGTACTTACCTCCCATTTGTGGGAAAATTTGCATATAGACATTTTAATAGGTAAACCTATTTATACCCACTTGGTGTAATAAACTTTAAAATGACCTCATATACAATAATTTCATAATATGAGGTCATGCTTCAAAAAATAGTACAAACTTATCTACGTTGTCATATTTAAGACTTGTTCGTGATTTCTTGAAACATCAATGGGTTAAAAGTCCGACTGAGTTATTTAATTGGCAAGCCCAGAAATACTATAACGTCAGGTTAATTACACTACCTATAATTATAAGCAGCTGAAAATAACCTAAATTCATGAAAAGTATGTGTCAATAAAAAAAAACGAAATGCATATACATTCCCTACCAGGGCAAGATCAATGCTCCCCCTTGTAGACCTTTGCCCAACCTGAAATAAAAAGCATTTCTAGACGCTTCCGTGAATTTAATTGGGCTTTTCAATGAAAATTTGTCTCTTACTAATAGCAAATATTTTAAGAAAATAATTTCCCAAGTAGTAAACTTGCGACAGAATGAAATCCCAAAAGTCTCATCCCAACTTAAACAAAACTACATGAGTACTAATCCGAATTTTACTATGAGTTGCATACCCATTTAGTCGGAAGAAGTTAAACGAATTTGCGTCGTCAACAGATCAATCAATTACGAGGAACTTGCCTTGAAGTCAGACATGCCGCATGCGCGTATTAATGAATCAGTCTCCGTTACGTCTCTTCACATAGACCCTACACTATTGGATTTTTCATGTGTCGTCACCAAGAATTGCATGCAAAAAACGATTTAGAAAAACTAATCGTTCGTCATATCGTTGACTGGACACGCATATTCTCGTAACGTAATTATTATACATCACACAGCTATACATACTTCGGTCCTTTGTAAACACAATAGATGACCCATTTCGAGTTGGAATCGCTGGACTTTACCCTTTGAATTGTTTAGCAATACCATTGACGCGTATCAGTTTTGTATCGTTATGTATGTTGTTGTTGATGAGCATTTGGAAAACACAGAGCGGGAAAGTGGAAAATTTAATAATGGTGGCTGGCAAAGAAGGGAGGGAAAATATTTCAAAAATAAATCAATCGTAATCTGGCATTTGAATTATTGTCTTGAAAATCGTTTAAAAGGTTGAGAGAGAGGTCTTGAATTCCCCATTTCTATTGATGTTCGAAAATTAATAATCTACGTAAAATTAAAACAATTTTTGAACATTACGCTTACACGTACGTAATTTAGCAACCATACTTTCTGAATCACCGACTAGGTTTTGTAGTTTTTCAAAACAGAGCCTGTATTTCATCAATTGACCATGACTCAAGAGTTTGACCTACTAAATAGCTTTACATCATGGAACACATAATTCAAAATGGTTGCCGGTTGCCTTTTAGAACGACCTGAAATATAAAATTATAGACTGTACTTTGTAATGGCTATAGTTATCCTCGTGCTAATGAGAGGAGTTGAAAAGATGGTTGGACGACAGTTCCTATTTCCTATTACGCATATATGCTTGATTATAGACTGTACTTTGTAATGGCTATAGTTATCCTCGTGCTAATGAGAGGAGTTGAAAAGATGGTTGGACGACAGTTCCTATTTCCTATTACGCATATATGCTTGATTATGGTGCGATCTTTGAACTCTAAATAAATAGTTCTTAAGTACGTCGGTTGATTGACACCTTTGGACATTGCAACCTGTGATCCCCACTTAACTTGGGTTCTCTTGATGATTAGTTCCATACGATGACTATTTGACAAAGGTACGTTGTTAACACAGATTGCGCAATTCGTAAAAATTTTCCACACACGTGAAACAATAATAAGAATTTCAGCTACTTGCGATCGATTCAAAAAAAAATTGAGTAGGCTACAAGGCTAACCTGTTATAAAGGGTGATCCATTTCGAGGTTCCCTACTTTTTTAAAGAAAAAAACACAGAAAATTCAAATTTAACGGAGAATGTTTATAATCATTTGAAAGAACATTCTTTGGCATTTATTTTTTGAAGATTATTTCTATCAAATATTGGCCGTTGCTACGTCGCAGATGGTCCATCCGTTGAGTCCAATTTTCGATCACTCGTTCGAGCATTTCGACTGGTAACTGGCGAATGACACGCGTGATGTTTTCCTCCAAGGCCTGAATCGAAGCGGGTTTGTCGGCATAAGCTTTTGACTTTACATATCCCCACAGGAATACCTAGCTAAATCACATCCATTGTCTGCGGGCATTGCTCATACCTAATCGATTTATTTCATTTTTTGAAATGATCATCACATATTTTTTGAGAACACAATCATGGCAATGATTTCAGTTTTGTTTTTTAGTGGTATTAATCTGATCGCCTATGTGCATGTAAGAAACTGATCACTGATCTCGAATATAATTAAAGAGCGATTAATAAGCGCGATGACATTTTGTGGTGAATTATTAAAAAAAAAAAAAACGATTGCACAATGTCAAAGTTGGTCATATGACATGATCGTCAAGGGTTGCATTACAAGATTAAGGGTCGATCGCAAATAGAAATTAAACATGTATGCAGATCTACAATGTCCTCTCTGTTCGGCTTTATAGTCAATTTGTAAATAACATGTTTAAAAAGTTATGATTGACCATTTTCAAGAGCCTGTAATACCTAAATTTAAAAAATTCAGATGTTTTTTTTATTACAATCCAGAGTATATTTCACCAACTGCATTCTTCAATATCGCTTAATTATTTTAACCCCAAAAAGTCTTAAAAATATCTCTAAGCCGGGTTGTTGGCCTTTCCTTACTAGAGAAGACATCTGAAAAACGTTATCCAAAGTTGCATTTGCAAGGTGAAAGAAGAATTATAATCTGTTCATCACCTGGTCTGACATCTTATAGCTTTTGGCTACTACCAAAAGCAAACTTGTCGAAATCGCTAATACTTGCATCAATTTCTTCTTTCTCGTTTCCCTTCGCGCAGTCTCGGGTTCTGTTAGATTTTATCATTTGCGCACTTCACATTCATTATTTAGAGTTATAAATCGTAGGCATCAGTAATAGCTTATAAATTAGAAATTATGTCATTTGTAATGTGAAATTGATGCATTTATACTGACATATGGATGACTGGTAACCGAAACCAGTTGCTCGTCTTTAAATACTACAAAGTCACAGCTGCTATACGAATTTTGTCAGAAGCTCTTAACAAGTCATGCTTCTAAATTACTTCGGCGAAAGCTGTACCAAAACTTTTTTACAAATGTCATATGTCCATACATCCCTGGAAACTTCATAGAAGCCTAAAGAGGATAATATACTATCACATCTTGTTTAAATCCTGTGAATTTACTAACAAGAGTTATTAAGCAGGCTCAACTTGTGCGCACAAGTACTAAAACAGCTAAACAGAAGTAACTGCTTCTGGAAATTGGAAGTTTAAACCTTATAGAAGAAAAATTGTTAGTTGTAATCCTTTTTGAGGACCGGCAG